>CM040999.1:12774699-12818133 GCA_022985145.1 Pangasius djambal | reverse complement strand
ATTGACTGCAAAGGATTTTCATCCAAGTGTTAAAATTATGGTTATATTTACAATTATGTCACTTTGTCCAAATACCTTTGAGCCCCTGAAAATAGAGGTACTTTGCTGAAAATGGCTGTAATTCCTAAATGGTAAATGCCATATTTTTGTGGAACCTCTTAAAATAAAGCTGAAAGTCTACACTTCGATCACATCTTGATTGTTTTATTTCAAATCCATTGTGGTGGTGTATAAAGGCAAAATCACAAAAACTGTCATTGTCTAAATACTTCCAGACCTAACTAGGTTTATACACTATATTGCCGAACGTTTTGGGACACCCCTCCAAATCATTGAATTCAGGTGTTCTAATCACTTCCATGGCCACAGGTGTATAAAATCAAGCACCTAGGCATGCAGACTGCTTCTACAAACATTTGTGAAAGAATGGGTTGCGCTTAGGAGCTCAGTGAATTCAAGTGTGGTACCGTGATAGGTTGCCACCTGTGCAATAAGTCCATTTGTGAAATTTCTTCACTACTAAATATTCCACGGTCAACTGTTAGTGGTATTATAACAGTGTGTTGTATTATAACACTTTGATCACATCTTGATTGTTTTATTTCAAATCCATTGTGGTGGCAAAATCCCAAAACCTCTGTCATTGTCCAAATACTGCCTAACTGTATTTCACCAAAACTATGTGTTTACTTTTTAATCTTGCATAAACTTGCTTCCTGCAAAGATCATGTTATGTAAGGAGCCAGTTTAACAAACACTGTTGTAAAAACATTCAAACTCCCTAAATATGTCTAAACCCATGCTAATTAAGTGTAAATTCCTCATACAGTGAATGTCAGGCTTTGATCAAGTTGTTGGATGGCTATGTGCCATAGTGAAATAGACATGGGGCTAATTCAGTAGGTAATTAGATACTGGCTGCCAAAATGTCTGTGATGCTCCTGAGCTGCAGTAGGACTGTTTAAACGTTAATTTTTCCCTTTTCTTCACTTCTGGAGTAACCAGACTTTATAATTCTAGAATTTTAGTTGAGGTTGAGATATAGTTTTCAGAGTAGTTTTCAGAACTATATAGAGTAGAAAATATCAAAATCTGACTATCTGAAGGATTTTCCCAGGCTGCCAGATATCCTAAAGCTTACTTATATAAAGTATAATATTTTTCATATAAATATATGTAAGTGGGCTCATATCTGATTTGTTCAAAACAGCTAAAAGGCACACACACACACACACACACACCTTTCCACACTGCTTACACTTCCCCTCTTGTCGCCGTCGATGGACCCAGTGATGTCGCACTATAGTAGGCTGTCATGGAAACAGCAGAGGTCATTATTACAGATCTCATTATTATGAATTAGTAATGGCTAATTATAAACAGACTGGCCTGGAGAACAAATTATCATTTCCTGATTAAAATCTTAATTATCAAGTAGGAAATGTTGATGCTTTTCACTTATATCTGGCTTGAAGTAGCTAATTCCAAGAAAAGCTGGCAAAAAGAAGATCTAAAATAAAGGTAATTGATTCTACATACTAAAATCTAAAGATGGATGACAAATTAAATGAAAAAACCAACATCAAATAACAAGTGTGTTAGTAAGTTGGTGGGCCACTACAAGCCGCCATACTCCGTGTACTGAAGGGATGAACACCCCCTACATGATGTTCCCTCACAGTTGGTGTTTTGATGATGGTAGAGACAGGTGTCTAACACCTCTACCCAAAACCTCACACTGGGTTGAGATCTTGTTAATTGGAAGGCTATAGCATATGAGTTACATCCTTTTTCATCTGAATCAAACTATTCTGTGAGCCCTGTGGATGAGGTGATAAGTCAGAAGAACTTTGTATGGGGTCCAGAGTGGTGTAACAGAACAATGTTGGCCCTATGGTATGAACATCGATACAAAAAAGCCACAGCAGCAGTTTGAAAAGATGCGGCAAGCTGGTTTACCATTTCTCAGAGGAAACGTGTTAGCCTTCGCCCTCACCTGTTGGCAGCTGCTGTATGATAGGTGAGAGCTGGCTGGTGGGTGGAAATTGGCAAATGATTAAATTAGGGAGAAAAACTGGGTAAAAAAAATACTGTGTATTGATTGCAGTGACACTTGTTGAGCCAAATCATGCCAGCAAAAGTAAATGTGCAACAACAGACCCACTGGTTTATTGGTTTATTGTTCAATCTGTCACCCATCTGTAGGTCAGAAATGATGTGCATTAAACACTTCAAAACAAGAGTACTAGCCTACAGTGATGCTCGTACATGTATAATCCTTTTCAGTGAGTTATGACTAACAAGAACTGATCAGAGTTCAGCACCTTTTATTCGGAAACACCGAGCTCATACTGGGGGAGTATAACAGAAAGTAAGAAACAGAATGTACATATGACATACACATTAAAAAGAAGCGGGTGATTGGATGATAGCAGAAGGATGGAGAGAACTGGCAGATGGAGGTATAATCTGAACAGTCTATAAAGTCTGTGAGGTCAGGGGTGTGTTAGCAAATGCAAGCGCAAATCCTTATAAAGAGCTAAAGTGTCTACATAAGCTAGTTTAGTGTAATATGATGTCTGTATAGACTTTTGTGCACAATATCTAAACATGCACAAAAATACATGCGTGCAGGAGATAGGCTCTGTATGTATATGTCCTTATAAAGTTGTGTGGTTGTGTGTGTGTGTGTGTGTGTGTGTGTGTGTGTGTGTGTGTGATACTTGTGTGATAGGTATACATACACTGTTTAGCGGCAGCACACCTGATTCGCTCCAAAGCGGCCTGGCCTTTTAGAGCTCTGCGACGCCGTGCGGGCTAACCCACGCAAGGCATGATGGGAATCAGAAGGACAAAGGGCACATGTTGCAGGAGGATGATGGGAAGCAGGAGTAGAATGGGACACAGAAGGAAATTAAAGAATTGGAAAGAAAAAGGTAAGGAGATAGAAAGACATGAAGCATTTCTGAAGTCAAGAGCTTCACTTTAACAGCAACTACAATGTACAAATAAGAGTCTGGCTGTTTGTATGAAACTCAGTACACTAAATGGAAAAAGGAAAGATAAGGAAAATCAAGCAAGAAGAATGGGGGGGAAAAGTCACAGTAAAGTCCAGTCGTATACTTACTTCCCGAATGTTCCGAGAGCCTGATTCCCTGAATGATGGTTTACACCTGAAGTTGATCTACAACAAACAAAGTATATTAAAATTATTAAAATTTCATATCAGTGCACAGAGATCATCCTGAATCTTCCAAGGAAACCTCATAATTGACCAACCAACCATCTGTATAATATAGATTTTTGATAACATGAGCAAAAAAAAACATAGATAAAAAGTTGTTTTCATAAAAAATTGGTTTTCTTTACAAATGAATATTTTTAATGCCTGAGAATCAAAATTCCAGTGTCCTGATCTTGAACTAATCACGACTGACCAAATACATAAGTAATCAAAGTGGTTCACACGGTTTACATTTCTGATCTTTATGTTTGTTAGTAAACTGTGATTATTTTTGAACTCTCTCTATAATCAAAGTTCAATTTCACCTTTATATTATCCACACCTCTAAAAACAAGCCCCGTGTTATTCATCATGCAAATCCACTGATTAGCTGCAAAACCACCAGTAAGCACTTTAAAGCCATCAGATAACTCAGACCACGCTGACGGACAGGAACGACCACCCTTTCAGAGGTGCAGTGAGAAGGAAAACAGAGAGTGTTCAGCAGGACATAAACTGAGACATATGGACCATCACCCTACTGTGCTTCATTGCTGCATTGCCAATTGATTTATTGAGTAATAATTTCAGCACTAATGCATTCAGTTAACAACTTTCAGCTAGAAATCTCCCAGCATGCCTTTCAAGCCCATTAACTAACTTGGATTGAATTCCATTTACTTTGAGTGATAATGGTACTGAAATTTCCACTTTAATACATTTTCAATACTGATAATTATTTTCGTTGCTATTGTAACAGGGACCCTGAGTGAGAAAAATTCATTTTTTTATTACGCAAAAATGCACAATAAAAGTTATTATGAAAAAAATTTTTTCTTTAGGCTCAGTAAACCAAAAAATATTAAAAAAAAAAAAAAAAAAGTTCAACAAATTTGTTCAAGCAAATATGTGTGGCAAACTGGGAAAACCCTTCACATAGTGACATTTTCACACTTTATACTATATATTTTTTATATTTTATATATATATATATCAATGACCATTCATTAGTTTGTCCAATTACTTTTGTTCCATAAAATATCAAAAGTGCTGTAATTCCTGCAATTCCTGTAATTCCTGCGCCGTTCAACCGAACTGAATGTAAATACTCTCATGAAGAGCCTCATCATCATCTCTTAATTAGTTGTTTTCCAGAATTAAGCCACAGCGACAGGTGATGGACTTTCCCAGACTGACACATATTTTTAAACCAGTATTGAGAGTGGGTTGTTAAAGTATCCCTACAACTCCCTGTGCTGACTCAGCAGTGCCCCTGCACTAACCCCTGTGTTAGCTCATGTCTGCTCAGAACTCTTTTGGTCAGAGTCTCAGTTTCTGTTCAGACTGGAGGATGTGAGTAACTGATCTTTTAATCCCAGCCTGGTCTCGTACTTAGAAGGATTCTGGATGCTACTGGGGGAAAGCAGGAGCCAAACCTATAGGGTGTTATACAAAATCAGAGAGAGAGAGAGAGAGAGAGAGAGAAAAGCAAGGAAGGGTTGGTGGAGAGAGGGGTCTGTGGTGGTCTCACTCTGAAAGATGGATCTTTGTGTGGCAGCTCATCAAGCCACTCCCCCTGAAGTGAAGTCTTCCTGTGAGATAACTGAGGGCAGGGATATGATTGGTTGGCTGAAACAGTGATGTCATATACGCCCTAGACTTAGCACTACAACACTCACCTTTTCCAGCTGCTCTATACAGATGGTGTGAACGACAATCTTGCATGCAGCACATTTCTTTCGAGCAACAGATTTTTGCTATGGAAAGAAACAGACATAGGAAATAGATCAAAAATAAAGACATAAATAAATAGTTAAACATTGTATTTTGTGATAAAAGACAGGAAAAGTCGGTGACAGAGCTATTACAAATCTGAAGTTGACATTGTTACACTGAAAAATATAGCTCACTGTCAAAACACTGCTGCTCTTTTAACTTAAAGGTCTTAACAGAGAAGTGAATCTGGTCTGAGAATCAGGTCTGAGATACTGCAGAATCCATCAAAAAAGTCGCATGAGCCACCAAACTTTGGTGTCACCAAAATTTATCACAAAGAAATTTTTTAAATTTTACTAAGAGCCAAAGAGTGCTTCTTACAAGGTCAGTAAATTACAAATAATTTTTGATTCAAGATCTTATTAAAGATCACAAGCTTGATTTTATGCATTTAACTGAAGCCTGGCTGAGTGACAGTGATTCAGGGACATTACTAATGTGCTGTGCTCAGTATTATGTGTGAAACGTCAGTGCTCTTAGGGGCTATTTACAGACCTCCCAAGTGTAGCGACTTCTTAGAAAAATGTGCTGAATGCTGTCGGGTCTATCAGCGATCATAGAATTCTTATCACAGGTGATATTAACCTGCATATTGATGACCTCTCAAAGAGTAACGGCATGTAGTTTAGTAAAATCTAGGAAAAGCTGATCATTAATTTGATTTTAAGCAACATATTGACAGGTCTACTCACAAACTCACATCTGGTCATTACTAAATGCTTAGACACAAATGTGCTTCTCATAACTGATGGTTTCATATCCAGACTATTTGTGCATATTTTTTTTTCAAATTAGCCTCCAAAGTAAGAATTACATCCCTGAATACTATATTAAAAAACAGTTCATCGATAGTTTTAGAAGTACTGTATGTCTTAATTACGTAATTATGTACACCACACGCAGTAACATCCCCCCTGTAGTGATCTGGTTTATGTTCTGAATTCAAACGTAGAGAAAACCTTGATACAGCTGCACAAACCAAATGGAAGAAAAAAATATCAACTACTTATAATTCAGCTTAAATTCAGATAAATGCACAAATATGCCAGCTGAACAAAAACTGCCATAAATTTGAGCAGCGATGGAGCAAAACCAAACAGCTAGTACTCTAAAACTCTCCAAGACTCTTTTGTTCTATTGTATATAACACTTTAAATGGTTTAGCACCTATGTAACTCACTGAATGTCTTTCTAATTAACTTAAGATCTGAAGTCTGCAAATGCCAGCCTTCTAGAAACTCCCTCTGTTAAATAGCAAAAAAGGTGGAGAGGCCTGCTTTTGTTATTACACTTCAAAACAGTGGAAGTCAATATCGCTTTGCATTAAGCAGAAAAGCACAGCACACTCTTATTATTTTGGTATTTATAGGTTGTTTTGGTACTTTATTTTTATTTCACTACTTTAAAACTCTTTTAATAACATTATTCCTGTGTTTATTATATTCTATTTTTTACATATATTTCTACATATTTTTATTTTTGTATTTATGTTTTCATTTCATCTTTCATTTTATCCTGCGCATTCTATTACACTATATTTTATCATTTACGTTTTACTACTTGTTTCCACTTTGAGCTACCACATGTATAAAAAGTGCTCTAATATAAAGTAATAAAGAAAAAATGTTGCTATTGGTCAAATGGGATTAAATGTCTTTTCCTTGCTTCATTAAATAATTATAAATAAATGAACTGAATAGATAAAGACAAGTGATTGTTAAATGTGTAATTCTAGACTCAGCCACCAGAGGGCAATGTGTTACTTCTGATTCTGAGGCCCACATGGACCAAAAAAGAAAAGCTGTTTTAAAAGTCATTACTTTTGCAAATACATTATGCAATCAGACCACTATATATATATATATATATATATATATATATATATATATATATATATATATATACACACACATACACACACACACACACACACACACACACACACACACACACACACACATACTGATAAAAAAAAAGAAGGGAATACTTAATCACTAAATTATAACCTCAGGGTTATCAATCTGTCCAGTTAGGCAGCATAAGTGAGTGTGAATCAGTTTAACCCGCTTTGGTGCAAAAGAAAATGACAACAGGTGCACTGGAGAGGCAACAGCAAGACAACCCCCAAAAAGGGAATGATTTTGCAGGTGGTGGCCACAGACAATTGCTCTCTCCTTATCCTTCCTGACTGACTTGTCTCTAGTTTTGTGTTTTGTTAGGGTCCATGTCACTATTTGTAGCATGAGGCAGTTCCTGCAACCCAATCAGATTGCACAGGTAGTCCAGCTCCTCCAGGATGGCACATCCATACGTGCCATCCCAAGGAGGTTTGGTGTGTCTCCCAGCACAGTTTCAAGAGCACAGAGGAGATACCGGGAGACGGGCCATTACACAAGGAGAGCTGGACAGGGCCGGAGAAGGACAACACCTCAGCAGCAGGACCGGTATCTGCTCCTCTGTGCAACGAGAAACAGGAGGCCTACTGACAGAGCCCTATAAAATGACCTCCAGCAGGCTACTGGTGTGCATGCTTCTGACCAAACTGTCAGAACCAAACTCCATGAGGGTGGCATGGGGGCCCGATGTCTGTGCTTGCAGCCCAGCACCATGCAGCTCGATTGGCATTTGCCAGAGAACACAAGAATTGGCAGGTCTGCTACTGGCGCCCGTTCTCTTCACGGATGAGAGCAGGTCCACACTGAGCATATGTGACAGATGTGAAAGAGTCTGGAGATGCTGTGGGGAACATTATGCTGCCTGCAACATCATCCAGCATGAGCGGTCTGGCGGTGGGTCAGTGATGATCTGGGGAGGAATATCCTTGGAGGATCGCACAGAACTCCATGTGCTAGTCAATGGAACTCTTACTGCTGTTAGGTACCGGGATGAAATCCTCAGAGCCATTGTTAGACCTTACGCTGGTGCAGTTGGGCACTTTGCCAGGCCTTCACTACAGCCACCTTCAGTTGCTGCTTGTTTGTGGGTCTTTCTGCCTTCAGTCTTGTCTTCAGTAAGTGAAAAGCATGCTTTATTGGGTTGAGATCAGGTGACTGACTTGGCCATTGAAGAATATTCCATTTCTTTGCCTTCAAAAAGTCTTGAGTTGCTTTCGCAGGATGTTTAGGGTCATTATCCACCTGCACTGTGAAGCGGCATCCTATCAGTTTTGTAGCATTTGGCTGAATGTGAGCAGAGAGTGTAGCCCTATACACCTCAGAATTCATCTTGCTACTTCTGTCAGCAGTCACATCATTAATAAACACCAGTGAGCCCATTCCATTGGCAGCCATACATGCCCATGCCATAACACTAACTCCACCATGTTTGACACATGATGTGGTATACTTTGGATCATGAGCTGTTCCTTTCTTACCATACCTTTCTCTTCCCATCATTCTGTTACAAGTTAATCTTGGTTTCATCAGTCTAAAGAATCTTATTCCAGAACATGGGAGGCTTTTTTAGATGTTTTCTGGCAAAGTCTACTCTGGCTTTCCTGTTCTTGAATGTTACCAGTGGTTTGCACCTAACTGTAAACCCTCTGTATATACATTCATGAAGGGGTCTCGATTGTAGATTTTGACAATGATACACCTACCTTCTCCAGAGTCCTTGCTTGTGCTAGTTGACCTTAGTGCAGCTTTTGATACCATTGATCATGCTATTCTCCTCGATAGACTAGAAAATGTAGTAGGCATTAAGGGAATAGCCCTTTCCTGGCTCAGGTCTTATTTGACTGATCATTATCAGTTTGTAGATGTAAATGGTGACTTCTCTTCTCTTACTAAGGTAAAGTTTGGTGTCCTGCAAGGCTCTGTTTTAGGCCCACTGCTCTTTTCTTTATATATGCTACATCTGGGCAAAATTATTCTTAAACATGGTGTTAGCTTCCACTGTTACGCTGATGACACACAGGTGTATGTTTCAGCACAGCCAGATGACAGACACCAGCTTATTAAAGTTGAGGAATGTGTAAAAGACATTAGAAACTGGATGTTTATTAACTTTCTCTTACTTAATTCTGACAAGACAGAAGTACTCTGCACACAAAGTACACTGTCCTTAGAGGACAAAAGCTTACCTAACAATCTCTCCCTCTCACTCCCTCACTCTCTGTCGAGCTACACATGCTACTTCTGAGATGCCAGTGATTCTGACCCCTTCTGCTCCCTGGACCTGCCTGACCCATCCTGATGCCTTACTTCTGGTTGGAGTTCTCATCGGTTGAGTTTGCTCGCTGCTGCTGGGGGTGGCCCCATATGGACAGCCTGAAGAACCGTTTGGATTGCTGGGGATGGTGCCACCTGTGGGGTGTGGAGATGGTTTGGGGATCACATATGGGGAGCTGTACTGTAATGGCTTGGGACTGCGATTGCTCTAGTGGCTTTGGGGCTGCAGTTGCCACGAGCACCTTCGTACTCAGGACTCCATCAGAGGACGGTGGATAGATTTTAATCAACCAGACTTCTTGTGAAAACTGTGATGAATTTACTGGTTGCACAATTGAACTATTTGTCCATATAGTACACAATAATAGAAGGGATTTATTTATAATTGCACTATCCATTGCACCCAGATGAGGATGGGTTCCCTTTTGAGTCTGATTCCTCTCAAGGTTTCTTCCTCATATTGTCTCAGGGAGTTTTTCCTTGCCACTGTTGCCTCTGGCTTGCTCATTAGGGATAAATTCACATATTTACAATATTTTTGAATCCATTTATTTCTGTAAAGCTGCTTTGCGACAAGATCCATTGTTAAAAGCGCTGAACAAATAAAATTGAATTGAATTGAGTTGAGTATTCTTGACTTCTGTTGATGTTGTGAAGGGTTTTTTCTTCACCAAGGAAAGGATTCTGCGATCATCCACTTCAGTTGTCTTCCGTGGTCTTTCAGGCCTTTCAATGTTGTTGAGCTCACCAGTGCTTTCTTTCTTTTTAGGAATGTACCCAACTGTTGATTTGGTCACACCTAAGGTTTTTTGCTATCTGTCTTATAGATTTATGTTGTTTTTTCAGCCTAATGATGGCCTTCTTCACTTGTATTGAGATCTCCTTGGACTTCATATTGGTAGCTCCATTCGAACAGCTGCCAAATGCCAACTCAATACCTGATATCAACTCCAGACCTTTTACCTGCTTCATTTGTCTTGAAGTAATGAGGGAACGGACCGCACCTGGTCAATTAACTTCTTGTCAGTCAACTGTCCAAATACCTTTGAGCCCCTGAAAATGGAAGTACTTTGCTTAAAATGGCTGTAATTCCTAAATGGTAAATGCCATATTTTTTGTGGAACCTCTTAAAATAAAGCTGAAAGTCTACACTTCAATCACATCTTGATTGTTTCATTTCAAATTCATTGTGGTGGTGTATAAAGGCTCAATCACAAAAACTCTGTCATTGTCCAAATACTTCCAGACCCGACTATTTTATATATATACTTGTAAACTCCTAATTCACAAAACATTTAAGCCTGTAAATTCTAACATTCACAAATGTATGAAATATTGATTGCAGTTGCATGTTAATGTCTATTTTAAACTTCAGGAAATGAAATATACACAGAGGTGTGAGTTACTGTGTTTAGATGGAAGTCTAAATCAAACACCTTCCTTTTTGAGATGACTCACACTATAGAGATCAAGATAAGGTTAATAACATTTATTAAACAAGTATGCTATAAACATAAAGTCCCAAAGCCAGCACTTCACTGCAGTCTGATATGGATGTGTTGATTTGACTGCTAGTTAGCCATCTTTTTAGACATGTAATAAGCTTAGATTAACTTAGATTGTTAGTTACTAATGTTACCAAGCTAACAGTAGAACAGTAGAGCATTTTCACATATCAAGTTAGTTCTCTAGTGAGTTACTTCTCATCTCAGCAGGTACTGTATCTTCTTTTCCACCACCTGCCTGAGAGCTGGGTTAAAGACAGAGAGGAAAGAGAAATCTAACCTGATATTATCAAGTAAGAATCTAGCGACCCCAGTGTTAATCTCCTCCCTTCCCTTCTTCCTTCCTTCTTCTCTTTGTTTCATTCCTAAATGCTGTTCTGTATCTCATCCTCTCTCTGCCAGGTTCTGGTCTTTTTCTTCTTCACTTCCTCTGTACCATAAACTGTTTTCCTCTTTCTCTCAGCTGGGTTGGAATTAGAATAGTATTTGCTGAAACACACACACAAACTTGCACACAAACTTGCACACAAACTTGCACACAAACTTGCACACAAACTTGCACACACACCAGTGTCTTGGCATAGCAGTGCTGTTCTCCGACGTAACAGAAATCTCCAGAGACGTTGGTCTCGAACCAGATGTGCTCGCCATACAGTGCTGACTCCTGCACACAAACACAAATACACAATTTCTATACAGTGACACACTACAGGTAGGTATTTGCACTTTTTACAGGCAGGTGATGAACTCCTACACATGACTGGGCTTTCTTGATACTCAAGCGTCTGATACATCTGGTCTAGCGTAAAACCAATTTTCACAGTTGTGGTCCAGTTGTGGTCCTAAAAAGGGTAATTTGCTTCAACTGAACTCAGGTGTGAAAAGCATCATGTGTGAAGGTGATAAACCCCCATGGCGGGGCATCAAATGGCATGACCAGGTGAACTTGCTTTCTAACAGAAAGGCAACAGCATGTTGTCGTCTGCTGGTGTTGAGGCAAAAGTAATGCAACACTGATTATGCATATACTACATCATTTTAAAAACATTTATTAAAAATGTATTGTCTCATTTGCTAAACTGTCTATGCACTGTAAAATCAAGCAAAAAAAGCAGTGGATTCTATCCGTGGTTTTGGTGTAACTTGATCAGAATTTTTCTTTCTTTCTTTTTTTAAAAAAAATAAATTTAAGCTCTATCATCCAGTCTAGCTATTTAAAACAGTAAGAAGTACACAGCGGGGCTACTTCAGTTTCATTTTTACTATAAACCTTTTGTTCCATTTTTACTATAAACCTAAAAAGCTAAACAAAACAAAGCACAGATACACCGATCAGCCATAACATTAAAATCACCTGCCTAATAATTTGTAGGTCACCCTTGTGTGGCCAAAACAGCTCTGACAGGTTGAGGCATGGAGTCCATAAGACCTCTGAAGGTGTTCTGTGGTATCTGGCACAAAGACGTTAGTAGCAGATCCTGTAAGTTGCGAGGTGGGGCCTCCATTGATCAGACTTGTTTGTCCAGCACATCCCACCCCACAGATGCTTGATCAGATTGAGATCTGGGGAATTTCGAGGCCAAGTCAACACCTTGATCTATCTCATGTTCCTCAAACTATTCCTGAACAACTTTTGCAGCATGGCAGGGTGCATTATTCTGCTGAAAGAGGCCACTGCCATTAAACAATACCATTATCATGAAGTCTGCAACAATGTTTAGGTAGGTGGTATATGTCAATGTAACATCCACATGAATGCCAGGACCCAAGGTTTCCCAGCAGAACATTGTCCAGAGCATGACACTGCCTCTGCCAGTTTGCCTTCTTCCCATAGTGCATCCTGGTGCCATCTCTTCCCCAAGTAAGCGACGCACACACACCTGGCCGTCCACAAGACGTAAACGAAAATGTGATTCATCAGACCAGGCCACCATCTCCCATTGCTCCATGGTCCAGTTCTGATGCTCACCTGCCCATTGTAGGCACTTTTGGTGGTGGACAGGGGTCAGGCATGAGCGCTCTGACTGACCTGCACCTACGCAGCCCCATACGCAGCAAGCTGCGATGCACTGTGTGTTCTGACACCTTTCTATCATAGCCAGCATTAACTTTTTCAGCAACTTGTGCTACAGTAGCTTCTCTGTGGGATCGGAGCAGACAGGCTAGCCTTTGCTTGGGCGCCCATGACCCTATCGCCGATTCACCGTCCTTCCTTGGACCACTTTTGGTAGGTACTAACCACTGCATACCTGGAACACCCCACAAGACCTGCCTTTTTGAAGATGCTCTGACCCAGTCGTCTAGCCATCACAATTTAGCCCTGGTCAAAGTTACTCAGATCCTTACACTTACCCATTTTATCTGCTTCCAACACATCAACTTTGAGAACTGACTGTTCACTTGCTGCCTAATATATCCCACCCCTTGACAGGTGCCATTGTAACGAGATAATCAGTGTTATTCACTTCACCTGTCAGTGGTTTTAATGTCATTGCTGATTGGTATATACTGCACATATTACAGACCTAGTTAAATGACCAAGGTCAGGAACCATTGTTTTGATAAACCTTTTTTAATTAAAGTTTTTCTTTTATTTTAAAAGAATATTTTATCTTTAGAAAATGCTACTGTACATTATAAATAATTCTACCCCGGATGTAATGAGATGAAATTAAAGTGTTAAAAATGACTTGCTTCTGTAAACCTGAAACTTTAACAGTTTAGTTCCATCACATCCATTAGCACGTTAGACTATTATCATATATCCAAATTATGCAGACGGCTTATGCATATTTCTATAAATGTTTCAAATATTGATATTGCTATTTAAGCAACTATTATAAAGAGACAATATATCTATATTATACATTTTACAATATTTATTTACTAAATTACACAAAATAAAATTCATAACTACACTGACACCTTGCTGTAATAAAATAAAAAGAGATGACCTAGAGGAATGGGGAAGTCCATTTCTAAATACTAAAGATAATTAATACAAGGGGTAACTGTGTTCATGGGTATGCTCCACAATTGTGTGGTGTCATGGGAAAACCCTTCATATAATCGAATTTTAACATTTTCTACTATACACAGTTGTGATCACTGCAGGCTTCAGAACTACATATAGCAGAAAAGATATATCGCATTTAAAGATTCCAACTCTGCTGTGGCACGGGATCTGAATCGGATTTCAGCCTGAACTGATTAGGCTAATGTCTGTTTTTTTTTAACTATCCAACAACTAGATCGAAGTGTGACAGTCACTGTTTGAGGAAATCATACTTCGCTAGTGAGGTTTTAGACATCTTTATGCAGACACATTGTTTACACCGCAGTGTTTGTTAATCTGGCTCCTTATCCCACATGAGCTCTGCAGGCAGAAAGCCACGGTCAGATTAAAAAGTAAATAAAACTTTTGAATGTCATTTTGGTGAAACATATTTATGGATTCTGAAAGTAGACGCATCAAAGTATGTTGTAGGCAAGAAAACTCAATTTTGCCCCAAACCAGATTTTTTAAGCTGTTTGCCGGTTTTCCCAGTCCACCAGGCACATATGCAAAATGATGTAGCCTCTTGTTGGTGTATTCTACATCAGTGTACTAGTAACAGGATGTATCACTGTGTATGGTAACAAGAGTCCACCTCATTGTTTGTTATGGCTATGTGTGTGGTGTGTTAACTCACGCTCCAGTCCACAGTGCTGCGTATCTCTCTGTCCGAGTCACACTTGGCCAGTAGTGAACCGCTGGGCTGAGACGGCAAATGCTGGAGCCCCGACTTAGCTATGGCCTTCCTGTGTACAAAAAGAGAAAGAAAGAAAAAGAAAGAGATGCTTAACAGCCGATCAGATCAGAAATAAATTAATCTAATTAGTAATCGAGTACTTGAGAGGGAATGGGAGGCAAAAGTGTACACATTATTATCAACACAACTACAAGGTGGGGAAAGAACTATGTGTATGTGTGTGTGTGTTTGATAAGTATACAGCAAGGACTGGTCCTGATATTCTGAAAAACACCTTCACCTACCACATACCAACAACAAATATCTGCCTTCAGATCTTCTCAAAAACACACACATACTCACATACACACACACACACAATACTTAAACCTTCACATACGAGAGGAACCCACTCCATGTGTCCGTCTCTGGATTGTAGTACATTTCCTGCCACCAGGGGGAGCCCATCCTGTAAGCCCGAGCTGCCACAGAGCCCTGCCTCCCTGCCCATGCAGGCCCCACCCCCACATTCGCCGCCCTCCACGCCTGGCTGTTTCTCCGGTAACGCCCGTACAGCCCGTAGTTGCCAGGACCGCGATACACGGCCTCAGCTGGAAGCAAGTGGGAGGAGTTTCGGCGTAAACAGCGTGGCGCACGGATGAAGGGGCGGGGCTGAATGCTCTCTGCTATTAACAGACTCTGAGTTAACCACGATGCACAGGGCTCAACCTCTGATTCTTCAGGCTCCTCCCAGCTGCTGTTGCTCTGTGAGTCTGAGGCAGAGGCCTGTCCTCTCTCAACTCCTTCGTCCATTTCCTTCTTTTCACTCATTTGGATGACGCTGGCAAGTAAAAGAGATGGGCCAAGCAGCTGAGCAGGAATGCAGGAATGTTTCTGCGTGATTGTGTTTTTTTGGGTAACAGCACCGCTTTTAAGGACCACAGCGTTTGCCTGAAGTTGGACACTGGACCTGCGTCTCTGCATGAGATCTGCGGAGGGCAGACCGGCGCTAGAACGCCGCCGCACTTTACTCGCTGGCACTGCCATGCTGGTGCGCCGACGCCGGCCTGCCATGCGGCATTTCCCCCGGAAATGACGACGGAAAAATGTGTCCATTGTTCTGGGGGGGGGTGGGGGGCGAATCAGTTAGTATATAGCACACATCAACAAGCAAACACACACACACACACACAGTACCACAGAATGCAGTGCTGCTCTTTAAGGCCGCATTCTAGTGATCACCAATAATGCAGGTGAATCATAGGAATGATAAGCATTTTTACTGCAAGGTTAAAGCGGTGCTACTTCATCAAGACATGTTTGGAAACACTGATCATTCACGGTCCTTTGGTAGACCTTGGAGAAGGTGGGAGAACACACACATTTTTGCTTGTCACATACAAGGCCTCATCTTCTTGATTGTGCTTTGAAAAGGTCAGCGTAAATTGGCTCAGGTTTGAATTTGAGTGAAATAGGGAAACAGCGGCTTCACCGGCACAAATCTGTTTGCCACTGATCATCTATATGCACCGACCTCAAATTCCAACCTTATCCTGTCTCTGAGGGGCAAAGCTGCCTGAGCAACCGGACATCAAGATCAACAACCACAAAAACCACACTGAACTGTTTCTAATTATGTTCTCAATGGAGAAACTCGATCAAATTATCTGATATAGACATCTAAATTGCAAAGTGTGAGTTTCCTAATGTCTGACTAAACCATAATCAGGTGCAACACGACCTCGCTGTGTACAGAAACTGAATCTGAGATCTCCACAGCTCCACAATACAGTGCAGTTCACCTGGCCAGGTAAGCTTACCTGGAGAAAGTGAGGCTGACTTCTGGTTGCTTTTAGTCAATACTGCACTATCTAGAACCAACACACACACACACACACACACACACTCTGCAAGCTATTTATAACTGCTGCTTCTGTTGCCCTGAGAGATCTACTGCTGTGTGATAGAGCTACATAGACTGGTAGAGCAGTGGGTCTCAGCGTGGGCCTGGTGAGCTGCAGCTCTGTGGATCTCAGTCGTTTCTAAGCGTGGTCGCACAAGCTTCTTACGAGGTCCTCCAAGGAGAAATCTCATTTAAATATCTGGTACAGAGAGCTAATTTACAGAGTCTGCCTAAACCACAATCAGGTGTGATGCATCCCTGTTTTCTCATCCCTAGTCATTTCCTTGATCTTACACACCCGACAGTTATTGCTGAATCAAGAGTATTGTCATCATGAACATGTGTGTATGGTGAGTTGTCATCATGAACATGTGTGTATGGTGAGTTGTCATCATGAACATGTGTGTACGGTGAGTTGTCATCATGAACATGTGTGTATGGTGAGCTGCCTTGGTGAACTAACTCAACACTCAAGGGTGCGCTGTTATAGGAAACTGAACCACTACGCTTCTTTTAATAAGAGCACAACCTGAAGTGTTATTTCTCTTACACAGCAATTTGCCAATACCAATTTAAAAAAAATTCTTAAAGAGCGACACAATATACAAGATAGTTCTTGTTGCCAGTTACATTAACCAAGCTGTTAAGACAAAAAAAAAATGCAGCTTACCATGTTACCAAAAAAAAAAACGACAAAATCTGTGACTTCCTGTGTTAAAAAAACTTTTAGCTCTGACCGTTATAAAGCTCTGACACTGGGGACTCCTTCCATAAATGTTAAATAAATCTGCTTACATAAAACCTTACCCCATTAACAATTACACACAATTTTTTAATCCATTTATTTGGAGCATCTATGGCATTAAATGGATTAAAGACCCTGTGGGAGTTATCATTATCGTTATTGTTTTATTGTTATAGACACAACGCTGCATTAGAACGAGTGCATCAATACCTTACAGCTGGAACGACCGCCAGAGCTGCTGTTACAGAAAATTAATCAACACCTTCTGACCAATCAGAATCGAGAATGCAACAGTGCTAAGATCATTTTCACTTCCAATAGAAGTCTTTTTTTGTTTTTGTAGACAGAATGTCAAAGACAGAGCACCTGAAGAACTGAAGAGTAGTTATTCCACACAATACACTACATTGGTATGAGGTAACTTAACTGTATGTGCATAAATGTGTGAGCAATTGAGAAACTAATCTTTAGCACAGATCACAGTTTCGCACAGCACAGGTGACCAGCTTTCTGCTGCTCGCACTAATTAAAGGTCATTCAATGCACAAACACATCGTTAGCTGAGGCGCTCATACCACTGTGTGGTTTTATAGACGGTAACTATTCTCACAGAAGCTATAAACCTAACCCACGGGAATGCGTGTATGTGTGTGTGTGTGTATAAATATGTGTGCAAATGGTTTTATGCACCCTGCAACAGAGAAGAAAACCCCCTCCATAAACCCTCATTAAACACATATTAAGTATCAAATAAAGACTATATTTTGCTGACTTCTTAAAAACCTCAAGAATAATATAGATTATTAATGAAATCTTACCATTAGGCACCTGAACTCATTTAAAGCTCTGAAACTGTCTCATTCTTAGTTCATTAAGCAAATTCTAAAGAATGTTAGACTAATGAGTTGTGTGTGAATATTTCATATCAATATGAGCATATGCATAACATGATACCATGTTACAGTAAAGTCATCCACCTGTCTCTGTGACTGTAGGACAGTGTGTCCTGTTCGCCATGCGGTCTAAATAATGAGACTACACTCCTTACACAAACACACTGAAGATGTCACGCTTCTTCAAAACACCCAACACACCCACACACACACACACTCGACAGTGTGAGCATATCAAGTAGGCTTTATACTATACAGAAGACAAACACTTGCGCACACAGTTAGAAGCTCCTGCTTTACACACAGCCCCATTCACAATATGTTCATTTATTTGTGAATCAGAATTTTAACAACTGTTCAGCTTTTCCCATGTCGGAAAATTTGCTCTTCATGTTACCACTTTTGACTAGTGCAATGGACTCAAAGTGGAAAATAAACACATGACCAATCATCTTTCAACAATGTTTTCACCATCAAACCTTTTTTTTTAAATGAGCTGTGTCGTCATTTCACTAATCAAACTGTGAATACTGACTGAGATGCCTTCGGGTAAATCATTTACATATATGCAACAAGCTGAGACAGAAGCCATGATGGCTCAGGTTTAAAAAAAAAACCAACAAAAGAACCAGGCAGTTCTTTCACACTTCATTCAGTTCTTCGTGTAATAAAATACTTTGCTGTGGTCCGACCCTGGCTTAGATGTTTTTCTTTGTTAAATACCAGAATGCTTTTCATCTGTTTATTGTAAGCTTTATATAACGTGGACATCAACCATACACGTCCCTGTGTACATAAACCTGTAATTTGCCTTGCAGCTGCCACTACTGTCAGAAAATCAATCATCACGCCCGGACCAGTCAGAACTGTGAATTTAACAGTGCTGTGTTATAAATGCTTTTAATGAACAATGCACAAAAAAGTCTGTAACTTTACTTTAAAATCAATCAATGGATTTTGTTTTTAAAACTAATCTTGATTAGATCAAACTGGACGACATTTTGGCATTATCATACAGCCCTAAGTGATGTTTAAAAGCAGAACTATTTAAGTAGGGCACTATATCTCAGGACCTTGAGCATCCCCTTCAATCTGGTTGCAATATCAAACAAGCTTGAACTTTGTTCCCTTGGTAATATTAGCACTCTACAAACAGCCTGGCTGCATCACGCATGTTTATGTGTATACAGGATGTGATATTTTTATGGGGTATGACAGGCACAGATTATGTTTGTGAGGTCAACAGATCTATAAATGCAAATATACTGTATATGTGGTAAGGCTGGCGGGATGAAATGAGTAAGTAAACTATGTGAAATGTGTAATATTTCCATATGTGACGTTTATATGTATGAGCTTGGGCTGTTTATATGAAAGTAAATTTCTTCCTTGAAGGCAAGAATGACTGTAACATAAACTTTAATGGTTCTACTGGGGGTTTCCTATGTCCTACCTACATCCTGCATCTGGTATACTATACAGTGAAGAAGATTTATTTAGCCAGTACAGATTCACACAATAGGCTTTAGTGTCAGTGTACAAATATGAATAGAATTTTTCAAATAGTTTCTAGGATTTCTAGCTATCTTTTACAATTCAGAATCGTTTTACAGTTGCCAAAACATTACAGGAAATTTAACATTAAAGTAGACATGTGACTTGAGAGCAGCAGCGGCTCTTGACAGTAGATTTTGGTGGGGCAGGGCAACGTTAATAATGACACAGCTTCAAACAAAATTAAGTTGAGAGGCTATTAGATTTGACTTATGCTATGAGCTACTATGTAGAGTAACCCTGTAAAAGGCAGAGAGAGTCAACATACAGTCATCCAGTGTATAGTCTAGCAGCTTGTTTTCACTGGTTTTAGACATACCTGTTCAACTGTGTTCAATACCTCAGGTGTTTTTCCCACAGAGCTAATATCATAAACCTAGCTGCCAGGCTGCAGAAAGAATTCCAGCCCAACTACATACCAAAAACCACACAAATGACCTGAAAGTAGCCCAAAACATTCAGGCACTGGACAACAGAGACATTATCCACTGCCCCTTTCCCTATCCCAATCTTTGCAATATGTCTTGCACTTATCTCACTTACACTCTTCCTTTATTTGTAGAAATGCTTTAGATTGTATTCTGATTATTTGCTATAAAAACAAGATCTTGGCAGCTGTGGAGTATTGTACCAAATTGGTATAAAAATTGTGATGCTGGCTACCCTGTCATTAACAGTCCTCGCCGCTGCTCCTCCTCCAATAAAAATTTTCAGAGCGGGAGCATGGGGAACGGGGGGGTACGCCTGATTTCTGCCCCTGTGGGCAATTATTGCAGTTCCCATTTAGGTGCAATAATATCTCTATGGAGCGAAGTGAGGCAGTGAAAAACGCAACAAAATCAATACTGAACAGCTGATATATACAGTGGGGCTCTGCCTCACCTGCCCTATGGACGAGCCACCACTGTTTTAGAGGAACATTTAGTAAAATATGTTCAAAGTATGCAACTAAATAGATATTTCGCTGACTTTTAAAATCCTGTTAGTAATTTTAGAGTCATTCAGACCACAGGCCTATAGCAAAGTACCACACTCCCCAATTACAGATTTGATTTAATTGGGTCTGTTAGTAACTCCAGAAATAAAAGCTAGGTACTACATTTCTTTAAAGATGATTTAAAGACGTGTGAATGAATATGTAGGGAATAAAACAATGAGATGTGCTGTTATAGGAAACTAATCAGTGACTGGGTGGTGGGATGTGGCCCAAAGTGACGTGGAGTTACTGTTATCACCCCAGAGTTGATTATTTTCCAGTAACAGCACATCCTATAGTGTTTTATTCCTCTTATACCACATGGTTTAATTTTTTTCATTTACTAAAGATGTATTATCACTTATATAAACATGCTAGCAACGGTCAGTCTCTTTCTTTTGAAGTCAATGAGACAGAAAAAGCTACAAATGCTGACCACAGCCCTCATTTTAACCTTCACTGTTTGCAACTTTCCTATAAGTTGAACTGCGTCATTTCAACATTGTAGAATTAAAGCGATTTTTAACTTTCAGAGCCACCACTGCATCTGACGAAGAGGAAAGATATCATATTAAAGACAGCCTTTAAGTATAAATAAAGAACTACAAGCTCTGGAAAATGGATTAATATTTATTAATAATGGAGAAAATAGAGGACATGCAGTGAGGATGTTTAACAAAGATCATCCTTAATAAAACAATGTCCCACTCTATCACCACACAGACACTAACAGAGTATGTGGGGTAAAGGTAAGAGAGAGAGAGTGTGTGTGTGTGTGTGTGTGTGTGTGTGCATACGATCTCAGAGCGAGGTTACTATAATAAAGAGAGTCCATATTTTATGTCTTAGCTGTCATTTCACTGTCGCTCTACCTAAACAAAGCAGAGGACCCAGACAGAGGGAGAGCTGCAGCACGAAGGAGAGAGGGATACAGGAGAGAGAAGACACAGGGTTGGAGGAGGGAGAGAAAGAGAGAGCTAGAGACAGACAGAGAGAGAGAGCGAGAATTAAATGAGGTGAAGGCCAATAATCTAAGGCCAATAATTTTTTTTTAGATGTGTTATTATCTATTACACCAACAGCTAGCTGTAAAAGTAGAACCGGACATGTGGACACCGCAAAATCAAGTAGAAATACTTGGAATATAGTCAAATTTATCCAGTCTTTCCTATTATAGGATTACAATACAGTAAACCAAATATAAGACTGTAAAACCTACTTCAACCTGTATATTACTATACAGATATTACTGGTCTAGTGTGAAAATACTGAATAATGTATTGTAGTAAATAGTAATAATATTATTTGCAAGTTCGCGCGTGCTGAATGAGACGACACAGCAGGCTGTATTTGATGTGTGGGCCATGAGTTTCAACCTCCAACAAACACCACAAGCAACATTGTCCAACACTTGCACTAATATATGCATCACTAATACATTACACTGTTGTATGAGTGATGCTCAATCATTAGTTGTGCAAGTGAAAAAAAATTGTCAAGGAAATTGTATATATGTGTACTGTATTCTACATACAGTACATAATGTTAACAGCTCAAGACACTGTTTACAGCTCGAGTCCTCATTGTAAGTCTTTGCTCAGTCGTGTGACTAGAGGTGATAGAAGTACAAAAATTCATATTCTATAAAATCTATAAAATAATCTGGCAAAAGTTGACATACAACTTCAACCTCTTTACTCATATTAAGGTACAAAACGTCTACTTGCTACAGAGTTCCTATATTGAGCTTTTACAGCTAATATCCTGTTTAGCTTGTCACATAAATCAAATGCTATTAATCCAAACCTCAATACTTCAAAAGCAAGAGCCTATAAAAAGTGTCAGTGTGGACCGAATGTGTTTTGTGAATAGAAGGCCAAGGATTAAAAAGCTATTTAATAATAATAATAATATTTAAGTAGTTAGATACTGTTCATAAAATAAATGTGCACACAGTACAGACTTTTTTTTTTTCCATGTACTGAGTAGAAAGCAGGACTTTTCTTTTAAAATGTATTGAGAAAAAATCTAAAGTAAGTTCACATTCATGAACTGTCTGCTTATGAGGCATTATGACAGCTCACAGGGTTGCAAAAAAAAACAAAAAAAAAAAAAAAAAAAAACCTTCTACAGTCACTCCCCAGAGACAGAGACAGACACACACACCAGAGCAACCCCAATTTTCCCACCCAGTACATTTTGGGAAACAGGTCAGAGGTCAATACAGACCCAATAGAGAGACAGTGAAAAAGAGAGAGAGAGAGAGAGAGAGAGAGAGAGAAACAGAAAGAAAGAGGGATGGAATCTTCTGTTTATTCCTGCAACCTTACAGTTACTGAACGTATATCAAAACAGTTGCTTGGTGTGTGAGGCGGGTTGTGCGATGTGGGCTTGGCTGCTAAGGCGAGTTTAAAATCCGTTCTTTGCTCTTTTGAGATTTTCCATTAAGCTTTAATAACCTGCATTACAAAAGGAGAGTGACATTAATAGCTCATAGCACAGTAATCACACTTTCTAAAGCAAGCGAGGCACAAAAGCTTCTGAAAAAATGACTCACTTGGCTAAAGAGCATGAGGTCTTTTGAAAACACACACACACACACACACACACACACACACACCAGTTGGGCTAAAGCAGCAAGGGGTCAAGGTCCCGAGAGAGAAACGAGGGATCGGGGAGGGGGAAGAAAAGCAGCTTCCGTCTTTCTGAAGCCTTTTATTTTTTTCCGCTTTATTTCAATATTGGGATTTGTATCACCTTGCTCAACAAATGCCGGTTACTTTTTTATACTATGCATTCTGAACACACATTCATCTACAGATTTGATGTAATTATTTTTTCCAAAAGCGAGAATACTTATTTCCTGGTTTTGGGTGTTACTAGATGACACCTCAGCATGTTGGGTAAAGTCAAACCAGGAAATAAGCTTTTTTTCTTAAATGGGAGGAAAATACTGCAGATGTAATAAGCTCTCCATGCCTCACAGACAGGCAATCTAAACAAACACAACCACATTTTTGAGAAGCGGAAATACACTTTTAGGTGAATATTTTCCAGTTTATCAACCAAATTATCAACCTCGCTGTGGGTAGCAAACACGTATACACGTGCTGTGTGTGTGTGTGTGTGTGTGTGTGTGTGTGCACGTGGATGCAGTTCATGCATATGTGTTTGTGTGCACCAGACTGTTTAGAGGAACCTGTGTTCATTTGCATTTGCATGCTAATCTCATAAACGCTGTGAAAGCAGGAACACTGTAACATTGCACAGAGTTTAATGTGTGAACACACAGCTAATAAACACACAAATACATGCGGACGGCCTGGTGGTGCAGCAGGTAATGTCGCTCTCTGACAGCTGTATTGTCTGGGGTTCGATCCTGAGCTCTGATTACTGTTTGTGTGGAGTCACGCATGTTCTCCACATATTCGGGTTCTGCTAGGTTCTCCAGTCCTACTCCCACACATCACAAAAACATGCTGGTAAGGTTGACTAATCTCAATCACCCCTAGGTGCGAATAAGTGTGTGTGTGTGTGTGTGTGTGTGTGTGTGTGTGTGTGTGTGTGTGTGAGAGATGCCCTGCAGTTTTCCCATGATAGGCTCCTGATCTACCACACCCCATATTTCACAACCTAGAACTTGAGCTTTTGCTTGAGGGTTGTGTACTTTTCCTCATGATACGCGGCCTACTTTCACACAGCATTTGACTGACAGCGAAAGCAATGAGATTATCTCATTTACCAGCCACTAACTGTTTAAAACCAATCTCTAAATAACATTTAAAGATGAGATTCTCTGAACTGTCTTTAATCCAGTAACTATATCATGCTGATGATAAATTCATCAGCTACCCCATCAGGCAGGTAAAATCTCTGATTGGCTAAAAGTGCAATGCAACCTAATAATGTGTTGATGCACTAGCTGAGTACAATAATACAGACAAGAAAAATGGACAATTCGTGATCATGTAGCACATCTTCGCAAAAATTCAGCACATTTTTGGATACATATTTCTCCCTATGAGATGTAGTGCTGTGTCCTTACACTGAATGTAAAAGATATCAGTTGAGTCTGGAGAGTGTCTATCTATATCTTTTATATATATACAGTTAGGTCCGGAAGTAAGAGTTCCGCAAGAGTTTTTGTGATTTTGCCTTTATACACCACCACAATGGATTTGAAATAAAACAATCAAGATGTGATCGAAGTGTAGACTTTCACCTTTATTTTTAAGAGGTTCAACAAAAATATGGCATTTACCATTTAGGAATTACAGCCATTTTCAGCAAAGTGCCTCCATTTTCAGGGGCTCAAAGGTATTTGGACAAAGTGACATAATTGTAAATATAACCATAATTTTTAATATTGGATGGAAATCCTTTGCAGTCAATGACTGCCTGAAGTTTGAATCCACCTTCAGTTGCTGCTTGTTTGTGGGTCTTTCTGCCTTCAGTCTTGTCTTCAGTAAGTGAAAAGCAGCCCTATTGGGTTGAGATCAGGTGACTGACTTGGCCATTGAAGAATATTCCATTTCTTTGCCTTCAAAAAGTCTTGAGTTGCTTTCACAGGATGTTTAGGGTCATTATCCACCTGCACTGTGAAGCGGCGTCCTATCAGTTTTGTAGCATTTGGCTGAATGTGAGCAGAGAGTATAGACCTATACACCTCAGAATTCATCTCGCTACTTCTGTCAGCAGTCACATCATCAGTAAACACCAGTGAGCCCGTTCAATTGGCAGCCATGATACGCCTACCTTCTCCAGAGTATTCTTGACTTCTGTTGATGTTGTGAAGGGGTTTTCCTTCACCAAGGAAAGGATTCTGCGATCATCCACTTTAGTTGTCTTCCGTGGTCTTCCAGGCCTTTCAATATTGCTGAGCTCACCAGTGCTTTCTTTCTTTTTAAGAACGTACCCAACTGTTGATGTGGCCACACCTAAGGTTCTTGCTATCTGTCTTATAGATTTATGTTGTTTTTTCAGCCTAATGATGGCCTCCTTCACTTGCATTGAGATCTCCTTGGACTTCATATTGGCAGCTCCAGTCGAACAGCTGCCAAATGCCAACTCAATACCTGATATCAACTCCAGACCTTTTACCTGCTTCATTTGTCTTGAGGTAATGAGAGAATAGACTGCAAATGGTCAATTAACTTCTTACCAGTCAACTGTCCAAATACATTTGAGCCCCTGAAAATGGAGGTACTTTGCTGAAAATGGCTGTAATTCCTAAATTGATTAAATATATAACGGAATATATATATATATATATATATATATATATATATATATATATATATATATATATATATATAAAGATAATATAAACTTTATTATTTATTTTATATATATATATGTAGTATAGCATTGATGTGTGGTACACCACCATGAAACATATACACACCAAATGAAAACTTTTGTTTTGTGTAAGTCAATATCAGGGTGTACCTTTTCTCTTTTTTTTTTTTTTTTTTTTGGTTGTTGGACCTACTCATCTGATGGGCAACTGCAAAAGAAATCAGCTTGTCCTAGGTGCCCAGGACAAGCTATCATACAACAGTGTTTAAAAAAAAAAAAAGTTTGTTTTCTGTCAGCACGGAAGTGTGAAGAGCCAATCAGATTGCAATCTTGTGGCCAGAAAAGTGCACAAGAGATTTGAAAAGCTTTGTAGCCTGTGAGCGGAGTGTCTCAGGCTGAGACTATAGCAACCGTGACCAGGGTACTGCACTTACTGAAGATGAATTAATGATGAACTGTGCTGTATTTATCATGCTGCAAAACCAGGGCTACAAAGTGGACTTGCTTCATCCAAAAGAGAAGGCCTGCACATTGCTGTTAAATTCATGCAATGGCAGGACTGTATTTCCACACGCACACAAACACACGTTTCCAAAATTCCTGTTTCTATTTGTTAACACTATTGTACACAAAACACACACATGTGTGTGTTTAGAGTATATGACACACATCTATAGACTAAAGAGACAGACAACTACACCTACAGGTTGTATAGTACGCACAGAGAGCTCAGATAATTTCTAGTTGTGTGAATGTAGTCCCAGTGATGATCGTAAGTGAAAACTTAGTCACATTCAGTTCTCAACATCACCACACTGTTTGCATCACTTCACATACTGATTACATCATCCACTTAAATCGAATTAAAATCTGATTTGTGCCTCATTTCACCCAAGTAAGTAAATTAATTACCCTCTCCAGTGCAAAATGCCACCAATATTGTAAAAACATGGATGTAGTAGTAAAACAAAACCCACTCATAACTGCAAATTTATAAAAGGACAGGATGAGTTGCTTTAGCGATCAGTACTTCACTCAAGATTGCTGCAAATATCACTTATTGGTTCTCAAGTGCAACAGAAATGCGTCCGCTCTGTCGTCCAGAGATCACAAGCTCGAATCCCAGGGATGATGTTACGCTCTATCTGTTCTTATTTCAGTCTCCATGTTAAAACACACGCTAGCAATAAGGTGTTTAAACAGAATGCCGCATTAGAATAAAGGTTGTAACTTGGAATTTCTCCGAAAAAACAAAGAAAACGCCCCCCTCAACTTGGAATTCCTATTCATATACTCAGGACGGTCTAATCAACCCTAAGTTCGGCAAATGACATCAAATCAACACGGCCGCTCACAGCATCAGCAGTACACACAGTACCACTTCTTTCCTTTAAATGAGCTATACTGTATATACAGGTAGTCGCTTTAGACCATCAACATGCAGACCTGTTCGCTTGTTAAATCTATACCACTGACTATACAGGTCACTGTTTTGAGGAGGAAAATATACATCACTCATCACAGTTAGCTGGCTAGCTTGTTGCTAACAAAAGATGAAAACGGAGGTGTCCATGGTTTTTCCCCACTTCATAGCCCAAACACATGGAGGCTGAAAATGGTGTAAATTTGATTTCTAACGTCCGAAGTCGACTGCATATAAGCAACAGTCTCCATGAGTGTCTATGTGCATGTGTGTGTCTGTGTGTGCGTGCGTGTAAGTATGTGTAATGTATGTGTAATGTATGTGTAATGTATGTGTAATACAACTGTTCAGCGTGGCCTGTTCCTAAAACTACGGGAAAGAGGAATAGATTGCACTGTCTACATGTACATGTTATTTCAGTTCAGAGCAAAGCCAGAAACATGTCTTTACTCTGAACTGAAATGACAATAGATCATTAACATCACTGATTTACTGAAATACCACCAACAGAAGGAGGCAATCACACCACAACAAACTCAGTGTGTGTGTGTGTGTGTGTGTGTGTGTGTTCAGCTCAAACTTCACTCAACAATATGATTCTCACAACAGCACGTGACAGCATGTGTGATGTGCGTATAGAAGTGTGTGCTCCTGTGTGTGTGTGTGTGTGTGTGTGTGTGTGTGTGTGTGTGTGCGCACGTATGTGAACAGAAATCTGCTTTGTATTACTGAAAGAGATTGGCAGAGAACGTCAGAGAAAAGAAAAAGGAAGACCAGAAAATTGAGCTGAATTAAATGCTTATGCTAGGTCATCATTATTCACAGAGATAACAGCAGGCCCAACCCAGATTCTGATCAAAGTTGGTCACATATCACATATAAATCATATCATGTCTTCTATTTCCTCAGTATTACTGAAGGAGTATGGGAATAAATAGCTTCACTGTGCACATTAATGTGACTGTTACAGTTACTGAGTACCAGGTGAAAGAGCAAAACCTCTCGGTTGCTCCGCTGTGACGGAGAGCAGGCTGCTGTGCTGGCTCACGTCTCATGGCTCTGCATATCTGATTCTGTTTGATGCAAACTAGCGTACTAACTATAGCTAACTACGTAAAATGGAGGGAAAAACTATCACCTCTGGTCGCTCCCCACGTGTGTATTTTTATTGCTTTATGCTTTATTTTTATGATATATGTGTATGTTGTTCTTCAGCCTGTCAAAAATGTTAGGCAAACGCTAGCTAATGTTAGCATGTTAGATAAACACAAGGTAAAACACAGAGCAATAAATATACACACTAAGATGAGTAGACGCCTCAGATATAACAAACATCCCCCTGTTAGCATTAGCTAGTTATGGTCAGGTTTCTAGCGAAAGAGCTTCATGTTTGGGTACGGATACAAATTCCACAATGAGGATAAATCATTCACTAGCGTCCAGTTCACTAGACAACAAATAGGCCTTACCTAAAAGTTAAAAGTCTATCAGTCCTGAATCCTTTTCATTATAAATATCTGGCTGTCGCTCGCTCACTCCCATTTTGTTTACACTTCCATGCTCCCTTACTCTCTCCGGACTGGCTGTAGCACCTCTCACTTACCCTGTGTTCAGACTTCTTTTGTGTCTAAATTAAGGTCCGATGGTGTGTAATGTATCTAAGCTGGTGTACAACATATGCGTGTAAATTTCCTGCCAATTACGACTAGTCACTTCTGACAAAGAGTTGAACTGAGTTGAACTATTACGTCAGGGCGACTCACAGAAGCTCAAAAACATCATATTCCTTCTCCCCTCACTCAATAATCATTATTGGTTTCCCTTTTTTTTAAAAAAAAAACAATGACACTACAAACTGAAGTTAGCAAGTTTCTAAATGTTATGGTTCTAAAATTCAACCTATTACGGTTCTAATGTTTATAAATGTTCCCATAAGTAATATTTAAGAGCAACATTTCCATATTGTCTAACCAGGAATGCTGCATGAGCGTTCTGATAATGTTCTAATACCACTGTGAAGCAAATCTTTATTAAAGTAGATGTCCTTAGTTAGCCAGCATAACCCTTTTAATGAGGGCAAAGGTGTAGAGATGCTCTTAGCCATTTTTAGCATCTTCCCAGGCATCAAAGACATAGCTAATCATTTGTTTATCTAATCATTTAATGATTTTATACGACATTTCCAGGGTTACTTCAAGGGATTCAGGACCATACATCAGGTTTGTACAAAGTAAAAGACACGTTACTAAGAAATCCACTATGTGTATGCATACCTAGCCTACACATCCCAAGTACAATCTATTTTAGGCTATTTATCTATTTTATCCTAATATCAGCCAATATCACACATGCACAACACACCAAATAATCAGAATCAAGTTTAAGAATATTTGCAGGACCCTCACACTAACTTTATGTCAGGGTTTGCAAATTTTATGTCTACAGTTGCCATGTGTTCTTCACAGCAGACTGAACCCCAGCTTCAGCGGCAACATTTGCATTGCAGTAGCAGTGAACCCGTCATTGACCTGATGCACAAACAGAGACTAGCACTGTTCAGATGGAAATACAGTAATGACACTACACAGAGAAACCTTTTCACGCCAGTCAACTGCTTAACGGCTGCACCATGGTTCAAAAAGAAGTATTAAACTATTATAATGGACAACCAAGGAGAGCTCTAGAGACTAAAATGTACAACACAATAACATGTTATCAAAGCCTCAGTCATACAAGAATGCGATTTCGGTGCTGTTTCAGAGTGGTTCTGAGGCCTGCGGGTTCAGATTCAAGGATGATTAATTTAGTAGAAAATAAAGATGACTAAATTGGACTGGAGTGGGTTTAACCACTAAGCCAAGTTTCATCAGTTGACATTTCACAAACTGACATTTCATTATGACTGAAAGATGGGATGCAGAATTAATTAACTGCGGTTTGATCGATTTTCTCCTCAAAGACTAATGCAATGCTGGTTAACTTGGATAAAGTTAACTTTTTAGCTAATGCTAGATGTCAATACTAGTCACAAAGCTCTTTATTTATGTTTTAACTGCTTATATATTGTTGCTCAGGGTTAGCTCATTTATTCAATTATTTAGAGGTTATCTAAATAACCTCTAAAAAATTTGTACACTGTTTAAGACTTAATGTGATGAAGTTTTATATATTGACTTAGAGAATTTACACTAATACATGAAAAGTCTATTTTTGTGTGAAATTTACACTGATAACACAATAAAGTGCAATAAATTTCAGCCATTTTGTTCCTGACTAACTGATTAACACTGTATTATTATTACTATTGCCGAGAAAAATAATCATAATAATTTTAGTACCAAAAAATGCTTTTGACCTCTCTTTCCTCCTCTTTCCTGAGCTGCATTAAGAGATCTGTCCACTTCTCTTTCCTACAAATGCATATACACTGAGCTCTTTAAATGTGCTTTAATCATAATGCCTAAGACTTGTCCTCTCTGAAAAAGCAAGAGAGCGAAGCAAAGAAAAGAGAATGAGAGAAGTAAACCATATGTGAAATGTTACAGAGCTGTATTAATTTCCAGTGACAACCAGATGCGAATTGCAACTGCTCTAAACCAAAAGTGTGACACTTTATCACGACTGAAGCAGTCGTAACCCCCTACAGAAGCTTGCACTCCCTCGGCATGCATCTCAACCCTGCTCTCTCTGCAAGAAACTCCTTCCCCAAAGCAGACTATAGACCCAGCACTGCATTCAGCTACACAATCAACACACAATCACACAACAAGAGCACAGGAGCTCCGGATGAATACAACCTGACTGGCAGAGATGAGAGCTCATCAGAAATGCCTTGTCCTCAGCTCCATGAATAACTTTGGTCCTTTCGAAGGGGAGAGAGAGAGACAGACAGAAAGAGGGAGTGAGGCAGAGACGTGTGACAGAGAGTAGGCAGCCTGCACTGAGAGACTTGAAGTAGGCGTGTCCAAGGGAGGAGACAAAGACAGAGTGTAAGTAAGGGAAGGGAACGGAGCATGATGGCACATGCTTTTTTTCTGTCACAGAAAAAAAATCGCAAAGCCTAATGAACGCACGTGCGCGCACACACACACAAACATTTACAAATTAATCCTCCCTTCCTCTCCAAAACAAAATCACATGGCTGTATTCTTTATGATTTACCGGTATAAATCTCTATATACACATTACATACAGTATGTAGCAGAATAAAAAAAAACCTGGAAGTAGAAACAAATGAAGCGGGAAGCTTTTTGCACTAACCTGTCCCATGGTGTACCATCAAACAACAGGGAAGGACAAATCTGCCTGGGGTGTGTCTCTGTCTTTTGGTTAAATTAGTAGCAAATAGGAGTTTTCATTATTACATTTCAAATGTGTTCAGAGAGTAGAAATGTCCACAATCAGTTTTTGTGATTTCTGTTTCTGTTTCTGTTCTGTTCATCACTCACTGTCATTCTGTTGCACCATTCACAATGCTAGCTTCCTCACTATCACTATCAGATAAAGTAAGTGAACCCACTACAAATTGAACACAGACACCAGAGTTGAGGTCAATTCAATTTGATTTGTGTAGCGCCTTTAACAATAGACATTCACAAACAGTCTTAATCAGCAATCCAGGGGCCACAGTGACAAGGAAAAACTCCCTGAGACAACATGAGGAAGAAAGCTTGATAGGAACCAGAGTCAACAGGGAACTCATCCACTTCTGTGTGACACTGGATAGTGAGATTATAAATCATTACAGTATACACGTGTAGAAGAGTAATGTCAAACAGTACTGAGTGTGTTGAAAGGATGTTCAGTATGAGCATTTTGTGAATAAGCATCCTGAGGGGAGCACAGGACAGTCTTTGTGATTACAGCAACAGCTCTTAATTACAAGTCTACAGCATCCCGGGATTATCCACTGACTTGAAGGTGAGTTTTGGTCAAAAACTGTTGAGAAGTGCAAATTCATAGGGTTTGAAGGGATCTTGCCATATTAGATCAATGCATTCCTCAATATAGAGTAAAAAGAGCGGTCACTGCCAGTGAAGCAAGCCATCATTAGGCTTAAAAAAAAAATCCAAACAAACCCATAAGAGAGACAGCGCAAATAATAGGCATGGCCAAATCAACTATTTGGTACATTCTTAAAAGCAAGAATGCACTGGTGAGCTCAGGACCACCAAACGGTCCAGAAGACCACCGAAAACAACTGTGGTCCTCGTGAAGAAAAAGCCCTTCACAACAGTTGGCCAGATCAAAAACACCCTCCAGGAAGTAGTAATATCGGTATGAAAGTCAATAATCAAGAGAAGACTTCACCAAAGTAATTACACAGGGTTTATCAGAGGATGTTACTGATAAGCCTCAAAAACAGGAAGACCAAATTAAAGTTCACCAAAGACATCTAAAAAAAAAAAAAAAAAAAAAAAAAAAAAAAAAAAAAAAAAAAAAAAAAAAAAAAAAAAAAAAAAAAAAAAAAAAAAAAAAAAAAAAAAAAAAAAAAAAAAAAAAAAAAAAAAAAAAAAAAAAAAAAAAAAAAAAAAAAAAAAAAAAAAAAAAAAAAAAAAAAAAAAAAGCTCTTACAGTTCTGAAACAAGATCCTATGGACAGATGATACAAAGATCGACTAGCTCCAGAATGATGGGAAGAGAAGAGTGTAGAAAAGGGCACGAAACAGTCCCCTTGTATTTATTGATGATGTAACTGCTGACAAAAGCAGCAGGATGAATTCTGAAGTGTATAGGCCACTATTATCTGCTCTGATTCTGTCAAGTGCTTCAAAACCCTTTAGACGGCACGTCACAGTGCAGATGGACAATGACCCAAAGCAAATTACTTCAAAAGCAACCCAAGACTTTTTTTTGAGGAAAAGAAGTGGAATGTTCTGCAATGGAAAAGGTCAATCACCTGACCTGAATCCAATTGAGCGTGCATTTCCCTTGCTCTAGACAAAACCCTAAGAACAAGCAGGAACTGAAGACAGCCGCACTACCACACTGCAAAAGTGCGGTCATTCCTACACCGCTCACCTGATTTGGACATAAATACCCTTAAATTAAAGCTGAAAGCACTTTGAGCTCATATTCATTATTTCATTCCAACTCCAATATGTGATTGACAGCTAAAATGTCTTTTAAATGTCTAAATGTCTATTTATATACGTGACGATATATCAAGTTATGTGTCATTATGATATACATTATATGGTCAAAAGTTTGTGGAAACTTGACCGTCGCATCTATACGTGCTTCTTGAACATCCGATTCCAGATTTAGTTCGCCTTTGCTCTTAGAATAATCTCCAGTCTTCTGGGAAGGCTTTCCACTAGGATTTGGAGCGAGGCTGTGGGGATTTGCTCATTCAGCCACAAGAGCATTAGTGAGGTCAGGCGCTGATGTTGGGCGAGGACACCTGGAGTGCAGTCAGCATTCCGGTTCATCCCAAAGGTGTTCAGTGGGGTTGAGGTCAGGGCTCTGTGCAGGACACTTGAGTTCTTACAACTCCAACCTGCGAAAAACCATGTTTTCATGGAGCTCGCTTTGTGCACAGGGGCATTGTCATGCTGTAATGATGTTTGCGCCCCTTAGTTCCAGTGAAGGGAAACATTGTAATGCTACAGCACACAAAGACATACTAGACAACTGTGTGCTTCCAACTTTGTGGCAACATTTTGGGGAAGGACCACATATGGGTGTGATCAGATGTCCACAAACTTTTGACAATATAGTGGACATGTCAGTTTTCTTTATAAACCTAATAAACCACATGAGTGGAAACACGGTTTTGCACAAAATTTGTTTCGTATATATTCAGAAACAAAATGTCAGTTTCTAGATTAGCTGCATTCATGATATTGCACATGTTCATTCTTATCCCTAATCAGAAAGATACTACAGATGCTACAGAGGAATTTCACAAAATGGAGATTGTTGCTGGATCTGCATTAGATTTTATACAAACAAACAGCATAAAATAATTTTCATAACAATGTAGTTGCTTGATTAAACAATAGAGAAATATTCCAACAAACTTTTTTAAGTAAAGATCGTGTGAAGAGTTTTGTTTTTATGCAGCACGCATAATTAATTACACATTTGCATTAAAGTCCAGTACAAAAAAGTATTAAGAATATCAGCAATCGACTGGCAAAGGTTGATCATGATATGTATTGTTTAGAAAACGTCTCTAGTCGCCTGTTTTGGCTTGTGAACCCTGCATTTCAGGTCTGTGTCCCATTCTAGATATTTCATGGCTCTTTCAGTTCATTTCATTTCCTTACACGAAAGGTGACCTTAATATGACCCTATCTGTTTCTCTGCTTTGCACCCATTTGACAGCAAGTTGTAAAAGTGCTGTTTAAATTCTCTTTACGTTTTTTTAAGCCTATGCGTGCACATGCAAGCATCGTCATGCACAAACTCTCATGCACAAACTCGCTACAGTAAACCCCTGCATAAAGATAATTTAGATAGCCGTCAATATCTGACTCGGTAAGATTAGAACATACTTTTAAGTATTAAGTCATAGAATGTGATTCGAGACACCACCAGGGTCTAACCATAAAGACAATCCCTCGCTCATTTCATATCTAACAGAGATGTGTGCAGAATGCTGAGGGAAGGAGGCTCATTGTTTTTTTCATTCCTTCTTTCCCTCGCTTACTGCGCTGTTAACCATGCAGCAGCACAGCAGACCTGATATTTCCTCTAGTACAGCACAAAGTAAAGGAAAAAAAAAAAAAAGAGTTAGAAAGATCTTTTGACAGATGCACATGAACTGAGCCAAGAGCAAGGTTATGATGTGTGTGTGTCTCTCTCTCTCTCATTCTCTCTCTCACTCTCTCTCACACACACACACACACACACACACACACACACACACACACACATATGCACACTTCTTCTAACTTTCCTTTGTGGCAGACATGAACCACAAACGCCCTGCAAATGTGTGTGTGTGGCTGCTATTTGCGGTGTTGGACAGCTGAACTGTGTTATTAGTGTGTCTGTTAGAGTGAAAGCACTACAAAAGCTTTGAATTTGTATTAGTGTATTTGTGTGTTATTCGCACTGATGTGTGTGTTATTGTAGTTTTAAAAAAAATGCTGTACCTAAAACTAAAACCTAACCCCAAACAGGCCTGTCATGAGTGAGAAATTGTGAACTGTGATTCAGTTGACATTTTTATAAAACGACACACTTATTACCACAACAGCAGTTACGGACACACACACACACACACACAGCCATGTCTCACTGCCAGGTAAATGACATTTCTGTTTGCTGTTTAGAAAGTAAAACACATTCAAATGGAAGACAGGGAAAAACAATAATTAAATATTTAAAAGCCATAACTGAAATAAACGCTACTGCATACTATAGCAAAAACCAATGAAATAATACTGTACTGACAATTTACATACCTATGATAATGAAACATAGACACTTCATAGATTAACTAAATGATTCAAACATGGTGTTGTGATTTGAATCTAACTGAGAATTAGTATATATATATATATATATATATATATATATATATATATATATATAACATCATTACAAAATTTATTGACTAATTAAGATCACATCAAACAATCCTGCTCAGCTTAAATAATTGTGATTTGGTGATTAAGCAAATAATTGTGACCCTGAACCTAACCTCAACATCCGTTAACAAATATTTTAGCTCAAAATAAGCCTGAAACTCATCAGTGAGGGAGTCACATCACACACCGATCAGAATGCGCTGCATGTGCAGAAAAGTGGAGACAGTGAACGTGCCGTTTACCAAAAAACAAAAAGCCACAGGCTGCATTTGCCACTTTATAAACTCACACATATTCAGAAATGCACCATACACTTCCTTCCCCTGCATCAGAACCCACATACCAAACCATCTCTCCTTTCTGTTTCTCTATCACTCACACACATCCACACACCACTAACTGTTCTTCTGCAGATGCTTCATCAAAGAACTACACCGTAACATGTGAACCCTTTCCCCAGCCTTAAAAGGTAAAGACAACACGCGGTGACGTGCAGCTCACACACTTGAATACAGAGGTGTGAGGGAGTGTGATGGTGTGTAAGACGGAGCCCAGTGAGTCTGATCTGCGCTCCTTCACTGGGAAACAGTCACTAAACAAGAGCTTTATATTTAGAGCCCTGTCTCTGAGAGAGAGAGAGAGAGAGAGAGAGAGAGACAGAAAGAGATATAGAGACAGACAGACAGACAGAGAGAGAGACAGACAGACAGGAAGAGAGAAAGACAGACAGAAAGAGAGAGAGAGAGAGACTGTGTAATTCTACTTTCTTTTTACGACATGACTGTTTCTTCTGCAATATTGCCAGAGCAATGAAGAGTGACTCACCAGGGAAAGTGTGAGTAAAGTGTGTGTGTGCGTGTTGGGGAGGAGCTTGGGGGTAGAGCTGGGGGGTAGAGCAGCTTGGGGGTAGAGCTGGGGGTGGGAGCGGTGGGGGGAGGAGCTGGGGGTGGGAAGCAAAACAGGTCTCTCTAACTGTCTCCTAAGGCGACAGTCGCCTCTGCTGATTGGCAGTCACCTTTTGTCACTCTCAGTCAAATCAAGCTTATTTATAAAGCCTGTTTAAAGCAACTCAAGTGTTTTCCAGTGATGTCAAATAGACACAACCATAAAAAAAAAAAACACAGACCGACAGATATATAGACAGATAGATAGTGTGGCTGTAAAGATCTCGTGCATCATATTGTTTTGTTTGATACAAAGCTCTCAATTTGATACGTCTGCATCTACACTCAACCGACTGCTTAATAAAGTAGGCTATTCCTCATGAAAGAGCACTTATACTACATTAGGTGTAATAAACCTTTAATCAATCCCACACTCCCTTCCTCTTTATCGCCAATCAGGAGAGGCTACACACATTCTCATTCTCTCTCTCTCTCTCGCTCTCTCTCTCGCTCTGCTGCATTAACACAGCATTTCCCAACTGATTCAATCTGGGTTAAATAAATCAGCGTGGCGAAGGGGAAGTTCATTTTCGGAAATTGGAGAACAAAAGATTCCAAAATCATGTTTGAGAGCGGTGCGACTTTGGCTAACAGCAGAATGTGAAATGAAGTGCCTCGTGCTTCAGACATGCCACAGATTCTCAACCGGACTGAGGTCTGGGCTTTGACTGGGCCATTCTTACACATTCAGGTTCTTGTTTTCGAACCACTTCAGTGTAGCTCTGGCAGTAAGCTTGGGGCCGTTGTCCTTTTGGAAGGTGAACTTCCACGCCAGTCTCTAATCTCTGGCTGACAACAAGTTGTCAAAAAAAGTTCAATTTTGTTCTTTTCAGACTAGAGGACCTTTTTTCTACATGCTCGCTGAGTCTCCAAATGGGATTTCAGGTGGATTCCATTCAACTTATGATGTGATTTCTGTTTGCCCCAGAAGTTTAATTTAGGGGTTTAGGGGTCTCTCTCTCTCTCTCTCTCACACACACACACACACACACACACATACACACACAAAGTGTCATAATATTGTGATTTCTCCATATTTCTTATTTTTACACCAATGAAAAAACAGGGTTAAGTTCGATGCCTATATGATGTGAGAAACATTACAGTGGGTGTAGTGTCTGTTCACCCATAAGCTCAATAAGTATGCAATTCTGTGTGTATATTTCTTAATATTAATATGCAATCACATTTCTCTGTAATAATGAACATACTACTGGAGCCAAGATGCTAATGAGGATTAGTGTAATAGTGACTAATCAAACACAGACACACACACATTAGTGAGAAAGCAAAAGCATGTCCACACACCTCATACGGTAAATACAGTCTCTATTAAGTAGTGCCCAATTAAAGATCTGTAATATTAATGGACTGCTGCGATAATAGCGATCATATGGAGCAAAAGAATGGCGTGATCTAGCAGGATGGAGCTCTGCTTCACAGATCTGACTCATTTAGCCTCAAGCTAACGTCATCACCCACTTGATTTCCCTCTCTAATGAAAATATGACACTTCTCCTCTCTTCATCTTACTCTGGTGCTAGGGTAATCAGTGCTAATGAAGTGCTATGGGTTTTCTATTAAGCACCGTTTAGTGAAACGTTGTTAAGAGACAACAATTACCACTGTGTATTAAGTGTGTTACAATGGGAATTAACCATATACTGTCATATTCAAATTTAAAAAATGCATATACATACATACACATACAGGTTTGTGTCTTACCTGGAGGGTCACAAGTTATCAGGTGACCTACAGAGGATCCACTTCTGCTCCATGCAGTAGTGTACAACAAGGTTCAGTACTCAGGCATCTTTTCTTTTCCGTATATACCCATTTTCATTGTGATATAAAATCTTCACATGGCTTCTCCCACCATGGTTATGCTGATGGCATCCAACTCACCCTGTTTTTCTGCACTATCATACATGTCTGGCAGACATCTCCTCGTGGATGTCAACTCACAACCTAAAAATAAATCCCAGCTAGACCAAGCTACTCCATATTCCTAGAACTGCAGACCTACATCTTGATATTGCTGCTTTCTCCGAGATCGCCTTCTAAAAATGCACCAAAACTCTGCGTTCAAACAGTTATTGTTCTTGAAACATGCTGCAAATCTGGCTGGATTCTCGTCTACAGAAACATTAGAACTCAACCATTTCTATCCAAGGAGGCCACTGAGGTGCTCATTTATTCCCTGGTTTTATCTGGTTCCTACAAGTCATAATTTGTAGGAACCAGGTAGAAATTTGCACTCATTTTTCTTAACTAGTGACAAAAATGTTTTTTGATAGCAATATCACACTTTTGGACAATGATGTACATGTAAAGAGATCATTAATGAGTACAGAAAGATCAGATTCAACAAACAGATTTAAAGACCAAGAGAACTGAGCTACCTCTGTTATGTTATGTGTGCAGTCACTACTCGGTTGAACAGTTGTGCGTGATATCTGTCAAGCTACACATGCTACTTCTGAGATGCCAGTGATCCTGACCCCTTCTGCTCCTCCTCGCTGCCTGACCCATCCTGATGCCCCTTCTGCTCCTCCTCGCTGCCTGACCCATCCTGATGCCCCTTCTGCTCCTCCTCACTGCCTGACCCATCCTGATGCCCCTTCTGCTCCTCCTCGCTGCCTGACCCATCCTGATGCCCCTTCTGCTCCTCCTCACTGCCTGACCCATCCTGATGCCCCTTCTGCTCCTCCTCACTGCCTGACCCATCCTGATGCCCTACTTCTGGTTGGAGTTCTCATCGGTTGAGTTCGCTCGCTGCTGCCATATGGACGGCCTGAAGAACCACTTGGTTTGCTGGGGATGGTGCCACCAGGGGGCTTGGGCATCACATATGGGGAGCTGTACTGTAATGGCTTGGGACTGCGATTGCTGTAGTGGCTTTGGGGCTGCGGTTGCCACGAGCAGCTTCATACTCCATCAGTGGATGGTGGACTTCTTACAAAAACTGTGATGAATTTATTGGTTGCACAATTGCACTATTTGTCCATATGGTACACAATAATAGAAGGGATTTATTTATAATCGCACCATCTGTTGCACCCAGATGAGGATGGGTTCCCTTTTGAGCCTGGTTCCTCTCAAGGTTTCTTCCTCATATCATCTGAGGGAGTTTTTCCTTGCCATCGTCGCCACTGGCTTGCTCATTAGGGTTAAATTCACAGTGATAAATTCAAATATTTACAATATATTTTTTGTGAATCCATTTATTTCTGTAAAGCTGCTTTGTGACAATGTCCATTGTTAAAAGCACTATACAAATAAAATTTAACTGAATTGAATATTCTGTTTTATAAGAAGTAAAGTTAAGGTTTACCTTAACTACGAAAGTAAAAATGTCTAAAAGTCACATAATAAGTCTAGAAGGCTAGTGACTGTGAATATGGGGATTTACCATACAGCTACAAGAGCACAAGAGGTTGTGCACTGATATCTGGCAAGAAGGTCTAGAAGTCTGTGCTCCAGTTCATCCCTAGGTGTTCAGTGGGGTTGAGGTCAGGGCTCTGTGCAGGCCACTCGAATTCTTCCAAACCAGCCTTGTTTTCATGGAGCTCGCTTTGTGCACATGGGCATAATGGAACAGGTTTGGACTAGAGCCCTTGGTTCCAGTGTAAGGAAATTGTAATGATACAACATACAAAGACATCCTATTCAATTGTGTGTTTCCTCTTTATGGCAACAGTTTGGGGGAAAAAAACATATTATATGGGTGTAATGTTCAAGTGTCCATATACTTTTGGCCACATACTGTATGTTCAAATAAGACATATGCTCCTGAAAATATTTTGTCACCACTAATATAATTTGTTAGTTAGTGGATAGTTGCTGCTTTTACTGTTGTTATTCATATTTATTTCACAGTATGATGCAGCTAGAACTCAACTGAAGTAAGCCTCACAATAGCAGGTTCTGCACTATTAAATATTATGGGGTTACATCACAAAACAGTTATGTAAACCTAATTACTTACTTTTACAGTCCATTTATTAACAATAAATGGATAAAAATCATGCTGTTTTGTGGTGAAACTTAACAGCAATGAGATGTTTAACATATACTTGCCAATAACAGCACCTTTAATGTAATTATAATGCTCAATAATAGCATACTAAAAGACAGTATAATGGATACACTTAGGATAGTCAGGTAAATGAGTTACTAGTAAGGTACATAACATTATCTATGGCTTGACAGTGCTACCAAAAGGTAAAGAACTATTCAAGATTTGTTCTCACTCCCTGCTAAAAGAGGTTAGTAGTTAAAACAAGTTCAGCACCTGTTAAAACCTGACAGCAAATTCTGTTAGCTGGTGCATGAGGCAATAAATGGAAGGTGTTGCAAAAAGTGAAAAAGCACACCTGCTTAACACAAATTCCTGTTTTTGAAGCTGTGACTTTATCAACGAAGGAGTGTAATACTATGTATATACGTATTATAGAGTCCTGATTTTGTTGGGAATATCACACTTATTTTTACAAGCAAACTGCGTTTTCTGCACACTTCCTCTATATAGCTCTACACAAAAGTAAATGATGTGAATTTACGTACAATATTGAACTGAACATTTAATAATAACTGCATGGAATAGAAGGATGCCTGCTTCTATACTAAGTGCAATATATCATTTTCCCCCATGTGTCTATATGAAATCCAGACTCTTCATGAACCTTCTCACTTCTCACTAGCACTGGGAGTCCCTCTGTGAATACAGTGCACTTTATAGATGAAGTGAGTCAAGTCAGAATGACTCACTGTGTTTATTTAACATCTTATTCCACAGCTGCAGCTAAAATTGGAATGGCCTCCATGTGTTGACTTACCAAATAACACTGTGGAAATACATACATGGTGGCTTTTACACACACACATATACAAACACACACACAACGTCTCCGTCTTTATGTCACACTTTGACGCATATTAAACTACATTTAAGAATCAACTGTCAGCTGTTTATTAAAACCTGAATCCCAACCAAAACACAAGACAAAATGCTAACCACAGCCAAACAGTATATGATTATTTATTATATAGTATATAAATATTCAAAAAATTTGTAGTTTCTTAAACTTAATAGAAAATCGCTCAGAGACAAGAGCCACAAATCAGTGAGAGACGAAAGCAACACAGCAAGAGCCAAGCTGAACTGTGTGTATGTTTCTCCTTGTGTTTGTGTGTAATTCTGTGTGAGACCATGAGTTAGGAAGTGCTGAAAAGTGCTCGACTAATAGAAAGAGAATAAAGACCCGGTTAAATTATCCCTAAGCCTGCCTCTCAAGTCCTCATTTTTTTGCCACTACCTCAGAACTTTCCAATCCTGGTGCCAAAACTCAGGAGCTTGAGGAAGATACGCCGACATGGACCCCTCGCCAAATGCCGCGACCATCAAAACCCTCGCTGGCATCCACCAGACTCAACAAGAGGCTCTCCTCCGGGCTCTGACCAAGGACTGACAGGGGCTTTGGAGCTTGGTCCAGCCAGTGGGTACTCCAGCAGCAGCTGTGGTCCACATTAGGCTATCGAAGATGGGAGTGAGGGATGACCCAGAAGTGTTCATCAAGCTCTCTGAGCACGCTGCAGTGTGGGGTGGTCCAGAGTCCCAGTGGGAAGTCCGCCTGCTACCCCTGCTATAGGGGGAAGCCCAGCTCGTGGCCCAACAGTCACAAGAGAGTGATCAGGCAATGGGTCAAGCACACCCAAGAACAACACCGTCAGCACCGTCACCGTCACACCAATGAGCTTGGTTGCCTGCTTGCCTTCCCCCAACATCTCCAAGATACCTTTTGAAGGTGGTTGGTGTCAGTGGGGCCCGGCGCTGAAAAGGTGGTGGACCTTGTGGTACTGAAACAATTCATCATCAGTTCATCGGCAGAATGGTTCCTGTGCCACCGGCCAGTGTCGCTGGAGTAGGCAGTAGGCAGTAGGGCCCCGCCCCGCAGCAGGCCAATGGCCAAAAGTTTGTGGACACTTGACCATCACACCCATAAGTGCTTGTTGATTGCAGATTTAGTCCTGCTTGGCTGTGGGGATCTGCCCATTCAGCCACAGGAGCAATAGTGAGGTTAGGCACTGATGTTGGGGAAGGAGGCCTGGGGTTTAGTCAGCGTTCCAATTCATTCCAAAGGTGTTCAGTGGGGTTGAGGTCAAGTCTCTGTGCAGGACACTCAAGTTCTTCCATTCCAACTTTGCCAAGCCATGTTTTCATGGAACTTGCTATGTGTACAGGGGCACTGTCATGCTGGAACATGAATACTGTAATGCTACAGCATACAAAGACATACTACACAACTACATGCTTCCAACTTTGTGGCAACATTTTGGGGAAGGCCCACATATGGGTGTGATAGTCAGGAATCCACAAACTTTTGGCCATGTAGTGTTTATAAAATAAACCCAAGTGCTTACTCCCAGAGCTCCAGTGTGAGAGACTTATTTACTCCAGATTCCAAACACATTAGTAATACTGTTCAATATTACTTATTTTATAATGTTTTTCATCTCTGGTGCTTCATATAGCTTATCGATTATGAGCATGTTGGATATACATACACTATATTACCAAAAGTATTCGGTCACCTGCCTTGACTCACATATGAACTTAAGTGCCATCCCATTCCTAACCCATAGGGTTCAATATGATGTCGGTCCACCTTTTGCAGCTATTACAGCTTCAACTCTTCTGGGAAGGCTGTCCACAAGGTTGAGGAGTGTGTTTATAGGAATTTTTGACCATTCTT
>CM040999.1:12748136-12764484 GCA_022985145.1 Pangasius djambal | reverse complement strand
GAGTAATATATCAAGTCAATGTTTGAATAAACTGACTGCTCGGATGCCTAGTGTTGTCCCTTATTATCAATGCAAAATGGTCACTAACTAAAGAGGATTTATGCTGATATTGCCCAAAAACCCTATTTTGTTCAGGCGTTTCCAAACTTTTGGAGGGCAGTGTATAAACATGATTCCACATTCAGTAAATAAATGAATACGATCATCACTCTTCCTGATACAGTGAGTACATGCTTTATTGATGTGAGCTACAAACAGAAGTGAGTGCAGTGTTCCAGCAGGTAGAGTAAATAAACCCAGTGTGGAGAGGCTGAAGCAATCGAGACTCACATGCACCGGGGTCAACAAACTCCCAGGCAAATGGAGAAGCCTGTGTGAATATGTGACTGTAAGACAGGCAGAACGATTAGGAAGCAACGCTCACGTTCTGCATGGATCATCTGGGGGTCGACTGTAGGTGTGCATGTAGTTCTGACTCTTTGTGTTTTGATGTGGTTTTGGTGGATGCAGCTGTGGTGGTGAGTGTAGGGTTCCCTCCATCTGACCTGCAATGACTTCCTCACTCTACTTGTCTCCGTGCCGACTTAAAAACAAAGTCTAAACAAAATCATCATGCATTTTCTTACATAATGTGAAGTATTTCCAAGTGAAACAGGCCTCATTATCTTTTTCTGAATGAGATCTGGAGCAGATGTAGTCAAAAATCTGTCAGTGTTAGATGCAGGCATATTGCATTTTGATGGAATATTATGAAAAAAAAACTCCTAGAAATTTAACTGATGACTTGTGAAAATAATAAGAAACATTAACAAGGCAAAAACAAAAATCTAGATTTTAGATCGTTATGAACGATTCCCGATTACGATTTAACCTTTTTGTTTGCTCATACATAATGCAGTTATAAATAAATTTCAGAATTTTTCAACGTTTTTCATTTATTAGAATCGACTTTGGGAAATGTAGATGTGAAAAATGGTTAACAGTACCATCTATAGCAAATAGTGCAAACAATGGTTCTTTTAACTAAAAAAAATATTTAAAGAAAGGATATTCGAACTAACCGAATTAATCATGAAAATCTCCCAGCACTAGATGTAACTGAAATCAGACTTTTAGGTGATGTGGACCATCAGCATGCTGGGTGAAAAAAGTGGACTGCATACAAGGGAACGCACCTGATAGCCACTGTAAAATATGGTGGTGGATCACTGATGCTTTGAGGCTGTTACGTGGCTGGATATTTCAGCCAAAAACCGGCTTGAGGGTCAGATTTGGATAGATGGATAGAGCCTGCAACAAGATGTTCCGAATCAACACAGAAATGGTTAAAGAAACACAAAATCAATGACCATCTCGGTCTCCAGATTGGAACCCCACTGAAAACCTCTGGTCTGATTTGAAGACCACAAGCACAAACCTATGAATATAAAAGAACTTGAAATGTTCTGCTTTAAGGAGTGGAATAAGATCTTTTGCAAGTGTCTCCAAACTTGTTAGACACTACAGGAAGAGAGTCAGTGCTGTTATACTCTCCAGGGCAGGAGTCACAAATTTCGATTTTTTGATTTTCATTTTGAAATCAGTGTTTTGTAGAAAAGTTGTTTTTTTTTGTTTGTCACTATGTTTTAGCACAAACTATCACATATTTTTGCTCATTTTCCTGGGAGTCAATATTTCTGGAGGGCTGTTTTTTTTTTCTACTAATTATGATGACTGAAAGAAATGGCCCCTTACAGAATGTTTAAAAACATTTTCACAATATGCTCTATATACAGACAGATCCATAATCAATAAACACCAGTGACCCAGTTCCATTGGCAGCCAGACATGCCCATGTCATAACACTGCCTCCACATGTTTGACGGATGATGTGGTATGCTTTGGATCATGAATGCTTCCTTTCCTTCTCCTACTGTCCTACACTTCTCTGCCCATCATTCTGGTACAAGTTAATCTTGGTTTCATCTTTCCAATGAATCTTGTTCCAGAACTGGGCAACTTTTTTTTTTAGATGTTTTCCATCAAAGTCTAATCTGGGCTTGAGTATTGCCAGTGATTGAGTTAAATCCTCTGTATTTACATTCATGAAGGTGTCTCTTGATTGTAAACTTTGACAATGATACTCCTACCTCCTCCAGAGTGTTCTTGAACCTTGTTTGATGTTATGAAGGGGTTTTTCTTCACCGAGGAAAGAATTCTGCGATCATCCACTTTAGTTGTCATCTGTGGTCTTCCAGGACTTTTGGTGTTGCTGAACACGCCAGTGCATTTATTTGTCGATTTGGCCGCTCCTAAAGTTTCTGCTTTCTCTCTGATAGGTCTGTTTTGTTTTTTCAGCCTAATGATGGCCTCCTTCACTTGCATCGACACCTCTTTGGACTGCATATTGAGAGTTCCCATGAACAGCTACCACATGCAAATTCAACACTTGGAATCAACTGCAGATCTTTTATCCCCTTAATCTGTCATGAAAGAATAATGAAACAGGCCACACCTGGCCATGAAACTGCTTATCAGTCAATTGACCAATTACTTTTGAGCCTGTGAAAATGGTGTTAATGCAATATTTTTGTTAAACCCCTTGAATTAAAGCTGAAAGTCTACATTTCAATCACATCTTGATTGCTTCATTTTAAATCCATTGTGGTGGTGTACAAAACTGCCAAAATCATGTCACTGTCCAAATACTTATGTATATCATACATGACATGACAGTACTAGCAAAACAGTACTGACACGAAACAACAGTGAAAACAGTGAAAATATAGCCTATGTACAAAATATATTTTACTGCCATGTGATACATTTTACTCTACATAACAGCAGAGAGTCTATAAATGTTACAGAAATATTGCTGAAACCAAAAATCATTCAGACTGTGTGGTAATTTATAACAATATCGATGTTATATTGTTATATATTCCAGCCCTAGACGACAATAACTAACTGTGGCTCAGTGGTTAGACTGACATCTCCAGTTTCATGGGAAGCAAACTGTTCCTCTCTCATTAAAAGAAGCAAAAAGCCCTGATCTAAAGACAATGGGGATTTCATCCAGCCAGTGGGGACATCTGTGTGATGGGGCTAATTATCACAGTGTCCAACCACAGCATGGAGTCTGTCAACAGAGACAGTGATCTCCCCTTCAGAACCACACACACACACACACACACACACACACACACACACACACACAGCTTTGTGGGGCTGAATAATTAAATTTATTTGGCACATCCTCTTTCTCTCAGTCTCACCTGAGCTGTTCTCAGGTCAGGGCCACCATGCATCCATTAATGAGATTAGCAAACAACCTGTCAGACAATGCAAACACTCCATCAGCACGTGCACACACACACACACACAGACACACACACGGACACACACTGAGAGTCTCATGGCACACAGGAAGCTGAGAAACCCTAGTGGGTGCCATAATGACATAAATATCACCTCACCACTAAGATGTTGAACTCTCAATTTAAATTGTATAACCTTTCAAAATATCTTCAACAGAATAAAAATGATAAAATAGAAGGAAAAACAACCTCTCTCGGCTGACTTGGGGAAGAAACCTTTAGAGGAGACAAGACTGGAAAGCGAATAGATCCTCCCCTGGGTTGCAGCGGATATGGAGATACAGTCAAAGCAGGACTAAAAGTAGAAATGCTAATGATGGTGCGGGAGCGTCTCAGCCACCCTTCTGTCCCCTCCTCTTCTCTCCCAAGCCATGTCCTTACTTTTTATAGCAGTGCAAGTGTAAAATTCCATTTTAAACACTTATTAGAGCTTAGCTTCATCCTGGGCATATCGACAAAAACTATATCCATGGAAATGTACAAGCCAAAGATCTACACAAGAGGCTCTTTCTGAAAGAATGCATGTGTGTGTGTGTGTGTCTGCATACATAGGTGGAAAAGCAAATATGAGACTGAGGGATGTGACTGTTTTACATTTACAAAGACAGTTCAATCTCCATCTTTAAGAATCTCTCATGTCGGAAAACTTCAGTTCAGTGCTGACACTGGAGACTCCTTCCAAAAACGTTAAACTCCACCGTAGCAACAATTACATGTGTTTTTAACCTGTTTATCTGTCTATCTATAGTGCTCTCCATAAAAGTCCCTGTGTAAGCTGCCAATAGACAAACGATAACATTAATATAATGAATATATTTACTATACACATATTAATGTAAATCTTGCTGTGGGAACTTCCATACTTCCATGATTTAGAAAGACGCTGCTGCTGTTATAGAACCTGTTACTTTTTACATTTCTTTTTTTTTTTTCGGACAGCGCTGTGGTATAAAGTAACGTACAGTATACTCTGTATAGACTGGATTCACTATTTCTTGTTCTGTGGCTATGTTACAGGCTAACGTTACACTTAAGCTTTATTCATTCGGTAGCCTACGGTGTATGCCAACGCTAAGCGAATTAAAGTTTGATGCGAGGCGATGCTCATTTTCAGATTAACTTCTCTGTTCTGTAATCTGTCGAATGTTTAGGGAATATTCAGTGCTTGTGGAAATGTAATTCCGAATCTGCTGTTTGGCTGTTCACTGAGCCGATGTGACTGTACATGCTACGAATTTGTTTTTATTTAAACTGAGGCTGCTAGTGAGAACGGTCGAGATTATTACGGGAAGATATAGAGCATTTACAATGATGACCGAATTAAAACTAATGTAAAGTAACAGTACAGCATTATTACTACTATTTAGTGAAGATTTAATATGGTAAAAATACAAAACAAAGGCCTGTAATGTCAGATGAAGTGTGTGTGTGTGTGTGTGTGTGTGTGTGTGTGTGTGTGTGTGTGTGTGTGTTTCTCTCTTACATCATCCGTCAACAGCGAGGCTTAGACAGGCAGGTGTGTGTGGTGAGAAAGATAGGCGTGAGGAACACACACTCCTGAGAGCTCATGAAACATGATATTGAACAGCTGAACTGTGTCTTAGCACCACTAAAGTGGCTACACCCAAACACAGCTAATTAATGCTATACTACACCTAAAGCTAACCTTACCCCTAACCCTCAACTCAGTAGATAAGCTAGAATTTCACACACACACACACACACACACACACACACACACACACACACACACACACACAGTTGATCTTCTGCTCTGAAGAAAAGGAAGATAATAAGAAACAGATAGAGAATAATTCAATTTAAGAATAAAGAGACAGTCTGACTGAGAGAAGGAAAGGAAAGGAAAGGAAACGACAGGAAAGGAAAGAGACCCTTTGGGCTGCTCACAAGACTTTTCATCATACAGACACACTGGAAAAGATCAAAGTCCCATTTGGCCACATTTCACTGGGGGTGTGTTTGTAGTCTTAATCTTGACGCGTGTGTGTGTGTGTGTGTGTGTGTGTGTGTGTGTGTGTGTGTGTGTGTGTGTGTGGGAGGGTGTTTGGATGTGTGAAGTGTGACTTACGTGACAGAGCCTCATTTCCTACTCTGTTATGGAACCTTTTAAAGTTACTGGTGAGAACACACTCTCTCTCTCACTCACACACACACACACACACACACACACACACACACACACACACACAAACACGGCTTGCACTACAAGTACAGCGTTCCTTCTACGCTGTGTTGCTGTTGTACACACACACAAAGCTGGGTTCAGGTTTGGTATGAAAAAACTGTCAAATTAAAAGCACAGACCCAATAACTGCACAAGAAGTCTAGGTGTGACCAAAGTGTTTCCCCTTTTTCTCTCAGTTTCTCATGATCTGCATTTCATCATTTTATCAAACACTTTACTGAGATCAATTTGCATCCCGCATCTGCCTTAAAATATTAGCTTGGTGCCCATTCCACTGCCCATTCACCTCACAAATATTTTTAACAGACTAAAATCTGTAACACAGCTGTATTTTTTTATATATTTTATATTAAATGGATTACCCACTTCCTTCAATCAGACAGAAAGTTCATTCAAACGGATTGCTACATTCAGACTGAAGGTTAGCTGTTTATCCAGCTACCAAGATGGAGATGTGTGTGTGTGTGTGTGTGCATTAGGTTTTACGCAAGGGCAACCCAGTGCTGCACATCACCGGCACAAACGAGAGTGAAAAAACAGACGCTTTAAACAGCGAAAGGAACACAGGTTCTCTCCTCCCATCACCTGCCTTCACGCTAGTTTCCTTTTTTCAAATTTCTTATGCAAATGAAACAAAACCTCTAGCATAAGTAGAATGAAACTTTGTTTGATTGGTCAGAAATCTACACACACACACACACACACACACACACACATACATATATATATATATATATATATATATATATATATATATATATATATATATATATATATATATATATATATATATATATATATATATACACATATATATATATATACACACACATATACATACATGTATATACACACATACACACATGTACACACACACATACACAGTATCTATCTATCTACACACTCACTATCCATTTGTAACACCAGTACACCCGCTCATTCATTATTATCCAATTATCCAATCATCTGGCAGCTGTGCAATGCATAAAATCATGCAGATACACGCCAAAAACTTCAGTTAATGTTAATGTGATCTCAGTGATTTTGACTGTGGCAGGCTGTTGGTGCCAGAAGGGCTGGTTTGAGTATTTCAGAAACTGCTGATCTAGGAGTTTCATGCATAACAATTGTTTATACAGAATGGTGCAAAAAAAAAAAAAAAGGCAGTTCTGCAGGCAGAAACACCTTATTGATAAAAGAGGTCAAAGGAACATGGCCAGGCTGATTAGATCTGACAAGGAAGACTAGAGCAACTCAAATAACCACTCTTTACAGCTGTAGTGAGCAGAAAAACATCTCAGAACCCACGGCATGCTGAACCTTGAGGTGGAGGAGCTGCAACAGCAGACCACATCGGGCTCCACTCCTGTCAGCCAAGAACAGGAATCTGAGGCTGGGTGCGCGCAGACTCGCTGAAACTGGACATTTTTTTCACTGCGCATTCGAGAGCCATGCATTTCTTCTGTCTACACTCAACCAGCTCTTTTCCAGACATATTCGGCTGATGAGTTTCCCGCAGCTACAGTAAACTGTACAGTTCCACCCTGCGTGACATTTACTCACTGTGTTTATTCTGAGCAGTGTGTGCTCAGGTTCAGTCGGATTAGCTGATTTGTGAACACAGTGTGGGTCTGCTCGAGAGTTCTCTCATTTGACGTGAGAGGAAGTGAGGACCGGCGAATGATATTTTTCGATCAAACGTAATAACTCTTATTACAATAATAATAAGAATAATAATAAGACGAAAAAGAAGAAGTCTAGGGGTTCTTCAATTTGGCCTTATGGCGGGTGCTTAAGGGTCTATGTAGGACCCTACAACTATGTGTATTCCCTATCAAAGAAGGTTTCAGTTAGAACCACTGTACAAAGTGAAGACAAAAAGATACGGCCTAAGTGAAAGACTGATAGAAGGAAAGAAAAGGATAGAGACTCTCTGGAATTAGAGAAAGCTCATAAGCATATGCATACACTGGAAAATGTAAGTAACATGGGCTCTCAGTTTCCTGGGGATGAGTTTGTAATCTTAGGCAATGTGTATACAGTGTATACATATACACAGTACACACACACACACACACACACACACACACACACACACACACACAAAACCTAAGACTAAAACTTCAAACACACTTCAGCTGCCAACAAAACGTCAGTGAAATCTTAGACAGTTTGTTGATTAATATCCAATCAGCTACCTGTTACTGTTAAGTGATGATAGAAATGTATGATAGAAAAAGTATATTGTGGTGTAATTTATTAGTCATATGATCATATTACCCTCCAGCTATGAGTCCACAAGCGCACAGTTCCACCCTGCTTGTGTTTGTTTAGAGCCAGGTGTTCACACGCTTCTTCACATGCTGACCTTCGTAAATGAAGGTGAATGTTATTCTGATTGAGTGTATCCATACACCATGTGTATCTATCTATCTATCTATAGACTGTACGTCAATCTCAGCATCCCAGCTTCCCTTTCACACAGATCCCCTGTCACGGAACAAACATCAAACACACATCATCTGTCCTCTTAACTCCACTCACCTCCTTCCAAACAGCCTCAAGCCCGTGAAGCTCCTGCTGCTATGGCGACGACCTCCGGCATGCCGCTCAGCCTCGGGCGGTGCAATGCAGGGCAGGTCAGAGGTGGAAGAGGATGCTGAGGTGGAGGCCGGTGAGGGTGCGACCTCGACCCCTTCTTGCGACCCCGCCCCCTCGTCGTCAGCCATCACTCAACCCGGGGTGTCCAATGCGGCGTGTTCATGGCAGGAATGATAACAAACGCAGCATGCGGCACCATGCCGCAACACCTCTCCAAAAACCAGGCGAAGGAAGGAAGCAAGGAACAAACAAAGGAAGGAGTGACGGACGGAGTGAGAGAGAAGACGAGTGTGTAGCTCTGTGGCTCTTTCACTTTCCCATTCCACTGTCAGCAAAGTTAATCCTACAAGCAGACTCCTGCATTTCTGCTGGCCGCTTCTGTCCCATGCTGTCCCGTCCCAGCCTCTCTTCTCTCTTTCTCCCTCTATCTCTTTTCCTACTGTTCTGTAGCAAGAACTTGTTGCAAGTTGAGCTTAAGCAAAGGGTCATAAACCTTCTGGCAATAACTCCCTCACTACTCCTCCTCTTTCTTTCTTTTTTCCTTCTCTCATCTACAGCACCAGTGTGAGCTTCTGCGGAACTCTGCTGCTCTACACATACATATGCACACACGTATACACACACGCACACACGCAAGCTCACACATGCTTTCACTCCTTCCTCCTCTCCCTCTCTCACTCTCTCTCTCTCTCACTCGTTCTCTCTAACAGCCGGCTCTGCTCAGAGACACTGCACCAGACCAGGAAGTGTCAAGCTCAGAAGAAAAGAAACACACAATGGACCCCATATGTAGCTGCCCTTACACATGCCTGACTGATATTTTATCCTCCTCTCCCTCTGTCTCTCTCACTCTACTGACTCAGTTTTACCACGACTATGTTCCTTATTGAGAAGGTTTCTACCTGTATGTAATTATCTGGTAAAACTGCATGGGACTGAGCAATAGCTGTGTGTGAGCTTTAATTAGTTCTAATTAAAGGGGAAGTTTGGCAAAGAATCAAATTGCTGATTACTGGTTTAGGGCACGGTATGATTTGTAACAGTATGTGAGCAGCCAGCTCTGGTGTGAAATAATAATAGTCAAAACTTTGGTGTTATCCTTTGGTGTTATGGTGTTATCCATTGAGATTTGCTCGGCTCATTAAACATGGCATGAAATTAATGGTTCTTATTATAAGTAAGACAGGCAAAAGTCAGTGTATGTTGTTAAAAGATTATGGAAAACACTCATTTTATATTTTAAGTGAGACTGAATGTTATTTGGGTGACAGACTTCTGTTATGTTAGCTACATGAGCCTGTTTAGCTCCAGGGGAAAACTAAAGATACTAAATTAAAGATACAAAACTAAATTTCGAACAAAACAAGAATGTATACAGTTGTCTCGGCTGACTGCTTGCATTTGGAGCGAACAGAGGAAAAAAATGCAGTATCTCCTGTTATAAGATTACACTGTTTTTCTTTTTTAACACTTACATTTTTTTTAAATAATTTTACTTCTTTCTAGATATAAATGCTTAAAATTAGCAAAGTTAACTGCCAATAGTGAAATTAGTTAAAAAAAAAATTAAAAAAATCTAGACACAGGTTTAATAATCTATAATAGGAAATATTAGATAAATTTACTATATTCAAGACATTGAATACAGCGAAAATGATTAAGCTGTGCTGATTGATGACATGAGCACAATCTGGACTCGTTCAGAAAATGCGGTCGCATAAACGGAAACAAGCCCACGGTATAACAGAAGCAACGTTATGTCTAGAGAAAACCCGTTTCAAACGGTGCAGGAGGAGACTGGAGCTGCTCGTGGCTGGCTAAGGCATGGACTGCCTATTCTTCAAAGGAAGCGTGAGGTAATACGGAGAGATTTTCCTTCCATTAGAATGTGCAGTAGCTGTAGGAGAGGTCAGGCATGTAGGCTGATGACGTAATATTAATGAACATGAGCAAGTCAGTACTGGAACTGATCCATTCTTCAAACGTAAACATTTCATTCTGCATCATCATATCCCACCCTCCTCGTGGTGGCTTTTTAAACGTGTCATAGCAGCCGTCGCGTGTGTCGTGCAAACGTGGGTTTTTTTTTTTGTTAGCAGCTATCTTTGATCTCAATTCACAACCAAAGGGAGGTGGGGAGCTCTCTACAGACACTGTAGCAAACCCTCTGAGGAGAAGCTCAGAGACATGCACTTTGTTAAGCCAGGTTACACTATCCTATCCAATGTTACTATTCGGAATATGATTACACATCAGTGTAACACTCTAACAGCAAATACAGTGCCTCCAGAAATTGGCACCCTTCAAAAAATGAGGAAGGCTGATTAATAAATAAATAAATAAACAAACATTACAGACATTAATTTAAAATTTCCACTCACATAACAGAACACATTTGTCTACTGTTTTTCAAACAAAAGCAAAATCATTCTCATGAGGACTATTTATTAAAACAATGAGATGTTAAATGTTACAGTAAATATGTTATACAATATTCCAAAATTATTGACACCCTAATGAATATTTTAAATACAGGTGAACATTGGTCATTCTTGAAAAACATATTTTTATAATGAATCTATTGACTTATTTACTGTATTTGTTTGTTTGTTCCCTGGTGGTCTAGCGGCTGTCACCGCTGCGGCCCGGGTTCGATTCCCGTGCAGGGAACCCACCCAGCCACTGGGGGTCGCACAAGCCAGTGCACTCTCAGTGCCGGTCCCAAGCCTGGATATAAATGGGAGGGCTGCGTACGGAAGGGCAGCCGGCGTAAAACCTGTGCCAAAGCAAATATGCGGATCAATGAAACGCTGCTGCGTCGCCTAACAGGGACAGCCAAAAGAAGAACGACAACTTATTTATTTGGTTGTTTTTAATTTGTTCTCAGTCCCCAGGAACTTTGTTGTTGCCTTTCATTGGTGTATAAATATGAGTTTTACAAAAAATTTCTCATCCATTACCATGGGAAATAAATCAAAGAACTTTCATCACTGATGACTGTTGGCCTGCACACGTCAGCTCATGGATATAGAAATACATAAGCGGTTCAACTGATCCATTATGCACAATTAGGGCCATAACAAAAAGGTTCACATTAGCCAGGAATTGGACGCATGAACACAGAGCACACAGCAAAAAGGATGGTAAAGGAAAGAAAAAGATCTCAGTTTTACAACTGCGCAGTTTAGTTGGTTCTTGTGGTTTCTTGTTAAACACCACTTCCATCACAACATGCCATCACAACAAGAAAGAAGCCCTTCTTATCTATGGCCTACTTTTCCATAGATTGAACTTTCAGTGAAGTGACGTGTGGTGACCCATACTCGGAATTTGTGCTCTGCATTTAACCCATCCAAGTGCACACACAGTAGTGAACACACACACACACACACACGGAGCAGTGGGCAGTGTGTTTTGGCTGCGGCGCCCGGGGAGCAGTTGGGGGTTCGGTGTCTTGCTCAATCGTGGTATTGAGGGTGAAAGAGAGCAATGGTCATTCACTCCCCCACCTTCAGGTTCACCTTCGGGTTACAAGTCCGACTCTCTAACCATTAGGCCATGACTGCCCCCAGCAGGATAATGAACCAAACATACTTCACATTAACACAGAAATGGTTAAAGAGTCATAAAATCTGTCATAAAGTCTCCAGATTTGAACCGTGCTGAAAATCTGTGGTCAGCATTGCACAGAAACGACACTCTCGATTCCACCGTTCATGCACTGCGTTTCTGCAATAAAAGCAGAATTGGATTTACCTGTGCTACTGAAGACCACGGACACATTGAGGTGTGCAGTTAGCCATGCCCATCACTCAGCAGTGGCAAACTGTGCTTGGAAGAAATGACTGGAACAACTGTCCGTTTAAGAGAACAACCTCCAAAACAACTGTGCGACACCATGCAACTGCATGTTCACTGTGCTCCAAAGATGAACAGCCAACAGCGATGTGTGAACAGCGAATATCAAGGCAGAGTTCAGAAAATGCTTCCCAGTGGAATGTGAGGGTATTTGGCTATTTCCGAACGTATTTTAATTTTTGATGACTATGAAAGTTGTTCTAATGGACCGTTATACCTTCTGTATCACTTTTAATGTGGTCAAGCATTTTAAAATAGTTTAACATACAGATTTATTATTTTGCACATTATTGCACTGATCTATTTACTTTCAAGGTTAGCAGTGCAGCCTTGAAGCACTGAAGCTGGAAATGTAATTTGTGGCCTGTGTGTAGCAGTTATGTGAAGCATGATTTAAAACAAGTGATGGCCTGAATCAGTCTTTCCTTTAACTACAAAAGAGACTAGTCGACTCCGTTCTTTAATTACTGCTCAACTAGTAAAAGAGCCCTGTAACCCCTAGTGTGTGTGTGTGTGTGTGGTTAGCTGCATCTATCTATCTATCTATCTATCTATATATATATATATATATATATATATATAGACACATATGTGCGCACACACACACACCCTAATCAGCCATAACATTAAAACCCCCTGCCTAATATTGTGTAGGTCCCCCTTGTGCCACCAAAACAGCTCTGACCCGTGGAGGCATGGACTGCACAAGACCTCTGAAGGTGTGCCGTGGTGTCTGACACCAAGACGTTAGCAGCAGATCCTTTAAGTCCTGTAAGTTGCGAGGTGGGGCCTCCACGGATCAGACTTGTTTGTTCAGCACATCCCACAGATGCTTGATCGGATTGAGATCTGGGGAATTTGGAAACCAAGTCAACACCATGAACCCTTTGTCTTCATGTTCCTCAGACCGTTCCTGAACAATTTTTTGGGAATTAGGGAATACTGTTGCCATGAAGGGGTGTACTTGGTCTGCAACAATTCAAGGTTCATGGTTCAAGGTTCTTTATTTATCACATACATGTTACATACATGTGATATAGTGAAATGTTTTTCCTTAGTGCCTCGTCCCACAGTGCAACAATGATACATAATAAAAGCAAAATATATAATATAATAAAATAAAATCTAGACTATACGTAAAGAAGTTTAGCAGCCTTTAGATGAATGAAATATACGATATGGATATGCATAAATAGAATATGTTAAATAAATAAATAAACAAACAAACAAACAAACAGAGCTGTATGTTTAAGTGGGTGGTACGTGTCAAAGTAACATCAATATGAATGCCAGGACCCAAAGTTTCCCAACAGAACATTGGCCAGAGCATCGCACTGCCTCCGCCAGCTTGTCTTCTTCCCACAGTGCATCCTGGTGCCATCTCTTCCCCAGGTAAGCGACACGCACGCACCCGGCCGTCCACATGATATAAAAGAAAATGTGATTCATCAGACCAGGCCACCTTCTTCCATTGCTCCATGGTCCAGGTCTGATGCTCACGTGCCCATTGTAGGAGCTTTAGGTGGTGGACAGCATGGGCACTCTGACCGGTCTGCAGCTACACAGCCCCAAACACGGCAAGCTGTGATGCACTGTGTGTTCTGACACCTTTCTATCATAGCCGGCTTTAATTTTTTCAGCAATTTGTGCTACAGTAGCTCTTCTGTGGGATCGGAGCAGACGGACTAGCCTTCACTCCCCACATCAGTGAGCCTTGGGCGCCCATGACCCTGTCGCCGATCCACCAGTTGTCCTTCCTTGGACCACTTTTGGTAGATACTAACCACTGCATACCTGGAACACACCACAAGTCCTGCCTTTTTGGAGATGCTCTGACCCAGTCGTCTAGCCATCACAATTTAGCCCTTGTCAAAGATGCTGAGATAATTACGCTTACCCATTTTTCCTGCTTCCAGCACATGTGTGTGTATAGGATTTAGATTTTTCTCCTACTCAAGCGACATAAATATTTGAGAGGAACCCACACACACACAGTAACAGAGGTAACTGGCCTACACTTATTGCCAAATATGTTCAGAACAGACTATGCAATTTACACGAACACACGTTTACACGTTTCACTGTCTTGTTTTTTCATGATGTGTGATTTAGAGCTTGTGAGCAGCATTACATATCAACACATTCTCTCCACACTGTAGTGGAGCCTTTTTCTTCCCTCCTGTACATGCTCACTACTCACTTCCTGTACAGGAAGGAAGTGATGTCGGCAGCACAATTACGGTTTGACCACAGACCGCACATTGTTTCCAGCTATTCTTTTTGCCAGCTCTCACCTCGGGGTGAAGATGGGCTACGTGTTGACCCGCTGCTGACCGACAAGGTTGCCCTCCATCCTAGACTGAAAACACATACAGTGGACTTTATGTCTAGATTGTGCTCTTACTAGAACGTCGGCCAATTTAGATTCAATGTGCAATCCCCTCGTTAGCCAAGAGAGTGTATATATTACCCATAATGCACTGCAAGCAGTACTTTTTACATAGTGTAAACTTCTTACTGAAAGTGACTCAGACACAGAGCATTTGTTAATCTTTTCGATATCTGCGCAGTGAACGACAGCAACAAGCTAAGGAACAACGCAGCTGTACAGAGAACAGAGGAAGTTGAACATTATGTAGGAGTCACAAGCACAATGTGCCTTAAGATTCTGAGCCTTCCTGAAGTACAATAACAGAAAACACACACACACACACACACACACGCACATAATTCATAGGCAGGATATTTTGATTTGCTGCTCCCCCATGTGTGTATAAACGTAATTGCATCTAGCAGTACTGATATTTTGAACATAATTTTTTAACCAATTGCTAACAACCATTGGTCTCTACTTCATATTTTCTCTCTACACAACCAAACAGCTTAACAAAGCAGTTCATTTCAAAGTGCACTTAGTCTCTTCTAACAAGGCTTTGTCAGCAATGGCCAAAAAAAAACCCTGCACTAGTAACTGGTCATTACAGTGCACTATCTATTACTATGGCTCAGTAATTTAGTTTTTCTTTAGTTTGTTTTGTAATGTTAATGATTATTTTCACTTGGTTGATAGAAATAAAACTTAAAATTACAAACAGACTGGCACATTACAACAATTGCAAAGAATATACCGTACACACAAACTGGCATCTTTATTAGAAATCCGTGTACACCTGCATATCGATGCAGTTATCCCGATTATGCAAGCAGCCAATCATGTGGCAACGGCATGATGCATAAAATCACGCACATACAGGTCACTAACTTCATTTAAAGGGCTGGTTTGAGTATTTCAGAAACTGCTGAACTCCTGGGCACAGGCTCACCAAAACTGGACAGACTGGACAAATGTCAGCTGGTCTGATGAAACGTGATTTTATGCAGCTTGTAAGGCAAAACATTGACGTCAACAGCATGAATCCATGGACCTGGCCTGCCTGGTGTCAGCAATTTACCCTGGTGGGGGTAGTGTAAATGTGTGGGGAATGTTTTTTTTTTTTTTTTGACACACACTGGGACTCTTAATGCCACTGTTAAATGCCTCAGCCCATCTGAATATTGTCGTTGACAACGTGCATCCCTTCATGGCCACAATCTACCCATCTTGCAATGGTTACTTCCTCCCTAATAATCTGGCATGTCACAAAGCACAAGTCATCTCAAATTGGTTTCATGAACATGAAATTGAGTTCAGTGAACTTCAGTGGCCTCACCAGTTACCAGATCAGTACACTATGCATTGTATGGGCTGATTCAGGATCTGTGGTATGATATTCCTGCACACACTGTGTTCTTAGTACCTCTCTGATTAAGAACAGTCAATGTAACCCTTCTTTGGATTCCAGTTTAGAAAGGGGGGAGATGTGTCCCGGAGGCGTGATGATACATGTACGGTTCTGATAGAACCTAGTGTTAGGTAGACATATTTGTGTGACGGACTCCATACGCAACCAGCGGTATTGATCATGCATTAACAGTGCCAGTGGGGCTTGCTACAGCCTTAGTCACTAGGGAGGTCTGTATAGTGCTGGTTGCATTAGACATGCTGAAGGACAAATCCATAGGACATAAGCTACTTGGACACAAACCAGGGTCTTATCACCCCCGGCTGGGTGGCATGGGTGAGGGTGTCCGATATTCGAAAGACCCCAGATAGCATCACTGATGATGTGTCCAAGTGTATTACAACCAGTGCAAAATATTTTTCCACAGTTATCTGCTACTAATTCGACATCCAAATTACATCAAATGTATTTACCTCAAAAACATAGTAACAGTTTGGTCCTCATAGAGCATTGTGCTAACTGTGTAAAGAGATTTGAAAAAAAAA
>CM040999.1:12714704-12733927 GCA_022985145.1 Pangasius djambal | reverse complement strand
TGTCATCTACCGACCTCCTGGTCCCCTCGGGGCCTTCCTTGAAGAGATGGATATGCTCCTCAGTCTTTTCCCTACTAACACCCCTCTTACTGTCCTAGGAGACTTCAACCTCCCTACTGACAAACTCCAGTCCTCTTGCCTTCTCCCTCTTCTGCATTCCTTTTCCTTAACTTTCAACAGCTGTCCTCCTACACACAAAAAAAAAAAAAAAAAAAAAAAAAAAAAAAAAAAAAAAAAAAAAAAAAAAAAAAAAAAAAAAAAAAAAAAAAAACCAACAGAGTCTTGGGCTGATGGTATTCCTAGTTTGTGACCTAGTAAGCCGGTATCAGGATGTATTTTTGATAGACTTCAAAGCACTATTGTAAGTCACTCTGGATAAGGGTGTCTGCCAAATGCCGTAAATGTAAAATGTAAATGTAGCAGTTAGCTAAATTCTGCGGTTAGCTAAAGTCACACAGCTATCTGCAGCTCACACATGTTTCTAAATCTTGTGTTCTTCACTTTCCAAATATGAATTTCCCATAAAAGAAATCAGTGCAGCAAGTGCACGTGTGTTATCAACACCAGCTAGCATGCTAGCGTATTAGCTCGTTAAAAACAGTGTGCTTAGGAGAAGTGTGCAGGAGACAGAGGTCAAGTTGGTTAGTCTGAAATGAATCCCTATTTCACACGCTTTAGTGCAATATTACGTTTTTTGAAGGCCATTGTTTCAAGCTACATAAAGGGAACTTTATAAGGAGTAGGGATCCACTTGATCCATTCAGTGTGGAGTTAAATTGTACACCACAGGTGCTTTTTAACCTACTCCCCACAAGGCTCCCCAAACAATACACATGATATTTATTCGAAGATGTCCTTAAAGACCTTGGATACCTTTAAGTTAACTAAAGTATGGACTGGAGTGAAACTCTGCAGTACAGTGCCTCCAGAAAGTATTCACTTCTCTCTCACACGTCTCTGTCTGCTGTATTGCAACATCAAATTTAAGTATATTAGAGTGGGATTTTCTTTCTGCTCATTTTGAAATAACTGTGGCCACAGAGGCGTTGTCGAGCATCATTTGTGGACGGAGGGGTGGCGGGTTGACCTGGCAGCTAACGCGTGATGATTCTCACCTGTGTCTTATTACCGCCAGTCTACTTATGTTTCTTTGTGCTTCCAGTGACTACGCTGAGCCAGAGTGAGCGAGACAGTCATAGCTGGCAGAGCTTGCACCACACACACACACACACACACACACACACACACACACACACACACACACACAGGGAGCATCATATTGAACATTGAATCTGAACAATTGCAACTGCCCTTTTGATTTGAGATGACTTTTGTTCTGAGATCTGACTGAGTTTGATCGCACCGAAAAGCATCGAAATGTGTCTCTGTGAGCTTTGCACATTTTGAGTTTGATGCCAGTTTCTTCCATTCCTCAATGCAAATTTTCTCCAACTCTCCCAAATTAGATGGAGAACATTGGTAAACAGGTCTTGTACTTGTTCTGCAGCCACTGATTTTCACTTGGATTTAAGTCTGGGCTTTAACTCGGCCATTTCACAACACAAACCTTTATTTTTTTCAAGCCATTCCTCTGTAGTTTTTGCCCTGCATTTTGGATCACTGTCCTGTTGGGACATACATTTTTTCCCGAAAAACACGGATGTCTGGCCGACTAGAACAAGTTCTCCTCAAGAATTTGCTTGTATTTGGCTCCAACCATGCTGCGCTTGATGGCAATGAGCATTCCAGTTCCTCTTGCTGAAAAGCAAACCCGGAGCATGATACTACCACCACCATCCTTGATGGCAGGAATGCTGTTACCTGGATGTTAGACTGTATTTGGTCTGTTTAGACCAAAAGGCTCAAAATCTTTTTCCCAACGCTCTCATATTTTGTCACATGCTTTCCAACCAACTCCAGGCATGCCTTTATGTTAGCTTTTCTCAGAGGTAGCTTCCAGGAACTCTTCTATATAGGGTAACTAATCAGCCAGTATGTCCTGCGAGTGTCTCATACTTCAGCTTTGTTTTCACATCACAACGGATTGTCAGAAACTGTTTATTTGTCTCATATTTCCTGTTCTGTGCATACTTATGTATACACTACATGTGCACATTATAGTATATGGGTAATAAAATCAGACTAGCTCTTTATACCAGTATAACTGGAAATAATAAAATGGAGATAATACACTGTAGCCAGATAAGCTTGCTCTGTTAGCACTATTAAGTTAAATTTCGAATCTGATTGGTTGGAATGTGGGGACTACTTTTCTTTAACAGCAGCACTGACAATAGTGCAGGTTGTAATTCATATAGCTGGTTTGTACTGCACTCACTGTAATATGTTATCATTTCCATAGTAACAGCTCAATCACAAGGACTTGTATGGCAGACACACCACATAATCTAAGCCTACTAATAAATGTTTTTTTTTTTTTAATAAGTTTTATCTAAGAAAGCCATATTTGATTCCCAAGCCCAGATAAAATACACAGACCAATGATTCGCTGTGGCGACCCCTAACGGGAGCAGCTGAAAGAGGGACAACTATTTAACAAAGCCATATAATGTTTATATGGTGAAGTTTTCTCTTTTTTTCCTCTTAATTTTCTCCCTAAATTTGACATCATTACACATAACTTATTCATTAAGGAAAAAATCGCTCTCAGTCCATAGCAACTCTGACTGAACCACCTCAAAGATTTTTGCATTGTAGTTTGCACACACTGACACTTTTGATTTCTGTATCTTGTCTTACGTCCTGTCTGTGTGCAATCATAAATGCTGTTGCAATGTCTATTGTCTTTGTCTGTCCACTGCACAATTTGTGATCCCGCTGCACTTTTTGTTTGTTGCACTGTCTGTTGTTGTCGTCGCTGCACTGTAAGTTTTGATGTACTGCTCAATGTTGCACACGGGCACCAAACCAAAACCAAATGCTATAAAAGTGTATAAAATAATAAAGTAATAAAGTGTTTCTGATTTCCGATTGAAAACTTGCTATGATATAAGAGTAATAAAACACTTGAGGATGTGCTGCTATTGGAAAATAAGAAGCTTCAAGGTGGGCATATTAACTCTGCTTCACATCTGTGGACTTTGAAAGCTGACAGAAATACGACGGACCATAGATTTCAGATTTAAAAAAACCATAAATCATTCAGAACCTTAAATCTCCAAAAATTCAGAAAAAAAATGTATTTAATGTGATGTGCATGTAATTCAAATACACAAAGTTCATATCCAAATACTTTTGCCAGCTTCCAACATCTATACACATCAGGCAGGCCACATCACACCAACCTGTTGATTATATACCTATTACAGAATGTCTCGTCATGTTTTATTCCCGAAAAGACCTCTACTGTCCTGCACCCTCTAGTCTATGCTTTTCTTTATCAGGGCCTAAACAGTGCTGGGTGATATTCATGATTAATTCAGTTAATTCAAAGTAATGTTTTAAGGGGATTTTGAAAATATTCTAATCCAGAGTGTCCATTTATATATATATGCATACTTAAATTTTTAATTAAAACATCCATAAATGCTAATTAAAAGTTTAAACCAATACAGAGGAAAAACACAGCCTTCTTAACTTGATAAACATCACCTACTGCATGTGCTACTCCCAAACAGTTCTTTCTCAAACAGTGAACTGTATAGTCAGTGTTTTAGATTTAACAAATGAATATGTATGTTAATTGATCTAAAGCTAATACTTGTGTATTATACAGTGTAACTCATATAAAGGTAAGACGTTTTGATTATTTCCGATGCTGGGCATCAGATTTGACGTCACTCTGTAAAATGGGGGCAGTTGTGGCCTAATGGTTAGAGAGTTGGACTTGCAACCCCAAGGTGAACCTGAAGGTTGTGGGTTCGAGTCTCGGGCCGGCAGGGATTGTAGGTGGGGGGAGTGAATGACCAGCGCTCTCTGCCACCTTCAATACCACGACTGAGGTGAGACCCTTGAGCAAGGCACTGATCCCCCTACTGCGCCGCAGCAAAAAAGGCTGTTCACGGTGTGTGTGTTTTTGTGTGTGTGTGCGTGCACACGCGCACTTGGATGGGTTAAATGCAGAGCACAAATTCCGAGTATGGGTCACCACACTTCACTTCACTTTCACTTGTCACTTTCAAATGGGGAAGGAAGTCGGATTTGAGAAGAATACCCCAAGTTGACTTCTCAGGTCCGGTGGAATTTCAGGTCAATGGTCCCCATTTACTCTGTCGAGAAAGAAGGGGTCACTAAGTTGTGCAAAAATAGTAAAAGTGCCATCTATAGCAAATAATGCAACCAGCCATCTATCCATCCATTCTCTACACCGCTTATCCTACGAGGGGTTGCAGGGGAGCCTGGAGCCTGCCCCAGGGGACTCAGGGCACAAGGCGGGGGACACCCCAGACGGGGTGCCAGCCCATCGCAGGGCACAATTGCACATACACTCACACACCCCTTCACACACTATGGACAACATGGAAATGCCAATCAGCCTACAATGCATATCTGTGGACTGGGGAGGAAACCTAGGAACATGCAAGCTCAGTTCATCATTGTCTCAATGACTGCAGGTTTCCCAGATCCTGTAGCTGCAAAACAAGCCCAGATCATTCTTCCACTACCATGCTTATGAGGTGTTTGTGGTGATACGCTGTGTTTGGTTTTGCTAAACGTGGTGCTGTGCATGATGACCAAAATCCTCCACCTTGGTCTCATCAGTCCAAAGGATACTGTTCTAGAACTTTTGTGTTTTTTTCAGATGCAATATTGCAAATCTAAGTCGTGCTGCCATATTATTTTTGGAGAGAAGGGGCTTTTTCCTACCCGCTCTTCCATGAAAGTAATACTTGTTAAGTCTTTTTCTGATTGCGTTTTCATGAAGATTAACATTTAATGTTGTTAGAGAGACCTGTAGGTCACATGATGTAGCTCATGGGTTTTCTGTATATATTTGAACATTAAACGGTCTGACCTTTGGACTGAATTTGCTTGGAAGTCCCACTCCTGGGAAGGTTGGCAACCGTCTTGGGGGCTCTCCATTTGTAAACAATCCTTCTCACTGTAGAATAGTGAATTTCATATTGTTTTGGAGATGGCCTTATAACCCTTCCCAGATTGAGGAACAGCAACAATTGCTTCTCTGAGGTCATGGCTGATGTCCTTTCTTCTTGGCATGATGTCGACACAGAGTGCTCTAGAACACCAAACTGCCAAAAGAGGTAGTCACACTTCTTGATGATTAACAAATCTTGCATTTCATTAGTAATACCTGGCTGCTAATTACTTTCTTAATGATTGTAGAAGTAGGAAGGAGGGTGTACTTATTTTTTCCCACCTGGTTTCTGAATGTTGGTTTACTTTTTGGAGGAAAAAAAGGCTACACACCGAAATCAGTTGTGTTTTTTTGTTGTTACCTGAGGTTAGTTTATAGAAGCTAGTGAGGACCACACAACTGTTATTAAGGCCCTGATAAATAAAAACATAGACTTGAAGGATGGTGTACTTTCTTTTTCCCCATTACTCCAGATATTATTTCCAATCAGCCACATTAATATTCACCCAGAATGAATTCCTCAGCTGGTTTGTGGAGACAAATAAAAAAAAAAAACAACCAAGGTGCTCTCTTGTGTGTCCTTGTTTTTTGTCACAGTTGTACTTTGTAGCTGTTTTGCAGTACGTTGAAATGAATACAGTGAAGTCAGTGATACAGTGAATGGTTTTTCAAACTTAAGGTTTCAATATGTGCTAAGCATTATGGGCTTTCTAGTTCTATTCATAGCAGCAGCCCGCATTGCCGTCGATAACATAACATTTTTAAATGCCGCCTCCTCCTTTAAAAAAAAAACAACAGATATATTTATATAACCCCATCCTGCCAAATTCTATTTACCACACTGGACCATGAATTGTTATAGTTGTAGGTATTTTACATAATATGACACGAACATTTCTGTGCTATTTGCCTAAAAAACAACTGATTAAATTTCAAACCAATTTCACCTCTGTGTGGAGCACAAATCCCTGCCATTTAAAAACATGTTGTTTTCTTATAAATCATGTGGGGTTTTTTTTTCAGGCCATTTCAAACTGATTGAATTTGAACAGAGGATTACGGCTGATCTTGTAGCAACTTGATGAATGTATTATTATATGTACTAATTATAGATCCCTTAACTAAGTGATGAGGAGGTTAGAATAATGTTGTGAAATAAACAACTCAATAGAACATGAAGAGCTTGTCCTCTGCTTGCTCTAATAAACACCTATCTCTGCGGCTTTTTATTCATCACAGAAGCAGTGGGGGTTTGGCAGTTCTGAGCTAGTAATCAGAAGATTGCAAGTTCAAGCCCCAGGACTGCCACAGAGTCACTGTTGGACCCCTGAGCAAGCTGCTCATCTGTATGCTTGGATTGTGTCCTATTTGTAAGCACATCTGCCAAATCAATTAATATAAATGCATTCAGAAATGTATTTAACTGACATGCCTAAAAAAGTCACCTTCAATTCTCTGTTTAAAAAAAAAAGCTGGGTGAAATTTGGAGAGAGAGGAAATAAACAGCAATAAGTGTGCAATATTGCAATGCTGAACAATGTAATGTTTATGTATTGATATCACCATATTGACCTTCTGTACCATTACAGAAGTTTACAACATAAAAATCACCTTCTAACATTTTATCATTTAGTCTAGCATATATATATATATATATAAATGTGTGTGTGTGTGTGTGTGTATGTACAGTTGGGTTCGGAAGTATTTGGACAATGACAGTTTTTGTGATTTTGCCTTTATACACCACCACAATGGATTTGAAATAAAACAATCAAGATGTACCTCCATTTTCAGGGGCTCAAAGGTATTTGGACAAAGTGACATAATTGTAAATATAACCATAATTTTAATACTTGGATGAAAATCCTTTGCAGTCAATGACTGCCTGAAGTCTGGACCCCATGTTCTCAAAACTCAAATTCTGAGTTTCCTCCCTGGAGATGCTTTGCCTGGCCTTCACTGCAGCCTCCTTCAGTTGCTGCTTGTTTGTGGGTCTTTCTGCCTTCAGTCTTGTCTTCAGTAAGTGAAAAGCAGCTCTATCGGGTTGAGATCAGGTGACTGACTTGGCCATTGAAGAATATTCCATTTCTTTGCCTTCAAAAAGTCTTGAGTCGCTTTCGCAGTATGTTTAGGGTCATTATGCACCTGCACTGTGAAGCAGCGTCCTATCAGTTTTGTAGCATTTGGCTGAATGTGAGCAGAGAGTATAGCCCTATACACCTCAGAATTCATCTTGCTACTTCTGTCAGCAGTCACATTATCAATAAACACCATTGAGCCCGTTCACTCACTGCCTCCACCATGTTTGACACATGATGTGGTATACTTTGGATCATGAGCTGTTCCATTCTTTCACCATACCTTTCTCTTCCCATCATTCTGGTACAAGTTAATCTTGTTTTCATCAGTCCAAAGAATATTATTCCAGAACATGGGAGGCTTTTTTAGATGTTTTCTGGCAAAGTCTAATCTGGCTTTCCTGTTCTTGAATGTTACCAGTGGTTTGCACCTTGTTGTAAACCCTCTGTATTTACATTCATGAAGGCATCTCTTGATTGTAGATTTTGACAATGATACGCCTACCTTCTCTAGAGTATTCTTGACTTCTGTTGATGTTGTAAAGGAGTTTTTCTTCACCAAGGAAAGGATTCTGAGATCATCCACTTTAGTTGTCTTCCGCGGTCTTTCAGGCCTTTTGATGTTGTTGAGCTCACCAGTGCTTTCTTTCTTTTTAGGAATGTACCCAACTGTTAATTTGGCCAACTGTTGATTAAGGTTTTTGCTATCTGTCTTATAGATTTATGTTGTTTTTTCAGCCTAATGATGGCCTCCTTCACTCGCAATGAGATCTTCTTGGACTTCATATCGGTAGCTCCAGTCGAACAGCTGCCAAATGCCAACTCAATACCTGATATCAACTCCAGACCTTTTACCTGCTTCATTTTTCTTGAAGTAATGAGGGAATGGACCGCACCTCATCAATTAACTTCTTGTAAGTCAATTGTCCAAATACCCTTAAGCACCTGAAAATGGAGGTACTTTGCTTAAAATGGCTGTAATTCCTAAATGGTAAATGTCATATCTTTGTGGAACCCTTTAAAAAAATATTTTATTTAAAATCCATTGTGGTGGTGTATAAAGGCAAAATCACAAAAACTCTGTCAATGTCCAAATACTTCCGGACCTGACTGTATATATAGTTATTAGTTTTATATATATATATATATATATATATATATATATATATATATATATATATATATATATATATATATATATATACACACACACATACACACACACACACCCTGATCAGCCATAACATTATAACATTAAAAACAATGACAGGTGAAGTGAATAATAATGAATCAACACAAAGCTGTTTTCTGATTTAATTTCTTCTTGTTCTCTGTTCCACTGTTGGTTAATGTTTACAGGTTGAGAGTCTAAACAGTAGACAACCCCGGGAGCAAAAATGAGTGTGTGTGTGTGTGTGTGTGTGTGTGTGTGTGTGTGTGTGTGTGTGTGTTAGCCACACAGTCAACATCTTAATCCAGAGATATTTGGCTCGTTTTTCATGAGGCCAATGGGTGCACGGTTCATAAGAAATGATCTCTAGGTGGCTGCCACAGATATTAAACCCTACGTCTTACTGAATAACAAAATAATTCCTTCTGCTCTGCCTTGTCACAGTGAAAGAACATTCAAACGCTTACAAATATCGTCCAGGGGACCTCGCAAATCAAATCATGACCTACCCTACATCTGGGCTACATTACTGTCTCTAATATTAGGGCACAGTCAACATATTGGTTGGCTGATAAAATCAACAGATATTTAGGTTCCACTGACTTATTACCACTGGGGGAAATCAAGGAGATATTGTTCTTGAATTGTTTTATAGGAAAGCTGTAATACACTGTAGGTGGCGCTAAAAACATTTTAAAAAAAGTTTTGTATACGAACATAGTTCATCTCTAAGAGGCACTTGTACTTTCTCCCAACTCTTTACAATCAGGCATTTGGACATACCAAACTAGACAGTGGAGGGAGCTTTTGTAATCAAACGCACTACTGAACCACTGCAGTATGGTGAAAAACACCATTATTCTCAGAGTACTGGATGAAACTACCTACTACAGAACCTGAAGGTCGTCTTCCAATTAGTTACAATTCAATTCAATTTTTTTTTCATTTATTTAATTACGCAGGTAAGTTTACAAAACTAGTTAATATTTTGCAATCACTGTCACTACACCAAAAAGATGATGTTATTATATAATGAATGATTTATGATTTGCTTACTTCCACTGCACTATTATTTAAGCTATAATAGCATCCATTTCCTTCTGTGAAACATTTCTGCACAAATTAACACATAATGCATGTTGCGTAGTGTGTGCTTAGTCTTATTATATGTTAAACGTAAACCACGAATCTCAGCAGGCTGTAAAAGCATTGTACAGAACATCATAGAAGCAGTTTCACTGCTTTATTATCATGTTATACAGGAGTCTCGGTCTGCAGTGATTATTAGTACAGAATATTAGTAGGGTTTTGGGAGGCCACAACCGGTCTCCCTTTCACCGTCACCTGATCACAGAGCTCAGTAACTGCTCTAAAGCATTAGCATGAGAGCATTTAACACATGCATTCAGTCACAGATGCACCGGAAATTAGTCAGGAGACAGGAGGTGATGTACAGGCTGCGAGTTCAGTTAATATTTAAACAGCACGCTGCACATCCGCCTGTGTGTCACAAGGAAGTGCTATCGGCCTCTGCCCCAGACTGATAGTTTAACCAATCCATTCTATCAACATTATCTGCTTAAAATCGAGCTAGCAACATCATCATATGCCGTAGGGTAATGTTAGCAACTGTCACCATTATTCAGCAATTCTGTTTTAGACCAGAGGTGGCAAGTTCATTCTATGCATAATTTAAAAGGGACATTAGCACGGCGAATTAGCATAAGATAAAGTGGAAGGGCTCGAGGGGAAGAAATCCAGGCTGAATACTGATTGTGCTGAGGCTTGTTTTATCTGCACAAACACTTTCACTACACAGTGTAGCAGATCACACAAACGCATCTGCATTCAGCAAATGCTACACAACATGATAACAAGCTCAGTCATAGAGTAAAAAAAAATCTGTTGATCATTTATTGAGAAGTCAAGCTTCACTAAGGTTTTATTTACATTACATTAGAACTACACAGTTAATGCCCAGAATTATTTTATCATGAAATTCATAAAGACATTCATAAAGTTCAGAATACTGAGACAATTTGATATCTACTTATACAGATACAGAGTTATACAGAGACCAGGGTCAGTAAAACAATTAAAATCCTTTGCCCCAATCCATCAGAATGAAATGATTTCACTGATTTAATTTCACGTGTGTACTAGATCCACCTACACATTTTACTATACAAATACCACAAGCAATCAAATTTCTGTAAAAACGTAATTGACTTCTGCCTTATCATTGGTTATGATTCACTACTGATTAAAAAAAAATAGACCATGACATTAGTCAGCTAGTAAACTACAGGTCAATATCAAAGCTCCCCTTTACCTTCAAGATCCTTGAAAAGATTGTAGCACAGCAGTTATGCTCATACTTGCATAGTAAGAACATTCATGAAACCATTCACTCAGGATCCTCATATACTGAGATAGCACTGGTTAAAGTAGTAAATGACTACTGATTTCTTCTTTCTTACTTGTGGCCAAGTGTGGTGACCCATACTTGGAATTTGTGCTCTGCATTTAACCCATCCAAGTGCACACACACACACCGTGAACACACACCCGGAGCAGTGGGCAGCCTTTTTTGCTGCGGCGCCCAGGGAACAGTTGGGGGTTCGGTGTCTTGCTCAAGGGTCTCACCTCAGTCGTGGTATTGAGGGTGGAGGAGAGCGCTGGTCATTCACTCCCCCCACCTACAATCCCTGCTGGACCTGAGACTCGAACACGCGACCTTCGGGTTACAAGTCCGACTCTCTAAGGCCTCTCTAGGCCATGACTGCCCCAACTATAATATAATATAATATAATATAATATAATATAACATAATATTTAATCTCAGAACCATTGATCACAATATAGTCCTAGACAGATTAGAAAATTTTGTTAAAAGTGAAATGAACTGCCTGGCTCATGCTTATCTTAATTTAACTTCCTCCTACTTAATTCCAAGAAGACAAAATACTCCAACTAGGGCCAGAAGCAGCCAGAAAAGTGTAGACTACAGACTGCTGCTAGTCCCTGATGTTAAAAAATAAAATAAATAAATGAATTCAAGAGGATCTTCCAGGTGCTGCAAGTTAAGAATATTTTAATCATCTATAATCTATAATCATCCATCTGTGTGGCAAGAAAAAAAGTAAAAACTTTCCTTTTTTTCTTCCTTTTCATTCAAAAAACAACAAAAAAAAAACAAGAATGAAGGCAACATACACCAAGCCTAGAAGTGAACCTTCTGATTATGCAGTAGCTCTGGATGGCCTGTCAGTTGCATCAGATGCAGCAGCGAAAAGCCTTGGAGTGATTATTTACTCCAGTCTCCCATTTGAAGATTATGTAAATAATATTACTAGGACAACTCTGTCTCTCTCTCCCTCCCTCCCTCTCTCTGTCTAGCTGTAGTTGTCCTCCTGCTCCATGATGTGAAGCCAGTGCCAGACACACTTGTACTGCAGTAGCTCCTCTCACCCTCCAGACCCACCTGATTCATCCTGATGTTCTACTTCTGCTTGAAGGTTCTGCCCTTGTGACTCACGTCTTGTTTCTGTGGATAGTCCCACATGGAAACCCTAAAGATCTGTACTTCTCGAAAGTAGTTTATGCTAAGGTCTCACCGTTGCTTCAGTAGACTTCAGCCTTCTAGGAACTGCTGTAATCATAAAGACTGCTCTGTGCTCATCCCAGGACTATTATTCATTTGCTCATTCTGAACATCCTTTCAACACACTTAGTGATGTTTGCCTTTACTCTTCTACACCTGTATACTGTAATGATTTGTAACACCATTATCTGCTGTCACCTAGAAGAGGATGGGGTCCCTTTTGAGTCTGATTCCTCTCAAGGTTTCTTCTACATGTTGTCTCAGGGAGTTTTTGCTTGTCATTGTCACCTCTGGCTTGCTCAGTAGGAATCTAAATCTAGATCCAGATTTCTCTAAGGCTGCTTTGTGACAATTTGAATTAATGAAGCCAATTTTCTGCAAAATACTGGTTTTGAAATTATAGGCATCCCACTAATATTAGCTGGTAAAGCCTCCCCTGGAGAGAATGACAATACTGAGGCTCATCCTGTGATGTCAATCAAGGTGACACTTGAAGGGGGCTTGGGCTCGCCTCCATACAATTCGGTGAATTCGGTGCTAACAAAGGTTAAGACAGGTGACACAGATGAAATGTAAAGTCATATAAAATGCACATCTAAAGACTGATTGGGAAATGGGAGATGGGAGATGTAATTACTGATCTTGACTTGCTTGAAGATTTGGCATGTGGTGTTTTTAAGGGCCACAGGAGCCCCATTGTTGAGAGTGATAGATGGCTCATCAGCCCATTTCGTTTGCCCAGTGCAGTTTTAGTTGATCTCTGCCAGCACTTCACCCTACCTTTGGAAAGGCCAACAAAATGCATGTATTCAAATCACTTACGCTGCAATACATTTCCAAATATGGCAGCGGAAACGACAACAATAATGAAGAATTTTCACACCATCACAGGTCTTCTAATTGGAATTTATGGAACAGGTTATGCAGATGTAGCCACAAAATTACCCATTTTTGAAGAACTCATTTACATGTACAGAAACTGCTATGACTCAGTTAATGTACAGGTAACTTGTGATGTGCTGTTAAACATCGCTGCCGAGTGGCAAGGTGGAACACGCGACTCTTTCTTTGGGCAGAACAGCAAAGTGGGACTTTGTCTTCAACACGGTGGTATTGGCCATGTATGGGATTAATTAAACATCCAGCTGTCTGTACACTGGTGTGATAAATACCAAAATTCCTGCTGTCAACTTTCACAAAAGCCAAGCTCAAACCATCAAAACTCTACCAGAATGTTTTTAACAGTGGGTTTAGGGATTACAACCCTTTAAACAGCTTCACAGAGGTTGGTGCCTAGATGCCGCCTTACATTCAGCAACTTGAAAAGTTCAATAATCAGCTAAACCCTGCAATTCTGAAACTGTCGTTTTGGGTTCTTTGCTTCCCTCCTCTTCACTTACAGCTTTCCTTTATAGCCCTGACTGCGCTTAATGGTATTTCTTAAAGTGCATTATTTTTAACACAGATTCCCTTACTTAATGTTGGTCAACAACCACTCATATGTTTTCACCTTCTACCATTGTTGTGGCAAATTTCTCTATTTAGAGTCTAATTTTGCACATCGAGCATTTCAAATTTTAATTTGGTTCAAATATTCATACACTTAAAGCAACACAGGCAATGTACAATATCTTTATGTGTGATAAAGAGAGATACATTTATTCAGTTCTTAAATGGTTGTGATTAATAATCATGATTTTGCTTTGGAGCAAAGAAATTGTGTGTATAATTTTAGCTAATAATACAGCCCTGTGATGAACAGGACATCTGAGACTGTGGAAGCCTCATAAACCCGCAATGAAGATATGAAATGTTTATATTGGCACATGCTTACTAAAATTAGGCTGGAAAAATCTCACTATATTAAAATGCCGTATGAGAAGAGCAAACACACTGGATATCATTTCTGCATCTCATGTTCATACCACTGTGCTTCTGACTAACAGCTTCTCAGTTGCTGAGTGATAGCTTGTGTGTTTTATCCATTGTGTTCTACTAACGGACTCCTGCTCAGTTATTAGCAGGAGGGACATTATGTCATTATGTGATTTTATATGGCTCCTGGTGGTTTCTCACATCAAGAGCAGGAGAGTGACCTTTTGTCACTGCTGCTCTAAATTGTGTATTGATTTTTTCCCTGAATTCGTTGCCCTTCAATCTGTCTCTGGCCAATTTCCTCCACCTTCACTCTCTCTTGTTCTTTCCCTCTCTCCCAGTGACTCATCTGTAGCGGTAGTAAGTGAATCAGCAGGAAGTTTGACACCAGTACAGGGCATTGTGCTCTCCTGAATGCCCACCTCCTGCTCTACCAGGTTTTGAGTGGGCATAGAGAGGCACAGACTGGCACAGACGCTGGCACTGGGTCAATCTTAACCTTTGCATATTTATATGGCAAAAAAGTCCAGGATCACCCCGCGTCCCTCTCATCCGGTTACATAAGACGTACTCAAAGCATGGCATCGTGTACTCGGAATCACTAAACACACACAGATGCTCCCTCGCAATGCTGCACACTGCTTGGAGTACAAGGCCTAGTCATAATTACATAAAGCACACATGGGAAGCCCGAGACAGAGAGACCGAGACATTTCTTAGCATTCTGTAAAAAGCAATATAATATAGGCTTATCGCAAAATAAAATACTTATTTAACCTCAGTGGACTGACTTGTGTTTGAGACTGCATAGGAAGATCTCCTCTAAGAGAATAACGTGATGCTGCATATAGAGTTTGTAGTCGTGGACTGGAAGTGTGTGCACTGCATATGAGAAAAACCTGCGTTCTGTGGAAACGCAAACATTTGTTCTGTTACACTCAAGTTTTTAACCGGATGGCTTCCCATGACTTACACAGCTTAAAAAGAAGACCTGGCACATACAGGTAAAACCTGACACTGGTGGGTAATGCGGTAAAATTTCCAGCAACTTACAGTACTGCAAAAAAAAAAAAAGTGTGTATATTAAAGTGGATATACTGTATGTATCTCATGGAACTTGTTCATTCCAGTGATCTCATACTCACACATGCAAATGATGATTTCTGTATGATCCCAATCCACTACTTAACATCGCTATCGGAGCCAATACTGGTTGGCTGTATGTACTGCAGTATTATTCAGTGCCATGAGTGTGTGTGATGTTTACTGAAACAACCACAACATGTCTTAAAGGTAAGGGTTTTACACATCCCTGTAACAAAAGCTTGCCGAGAGAAAGGTATGAGAGTGTCAGATCGGTATCAGCTGGCACCCACCGATCTGGCAAATATATGTGGAGACATATACTTGGTGTTAAAAGATGTGGAGTGATAACAGCTGAACCGGCAGCACAGCGTGTCAGGCAGGTTGCTAGGGCTCTAATGAAAATATGCGTATGGAGACACTAGTGAGGATGTTTGGCTTAAGGGTGGGTGAGAAAGATGTAGGCAGCAAACTTGGTTGTAAATTTCTAATACAACCCAAAGCCGCCTCAAAGTTGAACATAAAGTATGAGCGGAGACTGAAAAAAGTGCCAAAAATGGCACTTGAAATTATCCGGATGTAATCCAGCAGGGTTGAAATGCAGCCAAATAAGACACCAGTCAATGGGCTGTGTGTTCTGGACCAATTACATTCTGCTAAACTAACGCTCGTTTTGAAGATTTCAGACCAATCTTCTGAAATTGGGGTGGGGTTAAAGGGAAAGTGTTGTTTGCGCTTGTTTTCTCCATAACGCGCTACCAAGCTTTTAGGAAAACGGTATCTTCATTAGAGATCAGGTCTGCCTCTGCACGACTAAGCTCTGATATGCCCCAGGTGATGAGCTAATGTTCTGTTAAACCTGTCGCTGTTATGGAAATGAAAAGGTCATCTGAAATTAGCACACTCGTTCTTTAACTTTCACTTTAGCAGGACTTTAGCAGTGTTCTTGGAACAAGGTGGTGTATTGTTGTATGTTAATTCCAACAGCACAGAATCTGAAATTATTTACCGATTCATTTCCTAAATGTAAGATGTACAAGGTTACAAAGTTTTGCGAGTGAACTACTGGCTACTGAATATAGAAAACCATTTGCAGCAGTGGCTGTTTATACATAATCAACAACACATTTCTGCACTACACATGAAAAAGAAAAGAAGAGAGACAATCTGTGCTTTTTTCATAGTTCATCCAGCAGGTTGGTTTCTCTCGTGAAACAGTACACACTAGTGTGCTCCTTCAGCACAAATCTGTTGGTCATGTGTGTGTGTGATAATCATAATAATTTCCAGCTGTTATAACGCGTCACAGCACACACACCTTTACTCAACCACACCGTTTAGCCATTGCTCCAGTGTTCTTGTTAACTGTTGATATCTTCTAATAAAATATCAGGCAAGTCGTCAAACAGATGTTGTAAACAGTGCATCCTTTTCACAAGCATCTACTGGCTGCTTATTTCTTCTTCCTGTGTTTTTGTCACTATGCCATGAACTGTAGACTTGACGAAAGCTCAGAGATAAAACTTGAACACTGTCAGTGATGAGTTACTTCAGTGATATTAAAAAAAAGAAGCAGCTATGGAAACAAGGTGTGTAGCACTTACTGATATAAACAGACAGTTAAAAAGTAGATGTACTGTAAGGTCATGTGACTTGTGGTGGCTGTGTAGGGAACTCACTCAGATGCTAAAGTGTACGTCCAAAATCTAGGGCACTCATGTGCTAAAGTGTAAATAGTTACAGTAGTTCACCAGGGGAGTGAGGCGAGGAGGATTTAAGGGTCCTGTATAGGGATGGTCCATGTAATTTTTTTTTTTTTTTTACTGTGATACTCACATACTATTTATTACAATAATGTACACTTCCATCCTCACCAGCATCTGCCACTACTGAGAAAGACATGTACTTTATTCTGCAGGCTTCATGGAGTCCAGCCCTGCTATAGGATCTAGTATGCTACTGCAGAAGGCAGGGATGATGTGCACTATTCTTGTATACTATTTAGCACGTGGTGTTGGAGGCACTCGGAGTCTGGTCACATGACCTTTACACACTGTTTAGCTCGCTAGTACGCAGTGCTGCCAGTCTGCTCACCTGTACGACACCTGTTTGCGGATGGTGAGAGGAAGGAAGTCGCTCTCCAGCTGCTTCACCGGAGAGGACAGCCCGTCTTCTTGCGCTCCAGCCGCCGCTGTGCCGCTCTTCAGAGCCGAGTGCTGGGGCAGAAACACGTCCTCTTCCTCGACCACGTCCTCGAGCGCGGGCGCCATCACCAGCAGCAGCAGCGAGTCCGCAGGGCTGGGAGCTGCCGCCCGGGACGCAGCGGCTCGGCTACACTCACTCGCTTCTGCCATGCCAACTCTGTCCAGCTACTTTTAATTAGCGACACAAAGCAGCACTTTGGAAACCCGGAGCCGAGATATGTTCAGTGTAGAAGCTAAGTGACAGCTAGGTGACAGCGCGTTAGATTTATTACTACAGTTTACTAAGAGTTCTCTCAGTTCAGACGTCTTCTTCAGGTGAAATTGGCAAATACAAGCCCGCGACGCACGACTGCGCTTCAGGACCCCGCCCACCGCGTAGTCGCTGGTCACTCAGCCAATCACTAGCGGGCGTCACTGTTGCCCCGCCCCGCCCTGTCCTGTCCTGGCCCAGCTCTCACCTGCTTGCTTATTCAGCACGCAAAGCAGTTACAGAGAATCACAATGTGCTCCAATAAAGCCCATGGAAAACTACTTACATGTTTATCTTGTGGCTGATTATACCTAAAATAACTAGCTTTTCACTTTACTTAATGTTGGGTATAATATTATATTGATATCTAAATATTTTGTCCTGTATTTTAAAGGTCAGTATTTCATTAATTTACCCAAAGTTTGTTGCATGATAGAGGTGCCATCTACAGCACTTAGAAACAGCATGTTGCCTGTTCCAGACAATTACCCTGAAATCTAATCATTAAAATAGTTCGTTAGTGATGTTTATGGGGGCATGGTGGCTTAGGGGTTAGCACGTTTGCCTCGCACCTCTTTGGTTGAGGGGGGCGATTCCTGCCTCGACCCTGTGTGCGTAGAGCTTGCATGTTCTCCCTGCTTCAGGGGTTTCCTCCAGGTACTGTGGTACCACTGTGCTTCTGACTAACAGCTTCTCAGTTGCTGAGTGATAGCTTGTGTGTTTTATCCATTGTGTTCTACTAACGGACTCCTGCTCAGTTATTAGCAGGAGGGACATTATGTCATTATGTGATTTTATATGGCTCCTGGTGGTTTCTCACATCAAGAGCAGGAGAGTGACCTTTTGTCACTGCTGCTCTAAATTGTGTATTGATTTTTTCCCTGAATTCGTTGCCCTTCAATCTGTCTCTGGCCAATTTCCTGGCACAGTAGGCTAATTGGCATCTCTAAATTGTTTGAAGTGTGTGTGATTGTGCCCTGTGATGGGTTGGCACCCTGTCCAGGGTGTCCCCGCCTTGTGCCCCAAGCCCCCTGGGATAGACTCTGAGGGACCTGTGACCCTGTGTAGGATAAGCAGTACAGAAAATGGATGGATAGTGAATCTTTTTTTTTTTTTTTTTTGCATTCATGTGTGAATCCATTTAGCATCACATGCTTGCAAGCCATCCATTACGGCTTATGAAAAATGTACTTTCACTCAAGCCTGTTACCTGAATATTCCACAAGTCCCATGTTCAACAGGAAGTTGCATCATATGAACTTCCTGAAGATCATGGGAAGAAGAAAAGTGAGTTCTCTCATTCTTTTTTTCTCTCGTTCTATTTTCAGTGATATTTCGATATTGTCTGATGAGGTCACGTTGAACATACAACGCTGCAGAGCAACTTATAGACTGAAAGTAAATTATTCATTAAAAATACATTTTAAGTAATTTATTAGAAAGTCCTTGATGACTTCATGCAGTTAGCATGGATACTAGCTAAGCATATTTTGTGTATTTGCTAATTCTATGCAAAAAAAAAAAAAAAAAAAAAAACTTCAACCCTGTTACTTTCAACTCTGTTACTCATTTAAGAGCAAAATGCCGCCACTGCCAACAAACACACCTTGTAAAAAAATATAAAAAATAAATGAGACTTATTGCACATTTTTGAATGCTTAAATACATGTTTCCTTAGATTCATTGTTGAAAATGAAAATATTTTGAAATTGTACTGTACTGAAAGCTCGTTTTTTCAGTATTGCACCGAAAGCTAAGTATTTCACTGTTTTACTGCAAGTTTGGTATTTCACTAGTGTATTGATATCTCAGTATTGCAGTATTGTATCTAAAGCTCGGTATTTCACTGGTGTACTGATATCTCAGTATTGCGGTACTGTATCTAAAGCTCGGTATTTCACT
>CM040999.1:12659545-12714604 GCA_022985145.1 Pangasius djambal | reverse complement strand
CTCAGTATTGCGGTACTGTATCTAAAGCTCGGTATTTGACTAGTGTACTGATATCTCAGTATTGCGGTACTGTATCTAAAGCTCGGTATTTGACTAGTGTACTGATATCTCAGTATTGCGGTACTGTATCTAAAGCTCGGTATTTGACTAGTGTACTGATATCTCAGTATTGCGGTACTGTATCTAAAGCTCGGTATTTCACTAGTGTACTGATATCTCAGTATTGCAGTACTGTATCTAAAGCTCGGTATTTCACTAGTGTACTGATATCTCAGTATTGCAGTACTGTATGGGAAGCTCAGATTTTTCCTGTTGTATGGAAAAAAGCAGTACTTAAGTATTATACTGAAAACTTGTGTAAAATACTGTACACCAGGATATTGCAACATGTCTCCAGTTGGGTTGTGTTGTGTTCTGCAGGTCTGCACATGACGTTGTGTGGCAATGATCTGAAGCAGGGTAACTAAGGGGGGACAGAGTGAATATCAGATAGTACAGACAACAGGTTTAGCCAGTTGTGTGACACTGAGTATATGTCTGTAGTTATACCAGACTCTACCATAGCTTATGATAACGAGAATATGAGGAGTCCTGTTCTAAACTATTTTTAGTTTGTTGCATTTAAAGATGCATTTTGTTAGTTTTTAAGTCATGACTTAGGTTTTAAGCATTATTATGTTTGTCGGTGTTGTTCATGAGTACATTGCAACCTTACCTGTAAAACGCTTTGTTCTTTCAGTTTCACTTCATCACCTGGGTTCATTGCGGTCAGTATATGTGCTCTATTTACAACAGGAAGCTGACTTGCTATCTTTAAATAGCATGTACATTTTTCCTGTAAACCATTACGGGTGGAAGCAGGTGTATGATATAAGCATAAGTGAAACTTGAAAATATGCAGTGCAGATCTGTTCTCTCTGTTATGACCCTAGAAAGAGAGATAGAACAAGGATCGATCTCTTGAGTGCCTGAAGCGTCTGACTCAGAGGTCTTGGATTTCGCACATGCTCTGACCTAGCTTATACAACTAGGCACATCAATACCTCCACACACACACAAGCAGCGCCAATACATCAGCACATCCACTAGGCTGAAATCGCTTTCACTAATGCAGCATTTTGGGAGTTTCAAAATGCTGACGTGACTGACTTGGTTTAAGTGGGGTGGGTATGGATGTGTGTATGCTGGAAAGCCAATTTAGGCACAGTCTGCCTCTTTAACTATTATTATTAGTATTATTAGTATTATTATTATTAAACATGCAAATATACAGACTAACAGTAACAGCTTAACTGATATTGAAGCAAAAGCAAATTAAAGAATACTTGTTAAGAGACAAGCCTTATTCATCATTAATTTATAAGCATGAGTGATCATTTATTTTTAAAACAAAGGTGGCTCTTCAGAGCACTGGTGTAGGCATGTGTGCCAGGGTTTGCCTGTGCTCCCATGAGCATCACCGTCTACTGCATTTATGTTGGTTTTAATTTGGTTGTTCTGCTCTTTACTATGTGCTTCGTAGTTCTTTGACTTGTTGAGCCGGCTCTTTTAGGTTTTTGTTGGATAAATATAAATGGACAGGAATCTTCTCCAGATGTGTCTTTTTGATATACTAATGTAAGTGCGGCCGCAGCAATGTCTGACAATAATGACAATAATATTACTGCAGGAATGCTCACTGCCTTTGTCAATGCTGCAGCGCCTGGCTGATTTGACACATACATTGCCACGCTTAATGTTTTTTTTTTTAGCAGTCAGAAAGTGCAATAAGGTTTTATTGAACATTTCGGTGATGGAGCAGGGCAGTGGTGGAGTGGGTAGTATTGCTGCCTCACAGCTCCCGGATTCGATCCTGAGTTCGGGTTACTGTGTGAATATATGTGCATGGTGCCCATCCAGGGTGTATTCCTACCTCACACCCAGTGTTCCCGGCATAGTCTCCAGATCCACCATGACCCCCTTAAGGATAAAGCAGTTGCTGAATATGCTTCAGTGAGTAAATTTAAGTGAAGCTAGGCAAAGACCAGTTTGTTTTGAAAAACTTGCAAGGAGCCATTTGGGAAATCCTCAGCTGGCTAACTTAGCTTCTGTGATTGCACCACAATAGGATGTGGGATGGTATAAGCTAAAGATGTCCTAACAGATGCCCATAACAGGGGTCAACAGGGAGAAAGGAGAGTGAGGGAGTGAGGGAGTGAGTGAATGAGTGCTGGGAACTACAGATACAGTTATGTCATTATGTGGCCATTTTATTATGCACCAAGGAACAAATATTCAGCACTGTGTGTTCTTCTCCCTGTGTTTCCACCACATGTCTAAAATTATCCGTGTTTTCTATAAGGTTAATAAAATTGTGCCAAAATCTAACCAAGTAACTGAGTGTTTTTTTTTTTATCAAGTTACCACCACAATGACTATTAATCAGTTTCCTTAACTACAGTTATGATCATTATCCAAAATGAATTGTTAAATATTAGTCAGTATACCTCAATAGCAGTCTCACACACACACACACACACACACACACACACACACACACACACAGACATAAATGGTATGAGGAACTGTGAGTGTTTTGTGTGGGAGGAAGAGAGGCAGCTGTAGTCTCGTTCTTTGTTTCTTTTCTCCACCTCTCAGTGGAATATTTTTATCTATTGTGAGTGTGTGGAGGCAGTGTGCGCCAATGCAGGTCTCTTTCCCTTATACTGCTCTATCTAATAATCACCATCTGGAATCAACAATATTGATTACATTTCCGGATAATCTGCAGGGAGGGAGGGAGAGAGCGAGAGAGAGCAATGGGGAGTTTTAAGGACATTTCACAGTCAGGGTTCATTTAAGTGAATCGTTCAGTCATGTTAAATTATCTACATGTGTGGCTGTATGGTTTCGTATATATGCTAAAACAATTGTCGCGTCTGTAGAAGGACTAACATTAACAATTATAGTTTATTTTAAATAAAGCTACTTGTTATAGAAATATTTATATTTATAAGTATATGCGCTGACACTCATAGCACAGGCTATGTAGCCTAATTGAAGTTTAATCATTTCCTTCTTATTATCTGCTTTGGATGATCATGTTCTGTCAATATCATATAAAAAATATTGACTGTCGATAAAGGAAGCAATAATATTAGTAATTCATAAGATTGCATACATTTTGATCTATTATGTAAGATATATATCTAATAGATATATATTATAATAACTTTCTTTTTGTATTATATAATGAAAGACCCTTACAAGCAGCAATGTAATTGCATTATCCAAATGACTGTAGCAATTATACAAAACAGTAAACCTTTATTTGTGATTATTTCTAGTAATTATTTATTATTATAAAAATAATGAGAGGACATTTGCTGGTAGACATACATGTTCTATGAAGATATACATGTCCTATTGGATATTTATTTTAAAGTCATTTGAATTTATCCTTTCTGATAAGACGATGAATCAAAACGAGCTTACGAAAATAACAGACACAGACTGGGGGAAAAAATCAATTCCACTCTAGTTTTAGATCCATGAACCCTCCACCAGCCTCGTGTAGGAATTCCCGTAGGTTCAGCGTTCTGTAAGAGGCTTAACCTTTTAATAAGTCGGGTCTATCATGCAGTCCATCTGTTGTTGGAGTGAGTGAAGGCCTGCTTCATGGATGCAGTGTGTGTGTGTGTGTGTGTGTGTGTGTGTGTGTGTGTATGAGGCTTTTATTTCCACTAAGTCAAACAAGTCACCACTGGGAAGAAACAGCAGTATTAAATACATCAGCAGTGATCAGAGAGGAAAATATAACTCAATAAACTTGACTCTTGTAGCAGTTTAAAGTTCTTCCTCACCAAATACTGAGATTTATTTATTTACTTACTTACTTCTTCATGGTTCAAACTGACAGGAAGTCTATGTTAACTCAATCACTGTGGCGAGCAGAAAAGCATCACAGAAAACATGTCAAACCTCGAGGCAGATGGGCTACAACGGCAGAACAACACGTCAGGCTCTGTTCCCACCAGCCAAGAACAGGAATGTGAAGTTACACAGTGGGCACAGGTTCATGAAACTGGGCGGCTGAAGATTGGCAACCAGGAGAATTATTTTTTTATTTTCAGTCTTCAGCTGCCCAGTTTCACTATAGTTGTAAAGAGTGGTTATATAAGTTTCCGTAGCCTTCCTGTCAGTACGAACCAGCCTGGCCAGCCTTCTCCTCTGTCCTCTCGTCAACAAGATGTTTCCACTCCCAGAACTCATCTAATGGTTTTTGCTCTTCTCACCATCCTAGAGACTGTTGTACACAAATATTCTAGGAGATCAGCAGTTTCTGAAATACTCAAACCAACAATCATGCCACAGCTCCTGAGCCACTGAGATCACCTTTTCCCCCATTCTAATGTTTGACGTGAACATTAACTGAAGTTCTCGGCCTGTGATTATATGCATTGCGCATTGCTGCCACATAATTGGAAGATTGGAAAACTGCATGAAGGAGCAAGTGTACATGTGTTCCTAATAAAGTGGTCAGTGAGTGTATATCAGCTCTTTAGCAAATGCTAAAAGTCCTCATTTCCATCCGCTACGTTTTAAATTCCATTGATTATTTACCTCTTTTGAAAGATCAAATAAGATGAAAGAAAAAATGCAAATAGAGAAAATATTCTGCAGATAAGAAGTAAAACTAACAGATTTCCTCAAACAAAGGCAAAGTGTAAGTACAGACAGTGTGTCTATGATTTACAGAGCCATTTCTATTGTAATATATATATATATATGTGTGTGTATATACACAGTACTGTGCAAAAGTCTTAGGCACATGTAAAGAAATGCTGTAGACAAAGATGCCTTCAAAAATAATGAAACTAAATGTTTCTACATAAAAAAAATGCTATAAAGAGCAGTAAACAGTAATAAATGAAACAAAGTTAATATCTGGTGTGACGATCCTTAGCTTTTAAAAAAAAGAATAGTAGTCTCAGGTACACTGTGTGCGGTTTTATAAGGAAATGAGCTGTAAGTGTTACTGAGCATTTTGCAGAAGCAGCCACAGCTCTTCTGGAGACTTTGACTGTCACACTTGCTTCTTATTTTTGCAGCGAAACCCAGCAGCCTTCATTATGTTTTTAGTCTAAAAAGTGTCTCTTATGTAATCTGCTGCTTTCTTTACTAAGCATTTTTCTGTAACATTTAATTTTGTGCTGAAAAACTAATGTTTGGAAATCTAATATGTTTTTGTACTGAATCAATAATGTAGAAATCATAAAAAAAATTTTTTTAAAATCTATAACAAACTTTGTACTAAAAAAAATAGGGTGTCTAAGACTTTTGCACAGTACTCTGTCTGCAGTCACATCATCAATAAACACCAGTGAGCCCGTTCCATTGGCAGCCATACATGCCCATGCCGTAACACTGCCTCCACCATGTTTGACACATGATGTGGTAAACTTTGGATCATGAGCTGCTCCTTTCTTTCACCATACTTTTCTCTTCCCATCATTCTGGTACAAGTTAATCTTGTTTTCATCAGTCCAAAGAATATTATTCCAGAACATGGGAGGCTTTTTTAGATGTTTTCTGGCAAAGTCTAATCTGGCTTTCCTGTTCCTGAATGTTACCAGTGGTTTGCACCTTGTTGTAAACCCTCTGTATTTACATTCATGAAGGCGTCTCTTGAGTGTAGATTTTGACAATGATACGCCTACCTTCTCCAGAGTATTCTTGACTTCTGTTGATGTTGTAAAGTGGTTTTTCTTCACCAAGGAAAGGATTCTGTGATCATCCACTTTAGTTGTCTTCCATGGTCTTTCAGGCCTTTTGATGTTGTTGAGCTCACCAGTGCTTTCTTTCTTTTTAGGAATGTACCCAACTGTTAATTTGGCCACATCTAAGGTTTTTGCTATCTCTCTTATAGATTTATGTTGTTTTTTCAGCCTAATGATGGCCTCCTTCGCTTGCATTGAGATCTCCTTGGACTTCATATCGGTAGCTCCAGTCAAACAGCTGCCAAATGCCAACTCAATACCTGATATCAACTCCAGACCTTTTACCTGCTTTGTCTTGAAGCAATATTGTTAGTCAAATGTCCAAATACCTTTGAGCCCCTGAATATGGAGGCACTTTGCTGAAAATGGCTGTAATTCCTAAATGGTAAATGCCATATTTTTGTGGAGCCTCTTAAAATAAAGCTTAAAGTCTACACTTCCATCACATCTTGATTGTTTTATTTCAAATCCATTGTGGTGGTGTATAAAGGCAAAATCCCAAAAACTGTCATTGTCCAAATACCTAACTGTATGTATATTTTGCAAAGATTGGGATAGGGAAAGGGGGATGGTGGAGGGGACAGTGTCCATACATCAATAATGGTGACCTTGTTTCCCACACAAAGGCTGAGAAAAAGAAGAAAATACACCTCCTTTTTCCAATGCCCGAATGTTTTGGGCTAGTTTCAGGTCTTCTGTGTGGTTTTTGAGGTGTAGTTGGGCTGGAACCTCTGCTGAAACCTGGCAACCCTGGTTAACGATATTAGCTCTTCGGGAAACACACGTGCTGTATTGAACACAGTTGAACAAAAGTACATCTAAAACCTCGGAGCTGCTAGACTGTAGGCTGGATGGATGGCTCTACAGTATGTTGTCGACTCTCAACTGCCTGTTACAGGATTACTCCAAAGATGTACCAGATAGAAGCCTGAAGCATAAGTCAAGTGTGATAGCCTCTCAACTTAAGTCTGTTAATGTTATTAATGTTGCCCTTCCTCACCAAAATCTATGGTCATGAGCCACTGCTGCATGTTACTATATAATGTGTGTGAGTACTTTGACATCTAAAATTCGATGCCATCATGTGACACCACAAAGTGACATTGTGATATTAATCTGTCGATCTATTTAATATTGATTTATATACAAACTGGATTCTTTAAGGCCACTGCACATAAGTATTCTTTAAGCGTTCTTAGCTCGAAAAAGGGTGTTTGGGCCCCTCTCTGATAAAAAAAACCTAAGAGTTCTACATGTAACCTTCTTTCTTCTATGAATGTACTGCTGAAATATCTGCATGTCCAGTTCAGCAGATCAACTAGATCTTAAAAAGCAGAAAGCGAGTGACCTTGTTTTGTGAATGACTGTAATGACCCCTAGTGATCATACGCTAATCCTACACTGTGGATAATAAACCTTCAGGCTGTTTCAGGTACTGCAGTGCTGTAGTGTTTGGTTATACCGAGTGTATGATAATAACAGTGGAATCCATCCTACTTCAACCATTTATGCGTGTGTTTTAACAACAGGAGTAAAGAACACAAGGAGACAGAAGTTTTGCGTCTGCAAATTTTTGTATTTTGCTTCATTCTAACTCTACTTTGGTATAATATAGACAGAAACAGACAGAAGTTTGAAGCACAGAGAGAAACATGCAGCAAGAAAGCGAAACAGTGCCAGAGTTCAGCACCAGGTCCACAACCCCCTCCCAGGCGCGTAGTGAATACCAAAGCGCATCAGAAATATAAAAATACATCCTCCATATTTACAGATAGAATTGACCATCAATGTCATATGTACAAAAGGCAACAAAAAGGATGAGGACACAGGCGATACCAACAATAATTACACTGAGAGTTCTAGGTTTTTAAAGCATTTCCTCCACGTACTTTACACACAGATCCTAGCTTGAGTTCTGGAAGTCCAAGCCAACTCTTTTAACTCTGAGCCAAGTTCTAGAGAAGTGTTGATCCAGGCTTTAGCCCTGATGGACTAATGTATTAATGGAGACACAAAGCTGCAATTCTACTGTAAAACTATACTGTACACTTTGATATTTTCCAACAATCAGACAAGACAAATCTAACGAACGAACACAGATGGCGCTATTCTATAAACGATAGGGTAGAAAACACGACAGAATCACCTAATGGACAGCAGCTCGATGTGGTTCTTCATCTCATTACCAAATACAAAGCCATTCAAAGTGTTAAAATCTGGAATTGTCCGTTGCATTGTACACTGGTGACATTACATGTGACTTTTATTTTACAAGAATAATCAGATCATATGGATGATGGATGTTATGTACATGATGTAAGAACGATGGCACAAACACTTACACCATTAGAAACACCTGAAATCCATTTTACATGATGTACGCTTGAAATGTGTGTGAATGTCTTCACTGCCACGGTGTCCGGATTCTCAGGTGTATGGCGTAAAGTATACACCTGCGCCTTCGTATGTACGTTCTAGTAAAACTGTACTTAAAAAAACAATATTCTGCATGAAAGAAAGGAGATTTCTAACTATTATTCTAACGGCATTACTGCTGATTGTCCTGGTTCCAACCACCCTATATACAAAACTTTCTTTTCTTTATACAGAATAAAGATAACACAAAAACTGTTTAACAGTTATGACAAAAAAAAGATCATGTAAATTTTACATCATCCATAGCAATTATTTAAAAAAAACAAAAAACAAAAAAAAAAAAAACTTTTCACTTTTCTTTTTTTTTTTGTGCATAAAATAAATATGCTCTTTTTGGAATGCTGACAATACTAGAATATATTATGGATACTTTAAATTCAGTACAAATGCATCTAGATTTTCAAATTTAAAATAGTTACAAAAAAAAACCAAAAATAAAAATACCTTTATTCATTCTCAGTAAGCTAAAAGAATCTAAGAAAGAAAACTGGAGGTTAAGAAAATAGTAAATCTTAAATATGACTACATGTAAAAAAAAAAAAAAAAAAGAACTTGAAGGCACTTAAATCAATTAGTTTTCCTAGTGCAAAACAAGTGCAGTCCAGCTTTAACGCAATGCATCAACTGTTCTTGTGTTGTGGTGATAGAAAAAAGACGAATACACTGCTTTTAACTAAAGTATGGACTTAATTCTGTGCCAGAAGTATTAAACAGGACGCGGTCCACAGGAAAAAAGATTCCGTTTCAAAATCAAAATGTAGACGTTAAAACAAATCAAAGGTAATTATGTCTTGCTTTTCAAGGAAGAGTCACGTCTCTGTTTAGAGTCATGCTTTCGAGGTCGACTGGAAATCGGAGCGAACTTCTCGGAGCCACACCCAGTCAAGGAAGTTGCCCCTCATAAAACACTGCATAACAACTGGACCAGGATCTTTCATTTTGTTTAACACTTCTGGCACATAAAATGAACTCTGTTGTGAAAGTGAAAAAGAATGATCAGAACACCAGGCACCTGTTATTACACCAGTACTGGAATGTTTTTTTTTTTTTTTTTTTAGAAAAGGGAACAGAGACATCTTAGGAGAAAGAATACCAATTCGATGTGATTTTAGAGAGAACTTTTTTTTTTTCACTCGCTCCCTCCTTCACTCACTCAGTCACTCCGGATCACTTTTCTGTTCCCTCTTCTCCTCTCTTTCTCCTTCTTTTTTGCACAGTGGTGTGTTCAGGCTGTGTGTCTGAGAGTGGTGAATAACGTCTTGGTTTTGTAGGGTGAAAGAGTGGTAACACTAGGGAGTAGGGCCTGGATGACGTGGGGTCGAAGGTCAGCGGAGGCCTGCGTGATGTAGGCAGCTCCGCTCAGAGGGGTTAGAAGTATTCAGCCCCTCCATCAGGATCATGCTCTCTAAAAAAGAAAAGAAAAAAAAAGATGTATATCAGATATACTACATATTCCACTGCATGCAGATATGATGCAAACGTTTTTACTTGAAATAGAACAATACTTAAATGATTTTTGAAAACTGGCGTAACTTCCTGTTGTGTAATTATTTATGAAAAGGAATAACAGTTGAGTAAATCTTTAATTTTTTCGTATTTATTATCGTATGGGTTTTGTATCATTTATGCAAGCTGACTTTTGTAGTAGCTGAGCGAGTCATAAACATAACAAAATATTAGCATATTTATTAATATAATGTTACTACACTGAATACTATACTCGGTATACTCAGGGCCTGTGGTGTGCTCCAAGTTTCACGTTTAATTTATTTATATAGCACCATTTACAACAGCAGCAGCTGACCAATGTGCTTTACAGCATCAAATAAAATAAGTAGTCAATAAAACATAACAAAGTAAATAAATAAAATCAATAAAACCACAGCTAAAAACCACATTACATCAACATTTTAAAATATAACAAAAAACAAGAAATAGAACCAGGATTGCCATCAAGTCGAAAACAGAGATGAAGCATCAAGGGACATTGAAAGCGATGGAGAAGTAATGCGTTTTGGTGTAGAGACTTAAGAGAGTCTCAGGTCAAGAGACTCTGGTAAGCTATTCCAGAGTTTAGGGCCTACAACAGCGAAGGCACGTCCCCCCTTTTCTTTAGTTTAACTCTAGGAACAGTGAGCAATCTAAGACTACCAGATCCAAGAGCTCGAGCAGGGTTATGTAAGGAAAGCAGTTCAGATAAATATGAGGGAGCTAAGTTGGTTAAAGACTTAAAAACAAAAACAAGGACTCCAAACTCCACTCTAAACCGCACAGACAGCCAATGCAGAGAAGCTTGGACAGGAGGGATCTGGGTGAATTTACGTAGGCCCATTGAGAGTCTTGCTGATGCATTTTGGACCAACTGGAGACGGGCCAGGGTAGCGGCATTCATTCCACCATACAGTGAGTTAGAGTAATCTAAGCGTGATGATATAAAAACATGAATTACTCTCTCAAGGTCCTGAAAAGAGAGGAAAGGCTTGACTTTAGAGAGAAGACGCAGATGAAAGAAATAGGATTTAACCACAGAATTTGCTTGACTCTCAAGTTTCAGCTCACTGTCAAGCAAAACACCTAAGCTTTTAACAAGGGTTTTGGCTTGGGAGGTAACAAAGTGATTACTTGAGATATTTTAAGGGAAAGTACAATTTCAGTTTTCTTTTCATTAAGGTCGAGAAAATTTGATGACATCCGGATTTTGATATCCTTCATACAAGCCAACAAAGTATCAAAAGTGTTGCTATCAGAGCGTTTACATGGCAAATAAATCTGGGTATCATCAGCGGAACGGTGAAATGAGACCCCATGTTTCCTAAAGATGGAGCCCAAAGGGAGCATATACAGAGAAAAAAGTGTTGGAGCAAGTATTGATCCCTGCGGGACCCCCCACGGGAGGTTAGCAGCTGGTGACATGTGGGTGCCTAGTCGAACTGAGAGCCTCCGGTCCTTTAAATAGGAACTAAACCAACTTAGAACGGTTCCCGTCAAGCCCACACGGGACGTAAGTCTGGCAGTGAGAATATTATGATCAATCATATCAAATGCAGCAGTAAGATCTAATAGCACTAAAACAATACTGTCCCCCTGGTCAGTTACCATATAGATATCATTTAACACCTTTAATAAAGCCGACTCAGTACGATGAAATGTTCTGAATCCTGACTGAAATGTTTCATAGATAGAGCTTTTTAACAAAAAAAGAGTTTAATTGAAGTTGAACGAGTTTTTCGAGAAGCTTAGAGAGAAAAGGCAAATTATTTTATTATAGGCCTATAATTCGCAGGATCCGCAGGGTCAAGATTTGGCTCCTGGAGAGATGGAACTACCAGTGCATGCTTGAGATCAGCTGGTATGGTCCCCAAACTAAGTGATTTGTTGACAACGGCCAGAAGACGGAGTCCCAAAGTCTCAAAGAGTTGCATCAAAATACGAGAAGGAATGATATCAAATGAGCAAACAGTAGGTTTTGTCTGTCTGTCTGTGTGTGTGTGTGTGTGTGTGTGTGTTCTGCTCACCGTGTATGGTAGTGTTGTTCTCGGTGGAGGAGGGGGGTGCCACTGCTGTTCTTGTTGGTCTGTGCTGGGTTCAGGTACGTGCTGATGTGAGTGTGAGTCTGCTTGTGGGTCTCTTTCAGGTCCTGTGTGTATTGGTGTGGTGCCCCCTCCCCCCTCTTTACACTCAGCATGCTCCTGTGGCCGTTCTCCAGCGGGGAACCCTCCTCATAGAAGAGCAGGCTGCGGGAGCGGACTGCAAACACACACAGAATAGGAGCACAGCTATTACGAGCTCTTGTGTTAGAACTACAATGTGCATAACTTGCTAGTGTGTCTTCGTCAACAACAACAATAATGTTACTTTGTCTTGTTTTTGTTATTTATTTATTTCATATTAGTGTTGCTGGTGTTGTTAGACAAATAGTCTTCAAAAACATAGCTGCATGATTTATGCTGACACATTATGTATTAATGCATTATTAGTGTGTGAGTGTGTGTGTGTGTGTGTGTGTGTGTGTGTGTGTTTTAATAAGAACTACAATGCATTGACTCAGGCCTAAGCTAATCTTCGGTTACTATGGCAACACAGCCAGCCTTCCTCAAAATGGAGGAGGCTTTTGAACAGCAGAGAGATGATGTTCAGAAGCAAGTGTTCAAGTGTGTGTGTGTGTGTGTGAACGTGTGTGTGTGTGTGTGAACATGCGTGTGTGTGTAACTGATGAGAGAGAAGGCTGGTGAGGTTTATGATTTCATATCTCAGCATGAGACATCCAGCGTTAATCAGCAAGTGAGAACAGAGCCATTCTGCCAGGAAGTCCCAAGATCTCGGTAGTGGGACCATAGAGAGAGACAGAGACAGACAGAGGGAGACAAAGATAGACAGAAACAGACAAAGAAAGATCTAGAGACAAAGACAGGCAGAGAGAGTCAAACAGAGAGAGACAAAGAGAGGCAAAGTGAGAGGGAGAGAGAGGCAGAGGTAGAAAGACAGACAGACAGACAGACAGACAAAGTAGTTTGTACTGTGTTAGACAGTCGAATGTGTTGTATGTAATGTGCTGTGAGGTGACAGTGAAAAGCACTGCATTATGTCAGTAATCTAACATCCTGAGGGGACACGTACCCTGGCTGGTGGTGTAGAGGTGAGTCGCGGGAAGCGGGCCGGACTTCACCGTGTGTGATGGTGAGGATGAGGAGGAGGAAGAAGAGTAGAGTGAGAGCTCAGGCAGGCAGGGAGCCAGCGAGCCCAAAACCAGCACAAAACACAGCGCCACCACCTGGCCGAGAGGAGGAACCACACACACGGTGAGAGCGCCGCTCCGCCGCAACCAGCTAATCTAGAGTCAGTGTGACACTCACTCACTTAAGCACACTCTCTCTGTTTGCACCACTTTAATAGGCCATTTTATTGATTTAGATTTATACACATTTTTCTTCCAGTTCAGTGTACGGCAGCTGTGTGGGAAGGCAAACAGCGCATCTTTTTAAACTGCTGCTCCTGAAACATCACAAGGCGGCTGAACATGCTCAGAGGAGACTGCTATCTTCCATATTCCATATAACTAATGAACATGATTGGCCAGTGTTGCTCCAGTCTGATCCATCATACCCACACAGAGAGCAGGGCCAATTACGCTCTCGAGGACCTCAGGCCACGAATAGCGGTGGCATCATCATAATGTGTGTAGTGTAATAAAGTGAGTGTGCTGAAAGCTCCATAGAATAAACGTGACTCTAGATCAGCCCATCTCTTTACAGTACATACACACACCACAATGCACTAGCACGCTAATTACAAAGATCAGCTGTGAGTTAGAGTCTCCGAGCCCTTTAGGGTTTTTAATTTGTTTTCGTGTAAAATACTAACCATGTAATTTTATACAGTATTAACATTCAAGAGTTATTAGTGATTAATAGAGATTGATAATTCTAATCTAGAGATGATAATAATAACAATTCTAATCTAGAGACTAGAATTATAAGAGATTAACAATTATATGAATCAGAGAGATTAATTACAGGCCTTATGCTTGCACTTGAGTAATTATACTTGTGTGTGAAAGAACCAGAAACAGAGTGAGAGAGAGAAAGAGAGAGAGAGAGAGAGAGAGAGAGAGAGAGAGAGAGAGAGAGAGAAGTAGGATTTGCCTCTGTGTTTCATGCAAATTTTGAATTGGGGGAATAAAATAAAATAGATAGATAGATAGAGGTATTACATGAAATAAAGGGTGAATCATTTTTTTTAACTGATGACCAAACGGTTTCTCCGTAGCCGTTTGGTTGGTGTTTGTTGCTACTTCTGCAGGATATTCCGGTATACACACATAATGTCACTTTTGCTTCCCACTTTATGAAAACACGCCTAAGATCTTTAGGAGAGTGAAAAGGAGTAAGAGAGAGCATACCATGAGACAGGTCCCAGTCTGTGTGGAGGCCATCTTACAGGACCGAGGCACTTTGCCACTGACGAGAGCCTGAAGCTTCTGTAACTGCTGCAGCAAAGACCTGCAGAAAGAAAAACAGGATGTTAAGACCGTTATTTTGCATGTCTGTGAGTGTCCATCTGTCTTTAATAACGTTAGGCATCCATTTATCCTAATTTCATCCCATTATAGTAGGGGCTGGTGGAAACACACAGTAATTCACCTAGTAATGAAGCGTCAAGACACATTCTCTTTCTTCCTACTGCATAACACATATTTCTGTGTGGAAAGTGCATTACTTAAATCTACTCTTTATCCTCATTTTTCTTCTCCCACTAACAGTCCGTTTACAGATACGGAGCCCATGTCGTTTTCACGAGCGTCCGAGAGATTTCTGTGTAGACAGTATTACAGCGCTCTCTGGTGTACAAGCTCCACAACTACAACTAAAGAGGAACGTCAGGGGAGACTGCTTCAGAAGTGTGACTCTGCTCAAATTCTGTTCAAAAATCAATCAAACGAAAATGAGCTCCCCTAAAACACCATCTGTCCTCCTCTCTTTTTCTTCAGTGGGAACTGAGGCTATGAGATTTCTTTCTTTTTTCATTATAGGGAGGTTTTCCTTCCACTTCGTGCTCATTAGACTGTGTCATTCTAGACTGTGGCTAAAGTCTATAGTCTAGGAATAACACTGAGCTGAAAAGAATTTGTGTCTGTTTCCATTTAAAGCCCATCACTCGCTCGGTCTCTCACTAAAACCCTGAAACTGACTGAATCTTCTCTCAAAACAAGTTCAGTGGCCAAGACATATTCTTCTCCCCTCTTTCTGCTGCGTGTGTGTGTGTGTGTGCGTGTGTGTGTGTGTGTGTGGTTGTATTGGGGTTTTGTTTTTGCTGTTCTAAGTCTAACTAATGGCCTGTTACATAAAATATCTCTAATTTGTTTGTTTTGGCCATAAAATACCCACTTGATCCAGATCAGATGTTTATAAGACCTGTATTTGGACGGTGAAGAATCTGAGAATTCAATGCCAACATAAAACAGGAATATTTATCTAATTATTCAATCATTTTTATATTAAATATTTATTCTGTTATTTATTTCTGAATTTATTCAATCATTTTATTAATCCTGCATAGCACAAATATTTTTATTTTTGTACATCTCTGCATTTATTTAGTTTCTTCTTCTTATGCTAATGAGATATATAACTACTAAATGTCACACTGTTTCTTTTGTAGCCATTTGAGCAAAGACTTGTGGGTTTTTTTGTACAGACTGCACATATAAATACACAAATGTTTATCGTATATATGTATTTAATAACTTAGTTTTGGTATGATATATGGTTATGCTGTATAAAATGAGTAAGTTTATATTATGTTTATGTTAGGAGGCACTGTTCATAGGTTGAATGCCAATGTGTAATAGGATGGACAGAAATTTGTGAGGGACACTGGTTAAGTGGGATAAGTCTCCACTACACTTAACTTCACACATTTAATGTACTTGATGTACTTATTTTCATTGATGGAGTGATTTCAGACTTTGCGTTATGTAAATAGAGCTACGTTGATGCCCTCTGCAGTACCACCGCAGCCCACTGGGGGGCTGAGGCTACCCTGAACACAATTCTATACACTTCATCAAAGAGACACTCTCAAACTGGGCAGTTCCTCTAAATATACATCTACTTTTAATACAACAATCCATCGGTATATTAACACATTAGTCTAGAGTTTATACTGAATGGTGAAAAAAAATAATAAAATAAAAACCATCCAGTGAGTGATAGTTCTGTGGGCAGAAGCGGCTTGTTGACTGGTTTGAGCCGACAGAAAGCTATACAGTAACTCAAATAATCACTCTTTACAACCGTGGTGAGCAGAAAAGCATCTCAGAATGCACAAAACATTAAGCCTTGAGATGAATGTGCTGCAACAGCAGAAGACCAGATCAGGTTCCTCTCCTGTCAGCCAAGAACAGGAATCTGAGTCTACAGCGGGCACAAAGCTCACCTAAACTGGACAGCTGAAGACTGGAAAAAGTCTAGGCGCCACACTTTGTCCTCAATTTATTCTTTCCTTTGCCCATTCCAGTCTCCCCCTCATTCTACCTCACACTCCTTCACTCTCTCCCCTCAAGTGATTGCTTTTAACGTTTTTATTTGCACATCCCAAACGCAGTTTATACCCAAGTCTCAGTCTTGCTTCAGTGGATAATGTCACCTGGATACTGTAGACTCGTACCTTCTAAGAACTGCTGCTGTAATCATAAAGACTGTCCTGTGCTCATCCAAAGACACAAGTAGCTCATACTGAACATGTGTTTAACACGCTTACTACTGCTTGACTTTACTCTTCTACACCTGTATAATGTATTGATTTATAATCCCACTATCACATGTGGCCCAGAAGAGGAGGGGACGCTTCTGAGGCTGGTTCCTCTCAAGGTTTCTTCCTTATGCCATCTCAGGGAGTCGCCTCTGGCTTGCTCATTAGGGATCTAAATGAAATCCATGTTTCTTTGTCTATGAGTAAAAGTGCTATACAAATAAAACTGAATTGAATTCCACATTATTAATCAGTTTTTAGGATTTAAGTTATTTTAATAATTTATGTTATTTATCCAGAACTCTGTAAGTCACTTAAAATGAAACAATTTAAACATCAGAGCCAGAGCCAATGAGGAGCTGTGACTGCAGAGTTCAAGTTCACTGAGGTGAACAGAAGAATTCATAAACATTAATTCTGGGTGTGAAGGAACACTCTTTCACTCTCTCCTTTGTTCACTTCCTCTCACTCCCTAACCCTTTCCATCACTCTCTCCCTCTCACTCATACACAGAGCAGATCTCTCACGCCAAGCGTCCGATCCAAACAGGATCACAGATCTGAATCAGATTTGGATCTTGGTAGCTCCATGTGATCCAGGGACTCCAGAGGAGTAGAAGTGTATGTGTATGCGTGTGTGTGTGTGTGTGTGTGTGTGTGTGTGTGTGTGTGAGGTTACAAGTTAAAGTAACAAGTGCGCAAAACGAAAGAACTTCTGAAAATCAGTGTACAAAGGATGAATAAAAACCTTCTGTCACAAAATGACATGGGTCAGGGGAGCTTCCAGAGCATCCAGGAATAACAAATCTCCTCAGGTCTTACATCAAGAACACAATTAATGGTCTGTGATCCAAGCCACCCACACAGTTACACACACACACACACACACACACACACCATCGCTCTAAACCCCCCTACTGGTGCAGTTTGAACTTCGGTAGCTGAGTCAGAAAGATCTGTACTTGTGCAAAGCAGCTCGGAGCCAACATACACTCTTTCTCATATTCTCTCTCTCTCTCTCTCTCTCTCTCTCTCTCACACACACACACACACACACACACACACACACACACACACACACAAGCTCACACACACACAATTTATCCTATAATGATCAGTAAGCAGGCACCATGCTGTGTGTGGCAGTAGGACTGAACTGTTATAATAGCAGAATGGTGCCGTATCACTTACCATAATTAAGCACATGCTAAAATACACAAATTACGCACACACACACACACACACGCATGCACACACACACACACCCTCACCGCTCCTGTCTCACCTGTTTGCACTTTCGAGTGTCTCCACCTTCTTCCACAGTTCATTGTTCTCGGAAGTGTAGTTCTCCACCCTGCATGCACACACGCGCACACACACACACACACACACACAAACACATGTTAAACCCTGATTACACAAATGCAACTACACACATCCTACTGCATCCGTTAATCACACTACATCTTAACATTTGCTTTATACATCACAGTCAACATATTTAGCTATTGAAACGGCACACAGAAATCATTTTAAATGTAACATTTAAACAGTTTGCTTTTTTTTCCTTTTTTTAAAAAAATTTGTTCTACGTTCTTCGGAACAGAGAGAAAAGAGTAAAATGAAAGCGTGTGTGTGTGTGTGTACGTGTATGTGTGTGTGTTAAGTGTGAATCCTGTCTCTCCAGTGTGCTCTTTAAACCGTGAGAGCCTAAAAAGCAGCACGGGTTAGAATGACTCACACGCACATACACACACACACACACACACAAATACACTGACCGAGACATTTATGGACCACTGCCACTGGCCTTAATATAGGAACAATCACCCAAAAATTACACATATGGAGCAGGAGATGTGAGAAGTGTGTGTGTGTGGTACTATCCTTGTGAGGACCTTCCACTGACATAATTATTACTGTAGGTAATTAATGCTGTGCCTACATCTAAACCTAACCACAGTACCCAAAAGGAACTATTTTTTCCTTTTTTTTCCTTTTTTTTTTTTCAAATAAAATCTGCACTTTTTTTATTTAAAATGGCAATATTTAAAGTCCTCACAACATTGAAACAGCAGATATTCCTTTCCTTCTGGGGATATTCGGTTCTCACCAAGATATGTGTGTGTGTGTGTGTGTGTGTTTGTGTGTGTGTGTGTGTGTGTGTAGAGAGGGATGGAAAGGATGCGTGCCAAGATGGAAGAAGAATAAGAGGAAGTAAATGGAGATGGATAGAAGACAGAGAATGATGAGGAGAAGACGAAAAAAGACAAAGAGGATGAACTGCAGAATAATGAGAGTGAGAGAGCGAGAGCGAGGGAGAGAGATAGACAGAGTGACAGAAGCAGAGAGCTCAGCTCTTACTTTTTCTCCAGACACTCCACATACTCCTTCTTCTTGCGACGGCTCTCCTGTGCTGAGATCTGAATGAAGCCAGAGAAGCGAATGAGTAAGGACAGAAAGAATGACTCTTAATTAAATGGCTATGTTTCTCTTGTATAAGCCAGAGCTGCTTCCAATCTTCCACTTCAGAACAGTTTAATTGAACATAAATATCATGCGGTCATTTAAAGCCTTGCCAGCGAACCTTGTTTTTGATTTTTCTGCGAACTCGTTTGAGGGCTTTCTCCTCTGTCTTGGTCAGCGGGAGTTTGTTAGGGACGGGGTAACCTTCAGCCATCAGCGTCCGCTTCTCCTCTTCTGTAAGCATCAGTGGACCTGACGTGCCCTGTAACTTCTGCACAGCAAAAACACAAGAAAATTCAAGGAGCAATTGCATAAAGAATAAAAGCATTGAGAGAAAAAAATAAGCAAAGCATAAATCAGTAAATTATCAAAAGCTGTAACTGTGAATTAAAGCAATAAATCAGTAATTCATCAAAAGCTGTAACTGTGAATTAAAGCAATAAATCAGTAATTCATCAAAAGCTGTAACTGTGAATTAAAGCAATAAATCAGTAATTCATCAAAAGCTGTAACTGTGAATTAAAGCAATAAATCAGTAATTCATCAAAAGCTGTAACTGTGAATTAAAGCAATAAATCAGTAATTCATCAAAAACTATAACTGTGAATTGAAGCATCCTTGAATGTGTCATTTGAACTGATGAAAATGGTTGACAAAAATGGCTGAAAAATAATACTTGGATTAATATTAATAATACTAGGTTTTATGAGAAGAAACTATTATAAATAGGCTAGCAACATTCCCTCATAAGAAATGCCAGGACCTAGCACTGTCCACCCTGAACAACCTGCATATTAATCTTTATCATTAATATTCAGTGGTGTCCGAAATGTATTTAATAATGAAATTCTGAGTTGAATTTTTTAAGATTTAAACTTCCATAATTGGCATATTGGTTTATTTTCGCTTTCGTTAAACGTTTCCTACATTACCCATAATGCCATTCAGCAACACACTGGTACTGACACCTGAGCCCTCGCTTCATCTCTGCCTAAACAGAGTGATGCAGCAGTGCTTTAGTCTTTAGCATCTGTACAAAGCGTCACCTTTCTCCTGTAGAAGCCAAATATCTCACTAACTAGAGCCGTGTTGTACAGCTGCATTGGCTTTTGGAACTGTGAGTCAGTTTGAAACCATGTGGAAAGTGTGCTGTCTCCACTATTTCTACATTTTCATTAATCCGACACTGAACATGACTAGGAAATGGTGAGTGAAAAAAGCAGCTCTTACTCTTTTGCTTTTAGGAGCTAACAGAGAATCCTGATCGTTACCCCTTACATTTGAGACTGTTTAATTTTTTCTCCGAATAAATGCCATTGTAACTGTGCTAGTAACTCCCACCTGTGATGTGAGCAGCAGACAAACTGCTAACATCTCACACATACAGTGAAAATACAGCAACAGCCAATAAATTAGCTCCAGAATCACTAATCACATCATAAACATTTCAATATAAACACATTGAATGCATTTCAGGGTGGAGGTTTCCTTTAACAGTAGCCAAAACTGTCAAAATATATACATATAATGTATTTAACACTAGTAACACAGGGCTTTGAATGTGTTTTTTTTTTTACACTACAGTGTTTAATTGCAGAAATTTGCAGTTAAATGTTTTAAGTGTGTAACTGGACTTATGAAGGGATGCATGCACAGTTCTGCATCTCTGTCTTACATGTGGAGCAGTAAGCAGTGGAGAGGATGAGATGGCCGTGGAGGAGCGAGCTGGATGGCGGGCGGGGCTGGAGGGTGCTAGCGAATGAGGACTCTGTAGGCGGGCGGGGCTCGAGGGCGCCAGCGAATGAGGACTCTGCATGCGGGCTGGGCTGGATGGAGGCAGCGAATGAGGACTCTGCGATCCGTCGCTGTCGCTACCGTGGCTGCTGGGAGGAGTCGGTGGGAGCTGCAGGTGCTCCTCTGAAGGAAAACATTACTCTGTTACTACTGATAATAATAATAACAACAACAACTTGCTGTAAATGGGTTTCATACTAAGCACTTTGGCATCCTACAGTAGCGTATATTGATGTATCCACAGGCCCCAGCTGGCTGACACAGGTCCATCCTGAGCTCACTATACTGGATTCAGCTGAATGACTTCAGCTACTGGAAATTTAGACCTCATAGCATGGACAAATACACACTGCTGATCATAAGCCATTCTCTGGCTAGTAAATTAGGAGACCTTATTAGGACTAGGATTAGGAGTCTGTGAGGTGTTTTTTCCACGTTAAAGTGTGTGTGAATCCTTCTACTCACTATAAAGGTTCAATATATATATATAGCATATATAATACACTATGAGCACAATAATATCCTATTCAGCCACAGAAAGAGTGACTCCAAGTGCCTGATGACACTACTTATTTTATATATATATACAAAATTAAAAAATTTAACAGAAAAGATGACATACATGATGCTATGCAGAGCATTTTCCATACATATCGTGATAGAAGTGTGATAAAGCCAAAAGGTTTCACATTTTGAGACTAACATCAGGTGATTAAAAGTAAAACAGGAGACTATGAGAAAACATGAGAAAGATTTGAATGTGGATTTGCTTGTCTTGTGATAAACATTAGGAAAATGAGGTATACCATATCATATCTAGTACCCCTGACCTGAACATGCTGCTCAGTAAACACACACACACACACACACACACACACACACACACACACACACAAAATGTACCACTTAGGAATTGAAATAAACTGTCAGCCTCAATGAGCCATTCACCATAAGCTGAAAGGTGTGAGATTGGAGGGATTTTGTAAGCAGTCACTATGTACTCAGCACATTTAATCTCTGAGGCCTTCACACACCACAGGAAGAGTTTATTTATAACCCCAAAGCAGGGCAAATGGAGAGGTGTTTATGTAAAACTGAAGCAACTGATAAATAAAAGAAGCATGACCATTAGAACCGCAACTTAAAGTTATTTACTCACAAAGATGCACAGTGCTGCAGTCTAAAAACAGGTAGTGTGTGTGTGTGTGTGTGTGTGTGTGTGTGTGAGTGATTGTGCACTCTGATGGTTATGTGAAGCATTAACATTAGAAACAATAACATAATAAGCTGTTAATATAATACTGTGGAGGTTAGCTAGTACAGAGAGTTTGCGGTAAAGAGTTTGCCATTGGTTTTACTCAAAATTCAAATGACAGCACGTGCGTGTGTGTGTGTGTGTGTGTGTGTGTGTGTAATCACCTGTGGGGACACTGAGGAACTGGTTGACCTCTCTGGGTTCTGCTTTGATAGTAGGTACTGTGTTTGTGTTCTGTTCTCGGCCCACCTGAAACACCCAGGCAATACAAAACAAAATGTTTTCACGTGCATTTATATTTATACAGATTCTGTACGCTTACAGCACAGACCACAGTAACTTAAATAACCACTCTTTACAAGCAAGAGTGGAACCCGATGTGGTCTTCTGCTGTTGTAGCCCATCGGAGATGCTTTTCTGCTCACCACAACTGTAAAGAGTGGTGTATGTATGTACGTACTGTATGTACTGTATGTACGTATGAACTTTGGATTTTGGTTTAGAACGTTATAGGCATTTTTCCTTTTCATGAAAGGAACTGTAGTCATGTATCCACCAGAGGAACCAGGGTTGAAGGGGAGGGTGTTTATTATTTTATTTTAATTTCTCCAGTTCTCAGTAAGGTCTGTTTTTCCTCTCTCTGCTCTCCAGAAGAGAAATACATGATGCATGTGGTATATTTGATGGTATTTGGTGGCATTTGTTTAAAAGGGCTTAGATGACTCAGACAGTAAACACAGCTGAAGACAGAGACATCCTCTACTCCAGCACAAGCTTATAACTTATACTCACATATAACACGTACAGAGAGAGCACAAGGGGCTTTCTTGCTACGTCTGAGCTAAACCAGTCTTGCTAGATAGAGTGGCTCTGTAATAAAGACCAGAGTGACCCCTACTCCCTTCTCCCATGATTTGAACTGTGAACACACCCCTTAAAGCAAAAAAGCATGTCCCCCCCCCCCCCCGCCCAGTTTTAAAATTATGTAATAAAAACTTCTTTTATAGCACTAATACTTTTATTACAAAATGTATAATAATGTAAGATGTGCTTTGATTGACACGAGAGCTCCAGCCACACTTCCCAGACAACTTTTTTCCAGAAAGCAGATTTCCTTCCACAGGTCTAAAATTATATAATACACACTCTGAATGACTGTAATTACTGGATGTCATATTATAATGTCATATCATTTAGATTGTACATTCACTTCATAAAACTGTCTTTGTTTTTGTCTGTGTCTCTGTCTCTTTTTCCTTCTCTCTTTATCTCACTGCAGTACTCTCTCGCGGGACCTGAGTGCATCATTTACTCTAAGCATGACTACTTCAACTGTCTAATAATGTCTTTTCTTAGATTTCAATAAAGTACCGCATTAACCACAGCTCAACTTAAAGCTGTGCTTTTTGCTGTGGTGCTGAGGAAGCCAAGGACGTCGGTGCTCTTGGTCTGTGTTTGTGTATAAATTGGCAGACAAACACCTCCTGAGAGACAGATAGTGAGCTTTAAAGAGTGTGTGAGTGGGTGAGGAAAAAAACAGCAGCCTTTTTTATTTGTCACAGAGAAAAACTTTGGTTTAGGAAATTATAGGCATGTTTCTACCAGAGGAAGCAGGGACCATTTCAGCTCCTGCTCTATAAGGCCTTTTCTGTGGAACAGGATCTGTTAGGGTGGAGTTTGCAATACTTCAACTTCACCGATTGCTCAAACACAAGCTATTCGTCTCACCTGCCATTTTTTAAAAAAAACCCTGTATTTAACTAATATGTGATTGTAAAGACTAACCAGAAACGTGTAGAGTTTCTCTTATGTTTTATGTGACAATTATGTTTTTTTTTCAAAGCATAACGTATGCTTCATGCACACAGCTGGTTAAAGAAGCTACATTATTTGCTGCATGCTGCAATGTACCCATCATCACTTCTTCAAGTTTACGCAATGATAATATGTAGACTTGAACTTGTCCAGAAGCCGTCATGCTTTGAGTTCCAGCACAATGTCTGGTCACCTAAAAACTCTGCACTGGTATGAAATATGGCCGTATACTATCGATTCTGATGGTTATGATGGTTTTGATGACCTCCATCACTTGGGTTTCTCAGCAGAAAGCACAGCCTGATTATGTATGAGTGATAATTAGTCGCCCCAAAAAAGCTCCTGTAGCAACCAGTGTTAGATATCTATCTAAGCATGTAGCAGTCACAATGTAGCAAAACACTGTTTTCCATCTTTTCCAGTGAAGCTCAGCTTCATTCAGTCATCTCAGGAAATTACATTGTTGTTGAGTTCCAAACCAAAAAGTTATTTAATTAAAGCTTAATCTGGGCAGGATTGATCAATTGCTTTGTCCCAGTGCTGCATAGTGAGGAACTATTTACTAAATGCACGAATCGCTGTGTGAATCCCCGACCTACGTGGAAGTATTATTCTATAAAAATGACCGATGATCCTCAGGAATGCTGGTCATATTGTTAAAACTGTGTGATAATAAAGCTCACATTGATGCTCACACACAGACAGCCTCAACACAGCCAGAGCCAATAAGGCCCTACAACTGGAGCAGCTGCAGTTCAGGCCTAGAGTTCACTGAGGTGAATGCCTGACACACATGAGAGAGAGAGAGAGAGAGAGAGAGAGAGAGAGAGAGAGAGAAAGAACATGCTGCCTGGGCGGAGCTACAGTAGAAGCTGCCAGCTGACTACAAGAACACTTCAGGATATGTGTGTGTGTTTCATTCTCTTCCAAATGCAGCAGCGGTCCCTCTGGTTCTCAGTGTGTGTGAGGTTTATGAGAGTCATTTTTAGTTTTCATCCAGTGCAACTTACTGCAAACCTTTATATCAGGTCACTTGCATTACTCTTTACAAACACATAGTCTAAATCTCGGAGATCAGATGGACTACTGCAGCTATATCTTCCCTACTCCTGCACTGCACGGTAGAGCAGCTTCCCCACGAGCAATAACACCAAACCACGAAAAGCATTCAGTCTCTGTTAGAGTGTTTGGCTTTTCTCCAATCCCAGGACTTCAGTGGTGTGTCTTAGTGAGTGTGTGAATGGGTGAAACAGAGAGAGAGCGCAAGCTTTTTGTCACATAGAAGGACTACTTGGTGTGTTTTGTTTTGCTTTCTTATATTTTTCATTTTGAAACTGAATATAGTGGTAACTAGTTGGAAGAGCAGTGTATTTTGTTTGTATTGTTTGGGCCCCTACTCTCCCAACTACATTAGGTTTCATTCAGGTGAGTTAGAAATGTACTGAACGCTCCTTCATTGGCTACTGAATGAATGAATGAAGTTAGCTAGCTTACATCCTCTCTTTCTCTGTGGTCCTAATTGCATAGTCATTTTTACATAGCCCAAAAAGATGATCAAACCTGATAAACTACTGCTGTGTTCCTTAAGAGTTATGATGTTGCAGAGATGATTCAGACAAGGCAGACGTTGGAAGGAAAAGAGAGGTTTCTCAACTCTGAAGCTTCACTGCTGTTTGAAACACACATTTTCTGAGTCACCACTTAATTTTCGGTGTTCCGTAGTGATCACTGACATTAATTAGGCTCTTTTCTTCAAAATGAGTAAAGTCTTTTTTGCATGACACTGTTTGACTGATCTGATCAGTGTTTCGGGTCTTACCTTGTCGTGATTGTGGCGTCTCTGTGGTGGTGGGTTGAGGGTGATTGGCTGGTTGGTGCTGCTAGAAGTGGGCATAGTGGGCGCTGGTCCAGGGGATGGCTCAGACAGGAGGCTGGGTTCCTGTTTTACCAGGATGGCAGTCAAGTCCTGACTGAATGCCCACATGCCCTCTGTGCCAGGAGAAACACATGCACTGATGATTAGCATGAGGGCAACAAAAGATAGAAGAGCTACCATGAAAACATCTGCTCAGAAAATTTCCACTGAGGAAATGAAGCCATGAACAACCTTCTGAAGAGCTATGGATGAAAAAACATCATACGATATTAATATGGTATCAGGAGTGCAAATTCAATGCTTTGGGGTAAAATCAGTTTTAATGGTTTCAGCTTACGGCTTCATCTGTTTTCCAATTTTACATCTGTTTTACAATTATTCATTATAATTCCACACTCTTTTACACACTGGGTTTCTACATTTAACACATTTGATTTCCCTTCATTCATTTAGAAATGGTTTGCTTTTATTCTAAAATATTGCCGCACAGAGTATATAAGCAGTCACAAAGGTGTACGACTAGTAAGCATGTCAGCAAGTTATATATCACGATGCAGTGGTAGCTGGTTTGGTCATTAAAGGTAGGCATGACGCATGCCTAGTGTGCCGTTTGTGTTTATGACCCAAAGGCTAACACGAAACAGCTCTCCATTATTCTCCCCAAATGAGTCCCAGGCTAAAGGACTGTGATCTGAGTGGACATTTTCCCCTCATAAGCAGAAAGGAGCAAGCAGGGGGTGTGAGGGAAGTGCTGCCTCCATCAAGCTCTTACAGCAGCAAAAATGTACCCTCCAATCCAGGGGTCCTCGTTACCTCCACTGCGTTTTGTTTGTACCCTCAATGGAGGGATCGATAAAACATTACGTGCCCTTGTAAAAGCAGGACAGCTGGTTTTGATGTAGGGGAAAGAGAGCAGCAGGAATCTGATTACAGCAGGAGAGGAAAGCTTCCCTCGGCTTTCTCCTGTTTGAAGGAGAGGTCTAAGGATCAGGTTCTCACCGGGAGAGTCATTTTATACAAAAGATTAATTCCTTTGAGGCTCTTCTAATCTAACACAATCCAAAGAAAACTCGCAGGTAGTTGGCTTGGCGTTAGCTACCGTGTATCAGGGGTCGATCCTCAAGATACTTCAATTTCTCAAAGCTAATCTGACTGGATGAAACTGACAATGCCCTGTGAGTGGCCACTTAAATCACACATTCTGTAATGGATTTCTAAATGTCTCGTCTCAGTATCCATGCTCTAAAATGTAAAGAGTTCCTATGCAACCAGAAGTGATGCTAAAGAAAAAAAAAAAAAGAAGGAAAAAAAAACTCTGCACTATAGCATCCATAATGTGTGCAAAAAAAAAAAAAAAAAAAAAAAAAAAAAAAAAAAAAAAACTTCAACTGTTTGCATCCTCATACCACAAGCCAAGTTGGGTGTGTCTTGTAGGCCTCCACCACAATAGCTTTACTAAAATTGCCTATAATTATTTCAATTTAGCATGCAAAACTCTCAACCCCCTACTAGACATCCCACTGGAGGCTTTCCTCCCTACAGCCAACAGCCATGTGCCACTCGGTAAAGATATTACCACCTGGGGCATGGGGGGATCCGGTAGGCTTTGAAGTTTAAGCTACAGCAGCTCTTATAGTCGGGAGCTACAGCACATCCAGCAGCGAGAGGGTGAGATGCTCATTAGTTTTGTGGAAACAAGCAAAAGGAGAGCAATAAAACATCAAGCGTCCACTTTAACAGCTACCGTTACGTACATGTTTAAAAGGAGAGGCAAGAAGTGATGGGACAGGCTGCCCTGTTAACGGAATCAAATTTACACGACTTTCTCTTCACCCAAAACATAATTGATCGGTAAAGACATTTTTGGTGTCTGTAGGATTTGGGCTGAGGTAGGCTTCCATTATTTGTTAGGAACCAACTACGAAGCACAGCAAACGTTTTGCCAATTTGTATTAATTTCTTCCGGCCAAACTACACCTTTGCACCATCTGAAATCTAATTACACCTTTATCTCACACAAACCAAACAGCTAGAGTGAACAAGAACAATGATTTTTTTAAAATTTACACATACTATCCCTATAAGAATATGAACCATGGCATAAATAAATGTGCCATAAATATCCATTGTGACCCTGATCAGGATGCAGAGGTTACTGAAGATGAATGAATGAATGAAAGTACACAGTACTGGTCCTTGGCCTCCCTGAGGCCCTGTAGCTTTACTGTAGACCAGGACCTTGTTTGCTCCACACACACACACACACACACACACACACACACACACACACACACACACAGAGCACAAATTTAAGATGATGCAACACTTCAGATCAACCAGAACATTTTTCCACAGGCCTCACCACTCCTCAGCCTTGCCCCTGGCACACTTTCACTTTTCTCTATTTCCAGCTGAAGCAAAAAAAAACCAAAAAATCTGGAAAGCAGATACTGTCTTTATTTTATTGATGCCTGCATTCTTCTCTGGTCTTAGAGAGAGAGAGAGAGAGAGAGAGAGAGAGTATGTGTGCTTTGGCGCTCTGCCTGGAATCCCCAGCTTTTTCTGAAAGGCTGAGCTGCAGCTTCATCAGGGAACCCTGTGCTGCACTGGAGCTCCAGGAGAAAGGGAAGACAGGGAGAGAGAGAGGGGCGAGATGGAGCTTATGCAATCTAGAAGAATGGATCTTACTGCTTCTATCTGTTTTACACTGATAGGAATTTTGATTTGTGGAAAAAAAAAAAAAAAAAAACCTCAGAGTCGTGCCTTTGTCTACCCCACCTGTGTGCATGCCTGACTGTCTGGCTCTCTGTGTGCACGTGTTTGTAAGTGCGTAGATGTGTGTGCGTGTGTGCTTCTTTTGGTTTTTCTGCGCATGCATGGGTGTGTATGTGCATGTCTGACTGTCTCTCTGTATACAGTCACGTGTGTGCCTACGTTGGTGTTGTAGTCAAGTCGCTGCATACATTTAGAAGATTCGTCTTTGTTTCTTGGAATGATTAAAGGCTTTGTAGACTAGCTCCATTTGGAACCTATAGAAGAAAACCCTCTGCTGAAGAACCTTGAAAGGATCCCCCAGGAGGGACAAGCTATAGAAGGTTTTAGCGTAGTAGATGGAACCGTTTTTCTAAGAGTGCATGCTAAGGCTCTGAGGTAATGAGGTAACAAGGATTTCCAGAGAGCAGTGCTCATAGCAACTGTGTCCTCCTCTTTCAAATGTAAGTCACTTTGGACAAAAGTGTGTGCCAAATGAATACCTGAATAATATAAGTGGAGTGTTGAGCGAGGAGTTCTCAAGTCCTAGACAAGTCTCAAAATAATCTCGCTCTTACAAGTCGAGCCCCTGTCATTAAGATGCTAATCAAGTCGAGTCAAACTCAAGTCATTAAAAGAGGTATGTGATGGTAGAGGTGGAATAGACTAAATCGCTGTGATAGTATAGTCTAAGTGGATTATCTAGAATGTAACCACAATTCATGCCCAGTATTCCGGGCATCCACTGTGTCCTTGGCCAGGATAAAGTGGTAGTGAAGATGAATGAATGAGTACAACCTAAGTAGCATTATTTACTGCTGAAGAAAAGTCCAATTCAAAGTCTGAGTATAAGTCATACGCTCAAGTCCAACTTATCTCATATCACACATAGGTGAATAAAAACGTTGACTTAAGACAGGCTTAAGACTCCAGGACTACATCACCAATTGAAGCGTGTGTGTGTGTGTGTGTGAGAGTGTCTAACCTGCATCGTCGTCTGATTTGATGGGCATGGAGGGGCTCTGAGGAGCCGAGTCACCGCTGAGGGAGTAGCTGTGCTCCTGCTGGATGTCGGGGTTCGGTGGCTCAAGCTCCATGTCTAGCAGCGGCGTCCTCTCAGCTAGCAGGTGATCATCGAAAAAACTGTTGAAGAGCTCATTGGAGAAATCCTCCATCTGCTCTGAGAAGTGCTGAAAGTGCCGAAGAGCTCGTTAAAAACAAACAGAGCCTAAAATATATTAATATAAAATGAAATGCTGGTTTTCACTGTAAGGCCAGGACAAATTGGAAAAAAATCATATACTGGGATACACAGCAGTCATTGCATTAATATTGTGTAGGATATTGAAATCCTGTGGTTTATAATTAGTCCAAAGTGTGATATATTTTTTGTGTTTTATTTTTACATTTGGATAACTCCATAGATTAAATCCAAATGATTCTCTCTCACTTCCCAAAAACATGCCAGTAGTTGGACTGGTGACTCTAAACACAAACTAACCCTAAGTGTGTGAGTGTGTGAGTGTGTGAGTGTGTGAGCGTGTGAGCGTGTGAGTGTGTGAGCGTGTGAGTGTATATGCATGGTGCCCTGCCATGGACTGGTATCTCATTCAGACTGTACTGCCTTTCACCCAGTATTCCTGGGATAGTCTCCGGATCCACTGTGACCCTGGCCAGGATAAAGTGGTACTGAAGATGAATGAAATGAATGTCACAATAATGTTACAATATATTTTAATAGATTCATTTTTAGAGTACACTGACTTTGTGTAGCCACTTTACATTTGCATCTGTGTTAAGTTTCTGCCATTAGTGATTTTATTTCCTCAATTTATAAATCTTCATGAATCACCAGATTCCAGAAAACTTTTTTATTTTTTCTGGAATTTTATCTTTGATATTTTGAACTCAGCCCCTGAAGTCGTCTCATATTCAACCTTACCAGAAAGTGTAATCTTGTAGTCAAACTACATTCTTCTGTTTGAGTTTGTGTGTGTGTGTGTGTGTGTGTGTGTGTGTGTGTGTGCATGTCAAGGCTATTTATAATAGCAAGGCGTTTATGTGAAAGTGTGTTTGCTGAGCAGGAGTGTAACAAAGGTGTGTGAGGACCTGATGATGTTTACATCCTGGTATGTGAGTGATGCACCTGTGGAGTACACGTAAGAGCAGCAGATGACGTTAACACTTACACTCACACCCACACACACATACACACCATAGCTACACATTTTCACCAGGATATGAGGCACACTCTCCAGCTGTGTGTTCCCACGGAAACCCTTGACCGTTTGATGACATGCACAGAAGTAAAGATAGAGGTAGTTTTGCTGCTCTATAACACTCAAGCAGTTTTAAATATAATCCAAACAATACTTTAAATATTTAACACTTCATTTACTACATTTGGGAAACTAAGCTTAAGAATTTACTCTGAGTTTCTCAGTCTAGCAGATGACAGTGAGGAGAATGGTGCACAATGGTGTATATATATATATATATATATATATATATATATATATATATATATATATATATATATATATATATATACATATATCAGCCTTTTAACAAATGTTAATCTTCATAAAGTCCTCTTCATAGCTCCAGACATGTTAAATTCCACGGAAATACTTATGAGCTCTTTGAGTGAATAAATATATTTTGAAAGAATTGCTATATGTTAAACCTATGTTGCTATTTGACAGATAGAAGCTGATGTTCCATTGATTTGGTCGCCTTTTTTGATATTTCTCAATCTTGGGCCAGAATGCTCACTGCCCTATTTAGCTCCATAGAGTTATTATTGGTCAAAAATGGGAACTGCAACAAGTGCTAATAGAGGCACTTTGGGGCAGGAATCACACTGCCCCATGCTCGCATTTTCACTGAAGGAGGAGCAGCAGACAGGATGGATAATGACAGAGTTACCAGGGTCTTTTTTTGAGCTCCAAAATGAACTAGTTTAATAATACTACATGGCTGCCAAGACCTTGTTTTAGAGCAAATAAACAGAATTAAGTCTAATAAATTTCCACAAACAATGGCAAAGTAAGTGTAGGCCATATGTTTAGGATGTACAGAACCATTTCTACGGTAAGATATACTGCAAAGATTGGGAGAGGGAAAGGGGGATCATGGAGTGGATAATGTCTGTACATCAGAAATATCTGTGCACCACAATGACCTTGTTCCCAAAAACCTGGCAACCCTGGTTAATGATATTAGCTCTACTGCATGCACCTCACACACTGTAACAACGGCGATAGAAACCCACCTGATGTACTAAACACAGCTCAACAAGATACGTCTAAAACCGCTAAAAACAAGCTGCTAGACTGTGCGCTGGATAACTGTATGGTGTCTACTCAAAACTGGTCACAATTACAAGGTACTCTAAAATATTCAATAGATAAAAGCCTATAGCATAAGTCAAGCGTGATAACCTCTCAACTTAATTTTGTTTGAGGCTATGTTGCTATTAAAGCTATGATCACGAGCCGCTGCTGTTCCGTTGAGCAGATGTAGTACAGAGGATGGTGTACCCCCTTTACACTGATAAAGCTGAGGTTTTACTGTACTTCCTGTAAACTCGGAGCAGATAATCAGGAACCAAGCTCTCATAATTCAGTTGCATTTAAGTAATGGCATCTTGTGAACACCGTGTCTATGGGGTGCACTTATTGACGCAACCCTTCTGTTGTCAGAAGCAGTCTAATCACTATAGCTGAGTGCACAAGCATAAACAGTCCCACCCTGAATCTTTGATGTGCGACAGGAGGTTCCTGTTGCTGATCTGCGTGGCGGATACGGCGACGGACCTCAGTAATCCAGACTCAACCAGAGGAGCGCGGACGTGCATTTTTAGGAGCAGAACTGCAGTGTTTTATCAGAATGAGCATGTGGACATTGTAATTAGCTGAGAAAGCATTAAGCAATGTTTTGACCCTTCTAGGCCAGAGAAGAAGCAGAAAATCAGATGCTAATGATTAAAATTGTAATAACCTCAGTCACGACTAAGATACACATGGAAGACAGAAATGTCACAAATGCAGCATGTAGGAGCTTTTTTAATCATCAAATTAAATACGTGGTATTTAATGTCGGTTCTAGGGAACTCTATCTGACAGGGAGACAGTCTGCTGTAGGGTTCAGAACTTCTTGTAGGTTCCCCAGAGGTATAAACTGAAAAAAAAAAACATTGAGAGTGCTACATTAAGATGTTGTTTTCTTTGACATAGCCCAAAACCTGTGACCATCTGCAAAACCCTGAAATAAACTAAAGTTATTGTTTTAGAAAATTAAAGCCCAGCTCACTGCTTGACAAGTAATTTGGTAATTTTCTAGGAAACCTTTTTATTTGTCATTTATAATGTGTGCACAATCATGCACAGGTCTTTAAAAAAGTACTCTCAAGGGGGATTTGGTTGTTCCTCTGGGGAAACCATTAAAGGTTTGTTATATTACCCTACGACAAAGTATTTGCCTACCAGAGATGCTTCCTAGTGGAACAATCTAGGATGCTAAAAGCCCTTAACTATAAGAACAGCCCTTGAACAATTCTAAATATGTAAATGGGTAACATTACTAGCTAGTAAGCTAGATAGTTCCCACATTAGTCAGTGACCTGTTCTCAGTCATATCCTTCCATTCTCTGTACCGCTTATCTTACACAGGGTCGCCTATCCCAGGGGACTCAGGGCACAAGGCAGGGGACACCCTGGGCAGGGCGCCAACCCATTGCTATGGACAATTTGGAAATGCCAATCAGCCTACAACGCATGTCTCTGAGGAAACCGGGGTACCTGAAGGAAACCCCCAAACCACAGGAGAACATGCAAACTCTGCACACGCAGGGAAGAGGCTGGATTCAAACCTCCAACCCCAGAGGGGCAAGGCAAACGTGCTAACCGTTAGCCATCGTGCCCCCCTTGCTTGCACACTTCTTTATTTACTTTTTTGCATATTGAAGCAAAAAGATTAAATGGCCTTAATCTGTTTCCCCAGCTGAGATGATCTGAGTCTCTCTACAGATGATCTACAGAAAAGGGCTGCATGAAGGTTCTATTTAGAACCCAAAAACTGGGTTTCCCTATCATAAAAAAGAAATCCTGGACCACTAACTACTCAAAGTGCATAAGGAGCTTTTTTTTTTTTTTTTACATGAAAATCCTCCTCTGCATGCTGCATGGGTACTGAATAAGAAATCTTCTGGAGAAGCAGTTTCCAGCTCTAGACTGGGCAAGATGATGCAAGAGCACACTACTGATGCAAGGGCTCTGAAATTCCACATCTGGAATTCAGACAGATGGAAAGAGCGACTGAGTGAAAGCGAGGGAGGGAAGTGAATTCCAGACTGGCACATGGACAGCCGGGTCTCCAAGGGGTGCTAGACGGTGAGCGAGATTGTGCGTAACCTCCCAATGGCCTCGGCACAGTCTCAGCACAGCTCCCTTAGCTCCAGTCAGGACCTGGAGGAGTAAAAACAGGGCTTTTCTTTTCCCTCCCTCCTCTCCTTCTGCCTGACTCTCTCCACCTGAGCCATTCAACATTCCACCACAGATGTAAAAAAAAAAATAAAAAGTTTTAATTTTACTGATTATGGCGAGACATCTGACTGCATCTGATGCGTCTGATACATACAGGCATCGTGAGAGTGAGTGTAGGAAGAAAGAAAAGTTAACGTTTTGCTAAATTACATGGTAGGTAAGAGCGACTGGCTGTCTGAGAATGTTGATCGTATGGAGACTGTCGGATTTACAGGTGAGATCAGATCAAAAGAGAGAGACAGAAAGAGAGGGGGGCCAAAAATTGCAGTATTATCTGCATTAAATGCTTTAGGGAAATAAATAGTTGTTCCACCAGCATGAGATGCTCCACACATGGCAGTGAAGTGGGTGTGTTAGTTAGTCTGTGCTCCAGCTGGCTCCACTGGGAGAATGTTCAGTGTGTTCAGATGGTGCAGATGGCTCACACAAACACACCATAAACACTGCTCATCTACCAGAAGCAATACTCAGAAACCTCTTAATGACCTGGAAAAATCTACTCGATTATGTCGAAGTGTCCAACTTGTTAAAAGTGCTATACAGATATAATTAAATTGAATTGACTTCTATTGTGCTATATCAGATATATATCAAAATAAAAATCCAACCCAATATCCAACTGCAAAAAGAGCCGATTCTGCCGTTCGCTGCACTACACGCAATACAGCTTTATACTGCAATGCTTGTAATTTAGAGCCACACTCTAACAAGACAAATCCTCCACAATTTGTGCAACTCTTTCTCAGTTTGAAACGTGCACAGAAATTGCAGTTGGTGCTTTCTCACCAAACCCCCCTCCAGGGAGTGTGCACAGGGCTGTAGTTGTGGTTTTAACTTTGTGTAACCTTTGATTTTTATCTAAACTGTAATACGGTGAATAAAGAGAGGCATTTCTGCAGAAGAGTGAGAGGCTTCTTCTTTTCAGAACTTCATTTCAAAGAGATCATTTTGTCCTGGCATGCACCACAATAAAGGAAACTCATTAACCTGGCTTTGCAGTAACACTCCAGCTTATGTGCTTGAAAGATGAAACACAGAATTAAACATTTTCACTGGATTTAGTGTGACAGTTCTCAAAGGGGGATCCAGGAACTCCCAACGGGTCTGTGACTTACAGTCAGGGGGTCTGGAATTATTATTATTATCATTATCATTATCATCATCATCATCATCATCATCATCATTTAATGAACTACTACTGTTCATGTGAACTGACTAGTTTTTAATATGACATTCGTGACAAGTGTGTTTCTATAGGAAATGGTTAATTTCATAATCATTCATAATCATTATTCATTTTGGGTTTAATAAGTTAAAACCAAGCATAATATGTCAATCCAGTTACTCAGTAATTATGAGGAACCTAACAGGAGCAGTATGCAGTTATTAGCGTGAGGAATGTAAGTCTGAGCCTGAAGGATTCTGGGAGTTTACAGGGTTTAGTTAGGAAAAGTGCTGGTTATACAATGTAGAAAGTTTGGACTGTAGCTGTAACTGGTTTGGGTTCTGTGGGTAGAAAGTTAAATAAATAAATAAATAGAAAAACACACACAATATATCAATATGACTGCATCCATATGCCTTAGGGGCTTAATAATAGAATTGTTGAATAGTTCTACGCCAGTGAGTATTTGCTATGATCATAAGGAGAGCTGTGATTTTTTTTTAAACTCTGGTTACAAAAAGTTTAAAAAAAAAAAGAAGAAGAAGAAGTTTGAGAACCCTCTAATAATCCCCAGGCTAAACAAAATATTATAAATAATTATATACTGACACTTAGTTTGCCTCCTAAATGTCCTAGCTGCTAATGCCAGATACATGTGTGGATATTTTATTCTCTGAGTGGAAAAGGAGAGCAGGATCAGGGTGGACCGCACGTGCACAGTGTCCTTCTCCTCCTGCAGCATTCCAGGTGCCGGCGAATGTCTTTCCTCGGCCACGCCCCCGACACGCACCGCATTCCATTGGCCGGTTTCTAGCCCTGGTGGCGCTCCAGCCAATCGGAGCGCGGTATGCAAATGAGGCAGCCGCCCGTGCGTCTTTTGGAGCAGGGGTGCAGGGTGCGCATGGAGGAGCGCGACGTAAGGGAAAAACAAAAGAGCCGATAACAGCGTGGAAACGTGAGCTGAGTGAGTGAGACATCCAAGTTCAGCAGTGTGTGGAAAAAACTACACTTTATACTGCAGACACGACTCGTTCTGAGTTAATGAGTCACACAAGAGTGGAAACTCGTTTCACTGGGAAGAAAGACCCAGAAGGAGAGAAAGCACTTCTTCAGGAGTTCAAGCTGAAATGAAATGATCTGCTTATGTAGAAAATGAATATGCTGTAACTTTGGCTTGTATTAATTTATCTAGAGATAAATTATGTAATAATAATTTTTTTAAAAAAACGCACGCACACACACACACACACACCTTTTTTTGATTTTAGGAACGCTATCACAGTGCATAAGTTGCTCTCCTAGGTTCACACTGTTCATGCCAGACTCACACATCTGTTCTTTTAATGGTAGCTCATATTCTACAAGTCATATTACTGCTGGCAGAGCAACAATCCCAGCTGAGAAAGATCAGATGCCAGATAGCTCACAGCAGCTGAGAAAGATCAGACTCGCTGTCAGAGCCCCAGCTCACTGAGGGTAATATCTGATCATCACGGAGTCACGCTCATTAATTGCGCTTTATTAATGAAGCAGACACAAGGGAGAAATGCAGAGGTGTAAAGTGTGCACTGAGTCAACAGGCGAGCACACGTTTATTCTACTACTTATTTTCAGTCACAGTCAGACCCACATTCATTCTGAAGTCCTGGCTCTCCCTTCTGAAGTGCTGCTGTACCTCCCAGTCTCTCTCTCTCTCTCTCTCTCCCTCCTTCTCTGCCTCTTCCTCCTCCTTGTCCTGCTGCTGGTTTTCTAATTCCAACTTTAGATCGTTCTTAGTTCTGCCATCAGGCACAGAGGCTAGGGAACCACAACCACAGCAGACAGTTAGTCAGGGGAACAGGCAGACGTCATGGACTACTGTTTCCCTTCCCCCATCCAGCAACCACCGAGGGCCGACGGCATCCTTCATGGCTTATGTCTGGATTTTCACTGCTATACGGATTTGTAGGGGTGTAACGATACATTGTGACATGACGCATTGTGATGCAAAAAAAAATAAATAAATTGATGATGTGCATTGTTTAAATCAGCATTCTATTAATTATGCATCTAATGCAATTGTACTATTTAAACTCCGGAGGTCCCAATCTGCACAAACTATTAAATATATAGAAAGCACTTTGACTGATAGCTCTGGAACGCAACGACCGACACACATTATAGGTTATACGGTTACACAACCATGTTATAACCGTTAAAAATAGCTCTTCAGTAGCTTTCAAATGATACCAGCCCTACACCGCTGCAATCTGCCTTGCCTGAGAACAAGGCCGTGGAATCTGGGCATTTTAGCTGACTTTGGAGCTCTAGTTCTGGCTAAAATGACACCTCAGATGCTGCTGTAGAGCTCATTATGTTTCAATCAATCATTTTCCCCAGGTCAAAGATTTTGTTTATTCAATCAAATTTTTTGGGAGAATTTATTTATTTATTAGATATGGTGAACCTATAGAACATTTAATTTGCAGTATTAAACCAGTCTTTCCAGTCATAAATTTTCTTCATCAACATTTGGTTCAAAATAAGCTGAGAAGTGAATTGAATCATATATCGTGAAGCCATTATTGTGAAGCCGAATCGAATCATGACCAAAGTGTATAGTTACACCCCTACAGATTTGCACCCATGTGTTATTTTTCACTCTGCAATCACAGATCACAAATTAAAAGTGATTTCCTGTGGGCCTCTGAATCCTCAGACCTTCTTCAGTTAGCTACACTGTTACAGTGCTCCCCCTTCCCTCTGCATTTTAGTGGCCTTTAATTTAGCATGAATACACTCTGGAGCACAAAGCCAAATAAAGGCCTGACGCAAACCCAACTAGCCAAAGGGAGTGGGCCTTTAACTGATCCATGCAAAGTCAGAAGACACTGGAGTTCCTTAAACTACAATTTATCTGCTGACAAATTTGTTCATAATGCCACATAAACGTCAAAGTACATTCCCTCAGTGTCTATAATGAATATGTCATAGATATTTCATATTAAGAGTAAAGTTATTTCCAGGGTTGAACATATGCGCTAGTATGCATGGGAAAACAGAGAGGATCCATATGTAAATGACCTCAAGGACTTGTGCAAACTTTGGCACTTCTCTACCATGTTTACTCTCAGCCTGAAAGGAACAGGTTCTTGAAACACTGACGTGGGGGTCTAATGGGCTGTTTGATAAAGAACTAAGGGCAGAACTGGGGGAGGTTCAAGAGCTCAAATCCAGTGTGATGGCAAAAATTACTCAATGAAAAACTACTATGCACATTCCTAAACCAAACATGACTGATTGCTTGGGATGCCATTTGACTGAATCCAAATCCTCAACACTAGTCTGCTGTAAGCCTGCACCATCCTACCAGTGTGCTCCAGTTTCATCTTCTCCCCTGAAGTGTTTGGACAAGAATAAGGCCTGAAGGAGAGGGATGGTATTTATATGTGCGTCTGGTATATATTTGTATCTGATTTAACCAAACCATACATCAGTGTCACATCCTGCAATGTGTGTGTCTCTAATTCAAGTGGCATGCGGACCAGCTAAAACCCAACAATATCTATAAGTCAGTAAAATTACACTGCTATTAACCCTAGCAGGAAATGTCTCTGCGATTTAGGTTTAGTATAAGGTTAGGATGCACTTTTAGAGCTACTAGGTCTATGATTGAGTGATTCCATGATTGCGGTGCCATTTAGCCCTTCTCTTAACACTAACACTGACTCCAACAGAACATGTAAGAATCTCATTTTCTGTGAGACTTCTTTCCTGACAGTGGCAGCATTTTACTCTTAAATATGGACAATATGGGCATGCTAAATGGTCCATATTAAAATGATTATTATCTTAAAATTAATTATAATTTGAGTAAAGTTCAAAGTGAGCCAGTCAGTATCACAATATCACTGAAAAATGATAAGAGAATGAGAAGACTACATGATGTTCTTTTTCCCCATGATTTTCAGGAAGTTTGGATGATGCCGTTTCCCGTCGAATATGTGACTTGTGTACTATTCTAAATATTTCAGAGGGGTGAATGTGTTCAGATAACAGCGTTGAGTTATTGTTGGGGGATGCTAACATATTCGTGTTCATTATAAACCATAATGGATGATTCATGGACAAAGATGTTTCAAGCCTGAGATGTTAAAACTGATTCACAAAATGCTTCTTTTAAGAACTGTAGATAGGTTTTTATTCATGTTTATATTATGTTGCTTTAATGTTTGTCATCTTGTCAAACTTATATTTGCAATTGCAATATCCTTTATGTATCATTACTTCATATATATATATATATAAATGTAATATCAGTGGAATACAAAAGGCACCACAATCGTGGAAATCATTACAGACACAAAACTGAAGTGTGAATAAATAAATAAATAAATAAGCTAACGACTCTAAAAAAAGAGATGTTTACAGGACCATAAGCACAATGCCTTAAAGGCATTTTATTAGAGTTAGAGGTATTAGATGAGTTTACTGGAGTTAGAGGTGTTTCTTTTTTTTTTACTCTATTTATTGCCTCTGAAGCACTTGCAGCGATTGGACACCAATGGACAGGAATTTCAATTTCAAACCCCTTTGATTTGAAAGGCACTTATAATGGAAGGCTGTTGTTAGGTCACTCAATAAACCACATGAACTTTCATGAACTTCTTGGGTCAAAGGTATTTGTAAATTTAGCTGTAAATCTTTGTAATTTGTTCTTCGTGGGATGGTGTTCCTTTTTTCAGAGCAAATAATTTATAGGTATGCATAACCAATGTAGTCAGCTTAGCTCAAAATAAACATGGCGTTAAGTGCACTTACCACAAAACCTTCAGGAAAATGAAAGGAACCAGAATAACTATTCATTGTATTTCTCCAGAGCTCAAAAGCTTAATACGCTGTTATAAGAAAAGCTTTGGGAAGACCTTCGAACATGCTTCACTGTAAGGCTTCGGCTGTAAGAGGGTAATGGTTGTAGTAATGAAGTTCCCGTACTGTGAGGCTTCTATTATTAGTGAGTTCTAAGTAAACTCCTTTCCTCTTCTTTTCTCTGCACAAAGAAACCTGCTAAAATTCTCACTTGTGGTAATCATACGTGCTCTATAGATAGACCAGATACAGATCAGGATTAGGCTGAAAGCATTTCAAGAATGTGAAGTATTGCAGTTGCACTGAATTGCAGTGAGCCATGGCATCTTCATCTACACCACTCTAGTGCTTCTCAGCTAGCTTCATGACCTCTAGCTCCTCAGAGCCTCGGGAGCAGGAGGAGTCCGGACATGACACCGAGCTCTCCCCTTTCAGCTGGAGCAGCTGCAGATGCTGCACAGGAATGAATACAAGAAAGCACACTGAACGACAGGTAACTGAGACCGTATCTGCCCAAACCAGCTAGGAACATGTCGAACTGATCTATCTGATCTCAAATCTACCTGCAGGCATTGTGTTGGACACTCCTCCCCATCCCAGAAAAAGGCCATCATCTGGCTACATTATGTAATAGGAAATAGGAGATTCGAATAAAGGGTGAATGCATGACTGGGCTTTTCCCATCAACCCGGTAACCACTGAACACGTTTGAATCAAAGCAGCTCAAGACACCTTCATCATCATTTTTCTTCATCTTTCCAACAAGAGAGAGGTGGACAGCTTTCCAGAAAGTGCAAAAACCTCCCACACACCTCGAGACCTAAGTGAATTAGAATTGTTTTGTGTGTGTGTGTGTGTGTGTGTGTGTGTGTGTGTGTGTGTGTGTGTGAGAGAGAGATTATACCTCACTCTGCCCAATTGTCCTCATCAGTAATGTAGTCAAGAGATATGCATATTTAACCTTTTGACAGCGGACTCCAAGGCGTCATCATGCAAGAACACTGACAGAAACACGACTCACCCCACTGCCGACGTCACACTGCTAATTCTATTAATAACAGGATCACATAGTGGGGTTGCTAATGATCACCATTGTTATGCAACCATGTTCAGCCCTAAGGGGGTAGGTGTTATTATCAGAATCAGGATCAGAATCAGAATTATTGCCAAGTACCGTGGGTTTACATGTACAAGGAATTAGGCTTGGTGTACTGGTGCTTAGTAATAACAGTAAAATACAAGAAATAAAAATAATATTAATAAGGTAAACAAATATAAAAATAAAAATATACAAATTTAGGAAAACAAATAATATTTATTTTCCATTTTTTAAATTATTTTTATTTAATTTATTTTTTTTAAAAATTATTTTATTTTTTATTAATTTTTTTTTTATTATTATTATCAGCCCACTACGAAGAGACATAAATAAAGTCTAACAGGTGGCTGGTATAGAGCAGTGACACATGCTAAAAGCAAGAAAGTGATAAAGACAGGAATGAAGTAAACCATCGTTCATTTTCAAAGTATTCGCAGGGGGAAAAAATTCAGCTAAAGGTGAAATGTTCAGCGCAGAGTAAAATGTATATGAGAGTAATGCAGGTGGCTCGCTCCCGATTTTTCCTTCCCGCTCTCGTTCTCTTTGTATATATTGGAAATTATCTAACTATTCTAAGCCCTCATTGTAGTCTGGAGTGCAGGAATGCATCTCTTCTTACCCTCTTCCACCCCTCTCTCTTCCTTTTAAGATGATCCTCTATTCCACCATCCCAGATTTCCTTCTTCCTCCTCACTGTCCTGAGCAAAGCATTAGGGACTGGTTGGATCCCAAATCTCCAGTGACAAGGACTAGAATTCTGTATCTAATCATCGCTGGTACTAAAAATACATTAATCAGATAAAGCTGTTTGGATAAAGTCATTAAAATTGGAACTATGTAAAGAAACCGAGTTATTTAACCTTATTTGACCTGTTACATTTGTGCATTTTGTAATGCTCAGTAACCAGAAATCAGTGCAAATCAAAACAAATACCAGAATGTGGCCAGTGTGGTGACTGCTTAATGAGCCCAGGAAGGTAAATGTTAGCATCTGATAGAATGAAAAGGTTCTCATACCAACAAGCACTAGCTGTCATGGCTATATAATCACGGAACATCACCGAACATTACGAACACACCTACTGGCTCTCTACTGTTCAGGACAGGTGAGACTCGCCCGACCTGTAAGTGCCATAACTATTATTTATCAAAGGGATTCAGACGTGCTCAGCAAACCACACTCGCGTGGAATAAAGGCTTGCATAATGCATTATGCAAACAAGCTTGCTGCGTCTGTTGCGTGCTACATTTCTAAGAACTGACGTAGCTGTTAGAGTGCGTCAGAGAAGACAAAATTGTATAACACAAAGTTAATATCGTATACTGAATGCTATTCAGTAATTAAAGGACAACGCCTGATCTCATGCTTCTGATCGTTTTTAATAACATGATTTTTTAATTTTAGTGATGAACAGAATAGTCGAGATAGATTAGACTTAGATTAGACCATAGCACTCTTCATCCTGATTGGTCATAAGGTGTTGATTAATTTTTTTTTTTTACAACAGCAGCACTGACAGTTGCTCTGGCTGTGAAATCACAGCTTCATGTTAATGAGTTCATTTTAATACGTTATACATTTCTAGTTTATTCACAGGAACTTGCTCCACATGATGTAATAACAAACAGATTGAAAAATGTGTCCTTATTTAACAGACAAACATACAACTGATGATATGTCATTGATAGGGTGAAGTTTTCTGTAAGATGATCTCCAGTTTTATGGAAGGAGTCTCCAGCGTCAGTGCTTTACAACGTTCAACGGAATGAAAACTGTTTGTTCTGTGGGTGCTGCTATATCGTAAATGATACCAGGAACTAACTTGTTTCGAGGACGTTCCACAAAATGAAAACGTGTCAGTCTTTAGAAATTAGTCGCTGGAAAATTGACTGTGGTATACAAGAAATAAAACACTTCGGTATGTGCTGTTATAGGGTTAAGTTAATAACCAACGCTTGTTGTTGATTGTTTTCCTATAACAGCATGTTTAACAGGTTGGCTACTGTTAAATAAATTGTTCAGAAAGCTAGTTCATTAGCAGTTACCAGCTAGCTAGCTACCTGGGAGAGCAGGAGCTCATCGGAGGTGTTGCCAAATATGTACTGAGATACATTGGTACATCCTGTACATCCCAGGTCCATATAAATAAATATGCCTCTATTAAAGACACACACAAGTGTGTAATACACACACACACACACACACACACACACACACACACACACACACAGAGACAGGAAGTTGTCTGTTATTCCATGTTAGACAGTGATTAATACTTCAGGATAATGCAGTAGCACTAAAAATATAATCAGTGAAATATAATCTGTGAAGCTCAAAATTCTGCTAAATTAAAACTGAACACAAAAAGAGTTAGGCACTTTAATGAAAGCAGCGTCTTTCTGCTCAACGTCAGTGAAGTCCTGCGGGATCTTAAACAAACAGTAGAATGTGACTTCCACCCATAAACATGAGCCTTGCAATTACCCTAAACTTAGGGTCTATACACACACACTCACACACACACACACACACACACACACACACACACACACACACACACACAACCACAGAGTGGAGGAATTCCTGGTTATAAATAAATCTCTGAAATGACCCACCTACACTTATACCCCATAATGGCAGAGTAAAACAAATGCACTCTATTATCTATGCCTGAGGGTGTGGGGTGTGCGTGCGTGTGTGTGTGCGTGCGTGTGTGTGTGTGTGTGTGTTTGTGTGTGTGTGTGTGTGTGTAGACTGGGGGTACAGAGTGCTGCTTCTTCCCTGAAGGAACAAAGTGAACCATTCATTGAACCTGTCAGGGCAAGAATCTCACATACTCACCTCATAGCAGAGCAGAGCAACACACAGAGCACTCATACATACATAACTCTGAGCTTTTCTGTTTCTCTCTAGCTTAGACACAAATACACGCAGAGTCATCAGTTACCTTACCGCTATCATTTTATCTCCTCTCTCTTATTCTTGCTGTGCTTTTTTTTTCCCTCTCTCAGCATTATTTCAGCAAGGACCTGACTGCACAGCTGCTACTAAGCACCAGACATCTGGACTGAATCCTTTGTAGACATAATCACACACACACACACACACACACACATACGCACACCTCCAGCCAAGTCAACCCTAACACACAGCGAATTAATGAGCGCTTAGCTCTTACCAAAGACCCTCGTTTGGAAATTGTAGCACTCTGGGACAACAGTAGACTGCTTGTGTGTGGATGTCACTGCAGACTGTATGCTGTTTCATTCTAGTGACATGATATTCATCAGATTCTGTGAAGAAAAAAGGTCAGAGCCCAAATAAAGGCTGTCTGGCCTTGCCTATACTCGAGCATGCACTGTTTATGTCTCAGGCCTCAGTGAGGGCTAGTTTGTGCCTGGCATGAGTGTGTCATGGATCGAATCAAGGCGTGCAGGAGGGGGTGTCCTAATGAATCACATACGGATGCTACCCTCCTCCACTAGTCAAATACTCAGACTCCTCAGCACTCCTGTGCTACTTTATTGCACCAGATTCAGCCGGACAGCAGAACAGAGGTGGTTTCTGCACTTGTGACTCCCTTTCTGCTGATATGTCAAGATGTGCACTTTCCAAACGCAGACTAACCCCAGCTTTAGCATAATCTCACCTGGATAGTGTAGACTTGTACCTACGAGCTGCTGCTGTAATCATAAAGTGATGACGCTCATACTGAACATCCTTTCAGCACACTTATCACTGTCCGACTTCTACAGCTGTGAGAGTAATGATACACAATCTCATAGTCTGTGTCACCCAGAAGAGGATGGGATCCCTTTTGAGTCTGGTTCCTCTCACGGTTTCTTCCTCAGGTCATTCTCAGTGAGTTTTTCCTTGCTGCTGTCGTCTCTGGCTTGCTCACTAGCAATCTAAATATACACCCAAAGTTCTGTAAAGCTGCTTTGTGGCAATGTCTTTTGGTAAATTGGAACTGAACAGGGGTGATTCTTGGTTGAAACGACTGACTGTGCTCAGAAAGCAACATTTCAAATTTGCAGCAATTTGCACAACTAAAGCTATTTGAAACGTTTAGGGATAAGGTTAGTACCTAAAGGTTAGTACTTTTTTTTTTTTTTACTCCTTGCATGAAAATGGACATCAGTCTCTCCTGTTTGTTTGTTGTTATATGATGATGAGATTAGTTTGGACTGAGAATGATAGAGACTGCCAGCCAGATATAAGCAGAGCATGAAAAACAAGGAGTGATGTCTGAGACATGTTCTAGCCTGCTGCTGGGTGTGAGAGTAAGCTAATGTTTGAAACATTTACTGTTTGAAATATTTGTAATTAGACTGCAGCAATAAATGTGTGGGTAACTTCTGATCCCAGTGCAGAAAGTCAGCCTGCTCTCTGGCCCTTTGGGGTTAAACAGAAGCTTCACCACCCGGATACAGCAACCAGGATCTAGGCTTCCTGGGGGCGTGGCCACTTAAACACACAAACTTCCAGTCACCGCCCACTCTCTCTAAAGGACCCGCCCACTAGTGCTGGAGGAAAGCTCTTCCGCTCTCCCAGCTGTGCAAACTTCACAGCTGGCTAACTCCAGACTTCTTGTTAAACTAAATTTGCAAGAGAATGCGCGAAGAACAAACATACAAGTAAACAAATGTGTGCGACTCGCACCATGACATGCACAGTGACGTCAGTAAACCGGTGCATTCTGTCGGCATAACCAGTGGAAAGTCTGGTGAGATCCAGTCACAGGGTTTGATTAGAAAGACAGCATCAGCACGGATGAAGTGCAACGCAACCTTATCAAAGTCATCTGCTTTTTTTTCCCCCCTCTGGAATAAGAAGAAGCTAAAGCAGGAAATGATTTTGGTCTTTCTGTCCTGTCTGATAGATCTGAAAGGAATAAACACTCACCACATTAGTCAGGAAGTCGGACTCGTTCAGGTCCTCCAGGTCCAACAGGTTGGGATTAGGGAAAAGTTTGTCCGAGGCGAAACTGTCCAATATGGTGTCCATACTGGTGATGAACACAACTCGATTTGATAAAGAACGTCTCGAATGGGCAACACCAAACTGTAAAAAGGTGATTATTCAGAGACAGAAACTTGCAGCCCTTCTGCAGGCTCAGGCACTCGCACTGGTCTGGTGTGTGCTGTGTCCTTCATCCGAGGCGGATGAGTGCTGGGGATTCACTCTGTCCGGGTCAGTGTGAGTGAGTGAAAGCGAGCTGTGTGCGCGTGTCTCTGCTAAATGTCTCATTCATCAGCGCTGTCCCCAAAGAGCAGCACAGCTCATGAATATTATAATGAGCCCCGCCCCGCTTTCGCTCTTTAAACACGCTCTGTTCACGCCCACTGCGCGCTCTGCTTAAAGCGACAGTACCATCATTTGCCGAGTCGTTCAATAACTGCCAGATGAAACTCTGAGAATAAATCCGGCACATACGATTTAAGCGAGAAAGACCTTCTAAACTGTATAAAGCACAAGCTTCCTTTTTAGTATTTGGTACATGGTGTGTCTTTCATTCAGTCATCTTCAGTAACTGCTTCATCCTGGTGAGGGCCGCGGTGGATCTGGATCCAGGTCCGGTAACAATGGGCGCATGGCAGGTGAATTAACTCCTGTGACGAGATACAGTCCATCGCAGAGCACCATGCACACACACATTCACATTTAGGAGCAATTTAACGTATCCAGTCCATCTATCTGCATGTTTTTAGTACAGTGGGAGGAAACTGGAAAACCCAGAGGAAACCCATGTAAACATGGGGATCAAACCAGGGACCCTGGAGCTGTGAGTCCACCATGCCACCACATGGTGCATCTTGACTTCAGATGTTTGCAACAAAAACAACAAGGTCACTGGGGAATTCCTTGTTCGTAGATCAGGGGTGTCCAATCTTATCCAGAAAGGGCCGGTGTGAGAGCAGGTTTTCATTTCAACCAAGTAGCAGCCACACCTGATAGTCTATTGAAAGCCCAGATCAACTGATTAAACAGGTGGAATCAGGTTTGGCTTCTGCTTGATTGGAATGAAAACCTGCACCCACACCAGCCCTTTCTGGATAAGATTGGACACCCTTGACCCCTAACAGAGAGGTGGCCTCTTGTCTTCTTTAAAAGGTTGAGTAACATTGAATCTAAGGAAACATGCATTTAACCACTGAACAGATGTATTAACTCATTTCAGGCAACAATATCTCGTTTTTAGGTTACTTTGCTGATAATGACTGCATTTTAAATAAATAACAGGGTTGAAAGTAACAGGGTTCAGTTTTTCAGCATGGAATTAGCAAACATAAAACGTCATTAATAACAGTAAGAGTAACAGTTTTTGTAACAGGGCTGAGCCTCATCAAGCAATAGAAAAAAGAATGAGAGAACTTCTTCTTCCCATCACCTTCAGGAAATTTGGATGATGCAATTTCCTGTTGAACATGTAACGTCATATGCATATTGTTAGAGTACTGACAGTGTACAGTACTAACACAGGCTATTTACAGTGCTAACACTGGTTAGTAACACTGAAGGTGTTCTTGCTGACTTTCTGGCACGGGAGAAAGTTAGTTAGTTAGTTAGCAAGATCCCACTGACATTTTACTATTGATTATGTTTCACATAAGGACAATGTCGAGTCACATTTATGAACATATTTGGAGACAACAGTGAAAAAACAGAAGAGCGTGGTGTATGTCATGCTTGTTGCCATTGCCAGAACTGGTAGAAAAGTTAGGGAAGGTTCTTCCTTGGTGTGCCATCATGCTGGGTTTCAAACTGCATGTTCTGTATAAGGGTGGCATGAGGGTGCCGTCGCCAGCATTGCTGCCTCACAATGCCATGGTCCTTGGTTCAATCCTGAACTTGGGTCACTGTCTGTGCTGAGTTTTGCAGGGGTTTCCTCCAGGTTCTCTGGTTTCCTCCCACCTCCTAAAAATAAGACAGTAGGTGGATTGACTACTCTAAACTGCCCCTAGGCGTGAATGTGTGTCTGTTTGTGTCTGTGTGTGTGTGCGTGATGCCCTGCAATGGAATGGCACTGCACCCAGCTTTCCCAGGTTAGACTTGCTTAACCACAACCAGGATATACTGAGAAAGAGTGAATGGAGGAATGAGACTTTGTACTGAACAGTGTAGCAAAATAGGAACACTACTGCTGGTTTACTCATTTGGCATACTATTTAGTACAGTAGTATGTTGCTTGCACACAGCCAGTGTTGTTCTTGTTGCAGATTCTGACGTCACGAAACTCCACACACCTAATCTTGAAAAAACAAAACAAAACAAAACACAAAATACACATAAAATCCAGTTTGACTGGTCAAATTAGTCAAGTCTCATGTCCAGAAATCCAGATTAGGTTTGAAACCACATGCAAAATGTGTCTTGAATTATGTTGGGAGAAGTTTTTTATTTTATTTTATTTTTAATTTTTATTTTTTTATTCAAATCCGGTATACCAAGCAACATTAGATTTTTACTGCCTGTCAGAACATAGGCAATTCATAACACAATCTATGAATTGGATACACACACTTGTGCTATGTTTGTTATGAATAGATGAATTAGTTTGTGGAATACGGCAAAATTCAGTACATGAGACAACACAGAAGTTGTCATCTACAGTCCTAATACAGTCATATGGCACTACATTGAAATGTCCTGTTGGTTCAGGTCTCTTTCCCACTCGGTGGTCCAGATTACAGGGACTCAGACTGCATCCTATTACACTCTGGCATTAACATAGCTGGGATCCAGGTGTGACCCTGTTACTGCGTTTTAAAACCTATATTAACTGCAACCTTAACACAATGCTCACATACTTCCCACACACTGGGGTATGGGAAAACTTCTCGGAGTATCTAGCCACTGACATGCACTGCTGTTCAAATGTTTGTGGACAGATGACTTTTCGAAATGTTTTCAGTGAATAAGCAATTTTTAATCATGTTAAAGCCAACTTATCATATCCTAAAGACTAGCCATGTTGATTTTGTGTGCAACAAAATCACATATTCCTGTAAGTATCTAAAAAAAACATTAAAGAATACGTTCATTTATAAAAAGAAAGTCTCTTAGCAGCTACTGTACACAACTGCTGCACACACTTTCTTTATATGAACAGTCAGCTTTTTCAGGACATCCCTGGGGTTTGTGGAGATGGTTAGCTCTCTCTTTAGATCTAACTTCGCCCAGAGCAGCTCGACTGGGTTAAGGTTAATCAGGCCACACAATTACTGACACCACTTTCCTGTTATTCTTTCCTTTTTAAATAGCTTTCGGGTAGTTCAGTGAAATAAAACACAACATGGCATGCTGTTTTCACCACCCCAAAGTTGATTATTTTCCTGTAACAACACACCCGAAAGTGTTTTATTTCTACCACAGCAATTTGCCACTGATTACAATATCATACGTTTTATCTGTTTATAGTTACGAGTTAGTTCCTCTTATCACCGATGTTATAACAGCTATAAATAGTGGTCGTTCCCTCACCAGCCTCTCTTTTTTCTCTCTCTTAGTAAGACAAAAACAAATGCAGATTGCAACGTTACTGAGAAAGCAGAACGCACAGAATCAGTCCTGAAGGCTCTCCGGTGTCGGAAAACCTCCTGACACTAGAGACTATTTCCATAAATGCTAAATGAACATCTCCATACAGGAAACGATTAAACACGTTTTTAAATCTGTTTAAGTCTGCCTTGTGTAACTCCTTGTGTGTGTATGGAAATTAATAGAAATGATAACCTAGTAGAGCAAGTGCATTAATCTAAATTGCCATACCGATTAATTTAGAAAGTTAATCAGCACCTTCTGACCAATCAGGATTGAGCATACAAGAATGCTGGTTTATAACTAACAAAGAGCACCTCAAAAATGTTGACAATAGTAAGCTGTCTGCAAAGCTTTAACAGGTGGTGTGATTGCTCACTATGAAAACTGTACTGTTGTATAATATCATTAAAATAAGACGGGTGAAATACACTGCTAACACAGTGTGAATGATAATACAAACATCAGCTGAATTGATTCAGCTCATCTATTCGTTTCGTAACCCACTGTTTCAGATAGAGAGATGGCCCATGTTTTACTGACTCAATTAGAAATCACTGGAACACACAGAGATAATGGAGAGCAGTTTCCCCTTGCTTTTAGCGTAAAGGCTTCAGGCAAACGTGATATGCGGAAATGCTCTCAATTTTCTTTCTCTTTACTCATGCCTCAAAAGGAAGAACTGTGTAAAGAATCTCAGTAGAATAGAGTAATACAGAATGGCAGTCGTTAGATTGCCTGGCAGTATAGTGTGAGGTGTATATGAAGTGCAGTTTTAATTGCTTTATTTGCTCTGGTTGATTATGTGAGCCAAAACTGTGAAATCTTTGGAGTAGGGCTTGAGTTTAATCTTCAAGTATAAGATTCACAATAGTTCTCAGGGGTCTTTTAAAGGTTAATAACGTTCAGGTGATACAAGTTGTAAGGAAACAGGGAAGAGCTGATATTTTAATTCATGACTAGAGACGTGTAACTGGCAAATATTCTATTAATATATAACAATAACGCCATAAAATATATCCTGGATCTGTAACTGAGTAGACACCATCAAGCCATTTCCAAATAGGAAGTGAAACCTAATATATTTCTTTTGTTCAGCATAGAACTAAAACCGGTAACTAGCATTTAAACCACCTGAATTTACTAAAATAAATAAAATAAAGTGTTCTTTATAAATAAAGCCAGTAAATATGAATCTAATGAATGAAATCTACCATCAAATTAATATTTAGAATATGTTAGTTTTTAAAACCTATACATACAGAAGGGTATCAAATTAAAAAAAAATAATAGGAAGGTGTTGGGTCACCACGAGCTGCAACTTCAGTGCTCACTGACATAGGTTCTACAGATGTCTGGAAATGTACTGGAGCGATCTGGTGACTGTGATGGCCATAGCACAAGATTTACATCATTTTCATCCTCATCAAATCATTCAGCGAGCCCTCGTGCCCTGTCGATGGGAGGGACCACTCATCCTCGAAGAGACCACTCCCATCAGGATAGAAATGTTTAATCATAAGATAAAGGTGATTAGTCAAGATAACTCTGTATTGATTTGCAGTGACTCGTCTCCCTAAGGAGGAAAGTGGAGCTAAACCATATCAGCAAAATAAATAAATGCCCCCTGCAGCATATCAGAGCCACCAATTGTTCCTTTGATTTGTTACCCATCTGTACATATGCATTTCAACCAACTGCAGCACTACTTAGATACGTAACCTGCTTTTTATTATGGCATTGTTGTTGTTGTTTTTTTCCCCATGCGTCTCAGACTTGCACAGTCTAACTTCAGTGTTTTGTCTGCTGCGACTTCAAAACAGCTTTACAAAAAGAAATTGTTCAGTCTGTAGGAAGTAGGAAATAAGCTGTGTACCCTGGTTGCATAAGTGTGCACATGCCTTAACTAATACTTTGTTAAAGCACCTTTTGCTTGTAATACAGCACTCGGGCTTTTTGAGTAAGAGTCTACCAACATAGCACATCTTGATCTGGCAAATTTATCCGACGCTTTCTTGCAAAAATGCTCCAGATCTATCAAATTGTGGTGGAGTCTATCTTCAGTCATTCCACAGGTTTTCATTAGGATTTAGAGCTGGCCTCTGACTGGGCCATTCCAAAACGTTGATCTTCTCCTTCTGAAGCCATTCCTTTGTTGACTTGGATTTTTGTGCTTTGTGTCATTATTGTGCTGGAAGGTGAAAATTTTCTTCATCTTCGGCTGTCTAACAGAGGCTTGCAGGTTTTTTGCCAAAATAGATTAGGATTTGGAGCTATCCATGATTCCCTCTATCTTAACTTGAGCCCCAGTCCTAGCTGAAGACAAGCAGGCCCATAGCATGATGCTGCCACCACCATGCTTTACTGTGGCTTATGGTTTTCTTTTGGTGATAAACTGTCTTGTTTTTGCATCAAACATATCTGTTAGAATAATGCCCAACACGTTCTACCTTGGTCTCATTAGACCAAGACACATTTTTTGCCACATGGTTTAGGGTGATTTAGGCAGGCTTAGATGAGAAAGGGCTTTCATCTAAACACCCTGCCCCATAGCCCAGACATGTGAAGAATACGAGAGATTGTTGTCACATGCAGGAAGTGACTAGTACTCGCCAGATATTCCTGCAGCTCCTGCAAAGTTGCCGTAGATCTCTTCCTGTCCTTTCATTATTTTTGGAGGGACATCCTTTTCTTGGAAATGTCACTGTGGTGCCCAATTTTCTCAACTTGTTGATGATGGCCTTCATGGTGTTCTAATGTTTTGGAAATTCTTTGTACCCCTCTCCTAATCGATACCTTTCTGCGATGAGATCCAGTACATGCTTTATAAGCTTTTTGTGGACCATGGCTTCAGGAGTCAGATGAAACCAAGATGTCAAGAAAATCCTACAGAAACAGCTGATCTGTATTTGAGATGAATTAGATTCACTTCATTGATGACAGATGTTCGATAATTACTTTTGAACATGAGTTTGAATGAGATTGGTTAATCCTGAGCACAGTCACATGCCCCATTATAAAAGGGTTAACACATATATACAACCCTATTATTGTAAGATTTTTCTTTTTATTTTCTATTTCTACAGTGTTTACATTTTTTTGGTTGCTATATCACATTAAAGGTGGAGAAGTATCTGACATGATTTTATCTTGGTTTAATTTTTTTTTTTTACATCACAGAAACCTGCAATTTTAAAAAGGCTGACTTTTTATATCCACTGTATGTATGTATGTATATATGTATTATTATTATTATTATTATTATTATTATTATTATTGCAAGTTAGCCTTCTGGACCTGTCATGTTTATTTTTTCTGTATCTGTGTGAGTGTGTGATATAATTTATAATATAATACAGATTTCCCTTTAGGAAGTCCCAGGAACATTTTTCTGAATTAGGAACTGAGGAACTTATTTACTTTGCCACCAGAAGAACCACATAGCAATGTAGTCCCTCGGCGGTAGTTCCATGAATGTTTTTGGTTGTTGCTCTAGATCAGGTATGTCTTTGTGGCTGGGAACCCGGAGCATCACCAAATGAGTAACCCTCTCATTTAGCATTTAAATTGTTCTGTGTTTATCTAATTATTAAAGCTTGCTTTATATTAGCAATATGACAGGAAAGAGAAAGGTTTCTCAATGCTTTGGTTGTTACCAAAATTTTAAAAAAGAGAGACGCGGAAGTGTGTTTGCTATCTGATTGTATTACAGTGTCACTGTTAACAATCACAATCTCTAAAGTTCAGAGGTAACCCAAACCAGGAACTGTTCCAAAACCTCAAACACACTTTATGTGTGAGTGTGTTTAGTAATGGCATTCTGTTTTTCATACCGGTATATTGCACTTTTTCAGGACAGATGATGTCTTGCATGACTTGTTTAACAGTTCAGTTCTTGGATCACATTTTGCCTCAGTCATAAGTCACTTTTGGAGTATTTATTAGAGGTATAAATATAAACGTTAACAGCTTGATGGTCTTGTCGGGCGATGAATACCTAAATGACTGTCTAAATAACTGAATTACCAGGAAACAGAATATACAAAATGTTTACGAAATGTGCAATTTGCTTAGAATAGACTTGTTGGTATTTGCAGGCTTGCATGGTTGTATTATTAAAAACCAGCAGGTTCTATCTCATATTCAAGAGGCCGACTGACGTCAAAGAGCACGCAGGCTCCACTTAAACCATACCTCCTACCATCTCTCTATCCCCCCCACCGTATGCCTCTCTGTTACTCTCCATTGCTACTGCGGTTGTCATGGTAACGCTCACACCTGGCTGATTTAACGTGCGCTCTCTAACTCCTGTCCCCGAGGCTTTTACAGCTGTGTAAGCCCTGCTTCCGTCCATCCTGTACCCATAAACACACACATCACAGAGCGGTTAACAAGCTGCGAGGACAACAGTTAACATGCTGCCCATACCAGTCTATACCAGTCGGTAATGGATTAAAGCTCTCACTCGCTCAGACTGATCTCAAATCAGTATAATTACATCCTTCTTTACATTGCTTAGCCATTTCCATTAGGCAATATCCATGGCGCACAATCTGCACGTGATTTTCAACATCCTGTTCTTCACTGATATCTGCACAACACTAAAATAAGGAAACCATTTTGTACATAGGAAAATTCCCAGTAGTTAATTAACCCCCACAATGTTTATTGTATCCTGCTGAATTTAACTATGCATTGTATCTCTTACTCCAGCACTTTGTATTTTGCTGTAAGATTCCTGAACAGATGTTTATTTATTTCTGCATTATGAGTGACGATTGGAGATTCGTCCCAGCTCACAGTCCATCTCTCACCAAACCAGTTCTCCTTTTCTACATATGCTCTTGTCTTGAATATATAATAATGGCTGACAGCTTTCCATTGGCCAGAATAAATACACTGCTGTGAAAGGGAAATGTGGTCAGAGTAACGAGAGAGAAAGTATTCCATTGCTTTTCCATAGAGAAAAAATGCATGGACCATATGACATTTAACTAATAGACACTGAACCTGAGCCATGACAACAGAATGAGCAAGGTCTATTTTTTATTTTTATTTTTTTGCTGTATTTTATAAGCAATTAAAGTAAAAAGCACCTTTCTACTGGACAGAACAATACAGAATTCAGAACTAATTGTTCCCTGGTTGAGCATCTACACTGCCCTCCAAAAGTTTGGAAACGCCTGAACAAAATAGGGTTTTTGGGCAATATCAGCATAAATCCTCTTTAGTTAGTGACCATTTTGCATTGATAATAAGGGGACAACACAAACTATGAAAACATTTTATTAAATAAAAAGTTTATGAACATAAACATGAACATAACATAGAAAAATACTCAAATTTTGGATTCATCAAAGAAATCCCCATTAGCAGCTATTACAGCTCTACATACTCTAGGCATCCGAGCCGGTGTCTTGTCTATCATGGAGTGGCCTGCCCAATCACCTGACCTTAA
>CM040999.1:12639141-12651674 GCA_022985145.1 Pangasius djambal | reverse complement strand
TTTTCCCCCATTAACATTAAGAGAGAGAGGTATAATTGTTATAACATCATTCAAACAGGAACTACCTTGTTTCACGGATGTTCCACAACATTAAACGTAACTATATATGGATAAAAAAAAAGTATGGGGTGTCATTTGTTAATTTTGTCAAAATAAAATGATTGTATATTGCTATCACGTTACTAGAAAGAGGCGACCAGAAGATACATGACACAGGCACAGATTAAATATACACTTCGCGTATTGACTATAGGCATATTGTTAGCTGTGCTGTGGGTAATTTTTAATCAGATAGCTTTCTTACATTCATAGCGAACTGGCTGACATGATGCATTTTAACTGATTCTCTTAACAATATGAACACAGATATTGTTTAATAGTGATATTAAACCATGCAAAAAATGTTAACAGGAAATTCTAAATGTTACTTGATTCATAGTGTTTGCCCATGAAGCCTATTCCAATTTGTAGCTGCTGAACTGAAACCACTACTGAAGTGGATCTTGTTTATTGATGCTACTAGAATCGAGTCCCTGACCACAGGCACAAAGGCCATCATTTTTACACATTCCATCTCAGAGGACACCTTTGGCTAATTGCCCTAAAACTGCATTTGAGTCAGTTTGTAATAACAGATTAGATTAGCGGCAGTACATTGGTGCAGTGTAGCGTTGCCGCCTCACAGCTCCAGGGTCCGCATGCTAGCACTTTTATGGATGTAGCATTGGGTATATCATTTAAAGTTCATTGTTTTTCCATTGGCCTTCAGTAGGATGAAATAAATTAAATCACTACACAAACTGCTGTATTAGAAACTAGTAGTGTTCAGATATAAACAGAAAAGAAAGGAAGAAGGAGAGCATGGTGGAAAGAGATATAAGTTGAGCTCAATGGAAATGTTGAGATGAACAGTGTTTCCATGATGTCATGTCACATCAGGTGCCATACTGACCATACCTGATTCCTGCAGCAGTGGCCAGTAGCACACACACACATTCGAGATCCTGACGCACCAAGCCACCATGACAACCAACACGGAGGAGCCAATGCATGAATAAGAGAGAAAGAGAGAAAGAGAGAGAGAGAGACCCAATCCATGAAAAACACTGTTGCTGAAATCAAACCTTGATTTTTAATAGAAATTTGGAAAAGAACTGTGTCACTGAATTTACTTACAAAAATGACACCAAGTTAGTAATGCAGTTTCCAAGAGTGTGTAACACCTTTTATGACTTTCCACTCAAGCAGAAGTAACAGTTCAGTGAATTTCTGAATCTGTAACTAGTAATTAATGATTTGGAATTGATTGAAGTGAAAGTGTGCCTGTGTTCTGACCCTGAACATGAAGGCTAAGAACCAAACAGTGATTCACTCATTTACGAAGGACAGATTTTCCATTACATTCGTGTGTGTGTGTGTGTGTGTGTGTGTGTTTGTGTCTGTGTGTGTATTCAATCTGGTGCTGCGATGAGTCAGTGTGTTAGTCATCATGTCAAAGCAAAGGGAGAATGTGTGTCTGCACAAGCCCTTTTGTGATGTTGTGGCTCAAATCAACCATTACTCACAGACTATCAAACAACACAACTGACTTGATTTATTGTATTGTTATGGAATGCACACACACACACACACACACACACACAGGAGAAAGTGAGACAGAGAGAGACAGAGAGAGAGAGAGAATAATAGATAAATGTCACAATGCAAATAAATCTCTTGGCAAAATGTCCACTTTTGTCAAACATTTGTGTGTGTAACTAATGTGATGGTGTGTGAAAAATTGTAACAATCAGTAAGAAGAAAAGAAGTTGCTCTGTGTGGATGTGACCTTTTCTGTATCTGTGTGTGTGTGTGTGTGTGTGTGGATGTGATCCTGACCTTTTCTCGTGTGTGACATCTGTTTGAGATGAATATTCTGACGAACACACATCAGATGCGAGGCATGAGAAAGTGTGTGTGAGAGAGAGTAAATGAGTGTATAGTGTGTCTGTTGTGTATTGTGTATTGCACCCAAAGTATTGTTCCACGCCTGGAACTGGCTGTGGCAGTGGCGTGTCACTCCCATGCACTCTAGGATCTTCTCTTGCGTCTCCAGTGATGAAGGATCCTAGAATGCATTCCTGATTGTCCTGGTCACACCTCTCATTGTTCCTGTTTCATCGTTGTATCGTTGGTTGACATGCACATTGACTTGATCCAGTGAATGCGAAGGCCAGAGTGTGAGATACAGAAAAAAGCTGTAGTTGCGTTTGTCTTTTTTTGTCATTTGCTAGATCCAGCCAGTGTATGGCAAGTTAAGTCCCTGGGAAGTATATTATGGATGATGTGCAATAAGTGAAGTGAGAAGGAGTGAGAGATTTCTTTTAGGTTCTGGTGCTCAGGGAAAATGAAGAAGCCTGCAGTGGCTGTGCAGAGTGTCAGTTTCTCACCACCACGCTGGAGGCCTGGTTTCTTCAGAGGAATCTGTTTGGGGAAAAAATGAGTCGATATAGAGAATCATTTGGCAACACAAAATGACATCTGGCTGGCAGCATTTTCTTCATTTTGATGCATTCTCTGATGACTGGTAGTGTTTTTATCCCTCTTCAAGTGTGCAAGTGTGTGTATTTATCATATTGCATTATGGCATTATGAAGTTTTTGAAACAAAAACATAATATAATGCTAAACTCAGTTAAACAATTAGCATAGTAGATTCCAACATTATTTACTGTTTATTTAGTATGTGATGTAATGGAGAGATGTGTGTGTATATCGGTGCTAAAAGCCATGTTTTGCTGTTATATGCATTGATGACATGATGATAACTGAAGCTATGATTGTGTGGTGATATGATAATGCCAAGCACCTTGTTTCTGTGTTTAAGTCAGTTGTTATTGTATTGGTGTTAATTCAGCTCATTGAGATTTCAAAGCTATAACTAGTGAGACTTTAGATCCGTGTGTTATGCTGTTATAGGAAAACAATCAGAAGAAATAAAAAGTGCGACATATTGTCCTTGAATAAATAGCACTGGCGAACTGTTGTGGTATAAAAAAAACACTTTGTGACATGCCATTATAGGAAAATAATCAACTTCAGGATGGTAACAGTAACACTTTGCCAGTGCTATTTTTTATTTATTAAAGAACACATCATGCATTTTAACCATTTATAGTAACGTTTAATTTTGTGGAACATCCGCAAGACAAGCTAGTTCCTGTTGTCACTTATCTTATAGCAGCTATAAATGTTTCTTAACCAGACTTTTCTCCCTCTTAAAGTTTATTCATGCATTTTCAGCTGGATCCACGGAGGGAGTGGATGGGATGGGATGGGATGCCAGTCTATGCACAGGGCACCATGCACACACATTCACACACTCATTCAAACCTAGGGGGAATTTAATATAGCCAAACCACCTACCTGCATGTTTTTGGGAGGAGGGAGGAAACCGGGGAACCCGGAGGAATCCCACACGGACATGGGGAGAACATGTGAAACCCTGCACAGAGAGTAATCCGAGCTCAGGGTTGAACTGGGTTCCCTGGAGCCGTGCTGCCGCTCTTGAAGTTAATTAGACAAAAAAAAGAAGTAATTTGCCATGTTACAGAGAAACTGTAGAGTGCTCAGTTGTGAAGACTTAAAGTTACAGCTTTACCTCTGACTGTTACAAAGAGCTGACACAGGAGACTCCTTACAAAAAAAGCTAAAAAAAAATATTACCATATCAACAATTAAAAACATTTTTAAAGTGTTTATGGGGAGTGTCTGCCATACACGTCCCTGTGTTACTATAGAAACAATAAATTATTAGAATGAACGTATTATCATAAACCTGTACTTTGCCTTCCAGCCAGAACTAATGTCAGAGCTGCTTTTATAAAAATGAATCAACACCTTCTGACCAATCAGAATCGAGAATTCAACAGCATTGCGGTATAAAGGTTATTAATGTTTCAAATAATTTCACAGGTAGTGCATGAAGTGCATAAAGGAATACATAACGTAGTTAAAATTAAAAGGTCACAAACCGACAGTGACAAAATTCAGCATGACATTCAGTTCAAGACAGTCACACACGGTATAATGACTCAAGCATGGACCATTCTCTTTTTTTCTCTGTCATCTCTCTCTTTCTCTCCTTCAGCTCCCCCGTGTCTGAGGTTTGTTATGTTATTCCAGTCAGAGGAAAGCCAAAATGAAGCCCTTTAGGCTGTAGCCTCAGAGGCAGCCGGCAATGAAAGAGCTATTTATATTTCTCCGCAGGGTCAGAGTGTCTGCCTGTCTCGGCTTATTATGTAAAGTGTGTTTGAAATGATGAAACTAAAATTCGTTTGACCTGCCTTGACTTGACTTCAGCGGATAGTCTGAGGTTTTAGGTTCTGACTAATTCTTTAGTAGCTTACTACTCAGAGATCTCAGCTTATAAAGCACTTTTCTTCTCAGCTCGTAGAGATCATCAAGAAAATAGTGTATTGTCGTGCTTATTGCCGGGTTAAAACTGACGGATTTATTCCCACCATTTCCATTGTCACAGTAAAGTATCCATCACTGTGTCATAGTTAATAGTGTCAATAAAACTTGCAGTATACCTGGAGTGAGTCTGCGAGTTGAATCTAGTGCGTGTGCTGCAGAAGTGTTCACACACTTCTAGTAAGACTTGTAAATTTCACCGGTAGTTCACATATTGCTCCATTTTTATTTAAATAGGCAGAATACAGGAAATGCTGATTAAATGTGTAATGTCTAATTCACATTCAAAAGGATGACTAGTTTGCTCTTTATTTGGCGGCTAACCCTGGGAAAGCATGCAGAACATGGACTTTTTGGCTGCATCCGTGTTTTAAAAAAGCGGATTTACAACAATGTGTTGGAGTCTCAATGTAGCTGTCTTGCCTTTTACATTTAAGTGAGTGTGAGGAAGCACAGCATGAAGCGATTCTTATCTGTATTCTTCTCATTAGCTGCAATTATCCTTAACACCACTTTATTAATGCAACCTCATTCAGAGGTAGTGTTACTGTTGTAATACACTCATGACACTAATCATAATTCTATGCTTAGTGCCTCAGTGCAACATAATCAGAGCATTTCTTCTAACTGCTTCTTTGAGCCTTTTTCTGACCTTTTTCTAAGTAGCTGAAATTTAGAAAACATTTTGGTGTCAGTAATAATCAAGATCATCCTTTGATTTCCTTTTAATATTGACTGTGAGCTGGGGGGATTCATAGTCATGTTCCTGTGAAATGCTACACCACCTGGCCTGCATCTAGAGAATCAGTGTCAAAACTCCTTTGTCTCATCAGCGGTGACGCAGAGATTAGTCAGGTCAGTCTGGGGAAGCCTCACTGCCCGCTCCCCTGAGGATTTCTGCAGTTCTGCTAAGTTCATCAGTGCTGTTTTGATAACACCCCACTTACTGACCTCTAAATACGCACAGAAACCACACTGAATAACAATTACTGCTGCATCTATGAAATACATTTGATTCATTCGTGCCATAATGATCATCGTCTGGCTTCTGAAAAGTTTATGATATAAATCTTTGTAACAGTTTAAAACCTTTATCCATCTGTCATGTTTTTTTTTAGCAGACTGTTCTGCCATAGTTGTAGAAAGCTTTTTAACAATAGAGAGTGTTACAAAGCAGCTTTACAGAAATCCAGATGTAGATTTACATCCCTAATGAGCAAACCAGATGTGACAGTGGCAAGGAAAAACTCCCTGAGAAGACATGAGGAAGAAACCTTGGGAGAAACCAGACTCAGAAGGGAACGAATCCACTTCTAGGTGATCCTGGATAGTGGGAATATACTGTAAATCATTACAGTGACCATGAGTCCAGGTGAGATTATCCACTGAAGCAAGCGTAAACTTGTTTTGGGAAATGCAATCTACTATGCAATCTATTACTCAGTTCAATTTTTAAGAAAGTGACCTATATATCGTCATGGAGTTCTCTCAAGTGACCAACTTTAGCATATAAACTCATATTAACTATTAACATATTAGCATATTCAGCATATTTAAAATAAATGCATAAGTACTAGCAGTATGCAGACAGCAAACAACCAGCAAGATCATGCTAGTTGCATCAGCAAGACCAGCTTTTGGTCAAAAACAAGATTTTGCTAGTCAAAATGACTAGGCTCAAATACTGTACACGGTCTAAGCTTTTCCCCATTCTCATAATTAAGGGAATCAAAGGGAAAAAAAAAAAAAACAGGCTGGCATTTGTTGTGCATATCTTGCCTATCTCGCTTAAAAAAAGAAGCTATGCTGCTAATTTTAAGACTATACAACAGCTACCAAATTATTAACAGTCGACTTTAACAGCAGTTTTATTCACAGCCAATGAAAGCAAACTTACAATCTATTTAGAGTATGTACGCTAGAATTGAAAATGGCTGAAAGCCAGATAAACATCTGTCATTCATTTTCATCTGATTGCTGCAACACCAACGAGAACTATTCCTGTCTATGTTTTAAGTTTTACTCATGTTTGGTCCCTTTGAAAGGTCCTGGAAATGCATTCATTGTCTAATAGAGTGGTTTTGTGTGTGCGTGTGTGTGTGTGTGTGTGTGTGTGTGCGTGTGTGTATGCAAAATATACAGCCTGTAGAGCCCTCTAGAAGTAACAGGCTATAGCAATGAAGTAAAACATTGTGGCAATACTATTTTTACATATGTGGTTGAGGTCAACTCTAGTGTCACCCCTCTAGCCTGATCCTAATCCTTGGCCTAGCAAGAAGGGTAGTCAAATTTAGCATGGGTACTTAGCTACAATACGACTTGTTTCACACAAAAAAAAAAAAGAACAAAATGTGGAAAGGTGAATGTTTTTTGTGTTAGACAAGAGTGGGGAAGAATGTAGATTAGTATCTCAGAATAGATCTTTACTCCAGTTACATCAGCCTCAGTTATGAGAATATAAATAAGATGATTTCATGCTAAACTGTGAGGGGGCGTGTGTGTGTGTGTGTGTGTATGTGTGTATATACTTGCCTGCAAGCATGTGAGCATACAGTTTTAAGGGCTTCCCACAAAAACCACCTCACAGCAGTCCTTCCCATCAACATTTCAAACGCCGTCCTCGTAAAAGCACATTTTTATGGAGGCTTTTTGCTTAATATGCCTGATTCTTTTGCACCCAGCATATGTGTGTTTTAAACGCACGCTGAGATTTGCACGGTGTAAAATGGCTGGGTGAATCAGAGTTTAAAATGGAAATGTTAAGAGAGGTTGACTGTCATTAGAATGAAACGTATGTATACTAGTTTGCGTGTATGAAATCTCAGTTTAGAGAGTGCTTACACAGTTACATACAGATCCACACACACTTTATTTGTGCTTGAGAAAATGAGAAAATCAGTCAAGGGAAGGATATTCCTCTCCTCAGCCTGCACTCTGTCAGGAGGCAATAAATAGCCTGACGGAGTGATAGACAGACGAGAATAAGAATTTAATCATAGAGAAATGGTAGAAAACCCATGTGACTGATGTGCAGGTTGAGAAGAGCAAAGAAAATATTGATGAATATTAAGGTTAGGGAGACTGTCTGCTTTCATTCTTTCTTCTTTTCTTTCCTTCTTTCTTTCTTTCTTTCTTTCTTTCTTCAGATCATTCACAGGTATTTTGGACACTTATATGCTTCTGGCTAAGAAGAAATCTATGCTATTACATTTATAATAAGAGCATTTCCTGGAATAAGTCATTTTAGGCAAATCAGGCACAAAAGAATAACTTTTCCCCCCCATTTGTCTCCCCACTTCAATCACCTGCCAATTCCAACCCACCAGCCAGCTCTCACTTAGCAAACAACAGCTACCAACAGGGGAGGGGGAAGGCTAACACGTGCTTCCTCTGAGACAGAGGGGTTAACCTATTCAGAGTAAAGTGCTATATACCCTCTTCCACCTACATGAGCTCATAGACTGGCCAGTGTCTCTGTGATTGACAGGGGAGAGAGTATACCATCCATCCATCCCTCCCTGAGAGAATGGCCAATTTTGCTCTCTTCAACTCCTGGCCAAAGATGGCTGTTGCATCGTCGGGATTCAAACTCACAATCTCTGGACAATAGGGAGAATGGTTTTCTATTCCACTACTCACAAGCCAAGAATAAATTTTTCATAAGATTACATTTGAGAACTAGATATTAACTAGATATGCAGCAATGAAGGTATTTTAAAGTATATACCCCCTCCTCTCTGACGCACCCACACCTCACTCTATCGTCACCCCTACACCACCACCATCATCCCATCCCCCCAAAACAAACACACACACACACACACACACACACACACAGAAGACTCACACTTGTGGTTGTCCATGATTGTGTGTTGTGGGTCGGGTGGCAGAGTGTGTGTGTGTGTGTGTGTGTGTGTATATGGTTTAGTGAGTGGAGTAAGATGGGCTGGTTAGGGCTGTGGTTGCTCTGATGAGAGGGTTTAGATCAAGGTCATGATGTAAAGAAGTTCACCACGCCCTGAGTTCACTTCTGCTCCCGGATAAAGATGTAAAGTAGTCATCACTGAGGTAAAACAGACATCACAGCATTATATTAGACTAAACTGAGCTGTGTACTTGCTCCCCCCGCATTATTCTGGAATTATCCTCTCACCGAGAAGCAGGCTGACCAATCACAGCAAGGCAGAAATGAAATGGATCAGAAATATCCAATCACAGCACAGGACACGGGAGATGAGTCAGTCTGCCAGAGACTACAGTGTTTGACTGATGGTTCAGAATCTCAGACCATAATGAAAGACTTTCTGAGATGAAAGGATTTATGCAGTCTTCATTGTCTGCAGCGGCTCACTACAAACTCTCTTTTCAAATGAGCTAAAATGACTGAGCTGTTGCTAATATCAGTCATTCTGCAGGTTTGTTAATGGATTTAAATCTAATAGCAGCTTTAGGGGGGATACAAATTTTCAGGATTTGTAGGAGAGAGGCCTTGATAATTAGCAAGAAAGTTTTATTATTTCAAACAATGAAATGCAATCTTTCACTGTGCACTACTGTAGCTAAAGATTGTCTGAACACACACACACACACACACACACACATTTGTCTTACTATCCTTGTGAAACATAATTTTTAAAGCAGCTAATTAATCCTAATTAACCAACAAGAGCTCATACACACAGACACACACACACACCACAAAAAGCATTTGTGAGTGTGTGTGTGTGTGTGTGTGTGTGTGTGTGTGTGTGTGTGTGTGCATGCACGTGTGCGCGTGTGTCTCTATGTGTGTGTGTGTGTGTGTGTGTGTGTTTTGTTTGTCCAGTGTAATTAGCTTATTTACTTAGCCTTCTGGAACTTTGGTTTGTTCCCCGGGACATTTTTCAGGGCAGATGGAACGTGACATCTGTATAACATCTGTTTAAGTCCATCAAATTCTTTTGATAATTTTACAGTCAGCTGAGGATTTTGTGACTTCCAATAACATATTTATTTATCATTCATCATTTATCATACTCAGGTTTAATTATGTTCTAAACGTGCTGAAAAGGTAAAGGTGAAGTCTGTGTTTTTAGGCTTTGGGGAATAGAAATATTGGTGAAACTGCACAACTACACTGGACTCTGTCTCCATCTACAGGTTACATATATAGTAAGCTAGTAGACCATACGTTCAAAGTGTATTTAAGTATTTAGAGGAAATGATATGGGGCAGTGGCAATGTGCTGTTTCTCCTGCAGTGGCTGTTTAGAATCAGTAGTAGTAAATAAAGGGCACTTTTTGTAAGGTCATTGTTAAATGGCAGAGCGAGTATCACAGTGAACACTCTCTCTACTGCACAAGAATAAATAAAAATTATTGTGATGGCTAGACGACTGAAGGTGGCCTGGTTTGATGAATCACATTTTCTTTTATATCATGTGGATAGCCGGGTGTGTGTGTGTGTGTGTGTGTGTGTGTCGCTTACCTGGGAAGAAATGGCACCAGGATGCACTATGGGAAGAAGACAAGCTGGTGGAGGCAGGAATTGTTCAGGAACGGTCTGAGGAACATGAAGACAAAGGGTTCATGGTGTTGACTTGGTTTCCAAATTCCCCAGATCTCAGTCCGATCAAGCATCTGTGGGATGTGCTGAACAAACAAGTCTGATCCGTGGAGGCCCCACCTCGCAACTTACAGGACTTAAAGGATCTGCTGCTAACGTCTTGGTGCCAGACACCACGGCACACCTTCAGAGGTCTTGTGCAGTCCATGCCTCCACGGGTCAGAGCTGTTTTGACAAGGGAGACCTACACAATATTAGGCAGGAGGTTTTAATGTTATGGCTGTGTGTGTGTGTGTGTGTATATATATATATAATGTATTATGTATTATGCTCTTTGAGCTGTGCATGGTAATGTATGAAAGGTGCTATATTAATAAAGCTGATTATTATTATTATTATTATTATTATTATTATTATTATTATTCCTCAGCTCTGCAGTATGATAGCTACCGGTCACTAGTAAGAACACCTCAGCAGTAGGATGGGTCATTACTACACTAGTAGTTGTCAGGGAAACACTAGATCTGTTTTTCTACTGTTTTTTTGTTTACTAATAAACTGTTGTGACCTGCTAATAGTTTTCCTCTGACACCTAACTCTGCTGGAAATTTCTGTAGTAATGACAAACAGAAAATCTATCTGCAGTTTCTGTTAATGGGCAGTTTTCTACACCTATGCCACTGGAAGTAAAGTTTTGTTGCATCCAGAGCTAACGCTTGCATTCTGGATCGTATGCTTACTCCTCTAATCAAAGCATGCCTTCTTTCACCATGGCCTCTCATAACTGAGAACATCAATGCTCCTCTTAGTTCTGGCTCTGTTCTCCAAGCTTGAAACTGGATGCAATCATTCTGGTTCTTAAAAAGCCAGGGCTTGACCCCGAGGAACTCAGTAATTACAGACCCATTTCTAACCTGCCTTTTCTGGACAAGCTACTTGAGCATGCGGTAGCAGCTCAGCTCAAAGAGCACTTAGCCTCCAACGACCTGTATGAGGAATTTCATTCTGGGTTTTGGACAAACCATAGTAATGAATCCGCACTTGTCAGAGTTACAAATGACTTGTTGGTTGCAACTGATGGTGGGTTGCTGAACATATTTGTTCTGCTTGACCTGATTGCTGCTTTTGACACAGTATCCCATGACATATTCTGGACTCGACTAAAAAAAAAATGTTGGCCTTTCTGGTGCTGCCCTCTCCTAGTTCCCATCTTATCTCTCTGATGCACAACAGTTTATTTTAATTGATAGGTCTAGGTCTCGTGGCATTCCCCAGGGCTCAGTTCTTGGCCTGCTGTTATTCATTATATATGTGCTCCCCCTTGGGATAATATCATCAGGCAAAGGATCTGCAGCTCTATCTACAGGTACGTGTCCAGTTTTTGAGGCCTTATGCCTCTGCATGGCTTGTCTTTGCTCATTATCTGGCCGTTTCTTTGACATTGACGTAAATTTGGTTATGGCGAATCAGAATGCTTCCCATTCGTGAAGCACTTTCCAGAGCGATGGCTACATGTATTTGCATAAGCTTCCGCTTTATTGACCTTTTGCCACAGCACAGTGAGCCAGATTTCCCTGCTCTACACCTGCACGAGTGAAGCAGAGCTCTCCGTTAAAATGAAATGAATAGCATGCGGTGTGGCGATGATCAAGATAGCATTCTTTCACCTCAAGAACATTGCAGACTTTTTTCCCCTCCATTTCACTCTTGGTGGCAGAGATGCTTGTCCATAAGTTTGTCACTTCCAGACTTGATTATTGCAACACTGTACTTTATGGACTCTTGGTCCAGGGTCTGAACACATTGCAGTATGTGAACTACACCAGTCCATGTAGAAGTACTACTAGTACTATTACTACTGCTACTACTACTGCTGCTGCTATTACTTCTACTGCTACTACTACTGCTGCTGCTATTACTTCTACTGCTACTACTACTGCTGCTGCTATTACTTCTACTGCTACTACTACTGCTGCTGCTATTACTTCTACTGCTACTACTACTGCTGCTGCTATTACTTCTACTGCTGCTACTACTGCTGCTGCTGCTACTACTATTCGATTCAATTCATTCAATTCAATTTTATTTGTATAGTGCTTTAAACATTGGACATTGTCACAAAGCAGCTTTACAGAAATAAATACATTCAAATTAAATTAAATCAAAATAAATTGTAAATGTGTGAATTTATCCCTAATGAACAAACCAGAAGTGACAGTGGCAGAGAAAACCTCCCTGAGACGATATGAGGAAGAAACCTTGAGAGGAACCAGCTTCAAAAGAGAACCGTCCTCATAGGATAGTGCAATTCTAAATATTTCCCTTCTGTAACTGTGTACTACTACTGCTACTGCTACTACTTCTATTACTACTACTACTGCTGCTGCTACTACTACTACTGCTACTACTGCTACTTCTATTACTACTACTACTGCTACTACTGCTACTACTACTGCTACTGCTACTACTTCTATTACTACTACTACTGCTGCTGCTACTACTACTACTGCTACTACTGCTACTTCTATTACTACT
>CM040999.1:12606957-12639041 GCA_022985145.1 Pangasius djambal | reverse complement strand
TGTATATAAGTTTTAAATGAAGAAGGTCATGTAGAAAGTTGAATTGTGCAATCCAGTGTTAGAACAAGTACTAGTGTAAAGGTGTAAATCCTGTCATTTACCTTTTTAGCATGTCAAAATGTATTTTTCTTCTTAAATATAATCGAGGAAGATAATTGCCTAGGCTTCAGACTTATTTGGAAGGATGAAAGCGTTCAGACATCTAATAAGTGTGAGAATTTGTGTGTGTGTGTGTGTGTGTGTGTGTTTGTGTGTGTGTGTGTGTGTGTAATAGTTTGCCCCACATCATTTTATTATTCCGCTGATGAGAACGCGGGACATAATGCATTACTCAGCCCTAACAGTTTCATTACTGAGCTATTGATAGATGTTAGTATTTAGCCTCCCATCTAATATCACCACCAGCCACCGCTGAGGACATCATACTGCAGATGAGCAACAATCCTCTGACGAAGGTTAGCGACACTTCTGTCTGTCGGATATTCTGTTCTTTCTATAGAAATTGTTTCATTTTTTACTAATTACTCATTTACAACTCAATGCAGACATAACAAACACAACTTCACTACGCACTCAAATCCTGTTATTATACACCCTACTCCCCGAAAACCTTAAACCCACAGGCGAAACTCCACACACACATGCCTCAAAACCAAACGAATGAGAATCACAGACAAGCAGAGCGTATATGTATACACGTAGAGGTCAGTGAGTAAAACACTGTCACAAAGCACAAAGCACTCCTGTTAAAATACAAATGCCACATAAAAGCCATAATAATAGCCAGTTTATTGACATTCTGAAATCACACTGCTTTATCACCCACCAAGAACTGCAGTCACACACAAAACTAAAACAGCTGAGCAATTTTCTTAAATACTGTTTACTACACACTACAGTATGTGAAGAACCTCCAGGCCTAAGTGACTTGGATCTGGTCATAACATCTGACCTGCATCACAGCTATAAGTGTTCCCTAGAACAACACAGGGACCGAACACCTAAAATGACGAATCCATCACTGATAGACTCTTGAGCTGGGGTTAAATCGAAGTGCTGAGTTCCTTCATCTTAGGTGCATGTCGACAGCAAGCAGACCTGAGCTATAATTTGATGTAAATATAAATCGTGACATTGCATATTGGTGATGATAATGATCATGTAATAGACTTTCAAACTGCTTTAGAGGGAAGCGCTTCAAAATTGTACTGTATAATGAAGAAAATTTACTCCTTCTGTCAAGGGCATTTTAATAGCAGTTGGGTGACAATAAAAGAAAAGGAGAATTGGTGGCTCTCTTGTGCTGTGAAGGGCATTTTGTATTTTGTATTTTGCTGGCATGGTTTGTGCCCACTTGTCCCCTTAGATAATAGTGTCACTGCAAAGTTCTTCTAGCTGATCACCTTTATCCTGGGATGAAACATTTCTGTGCTGATGGGAGTGGCCTCTTCCTGGATGAGCCCCACCCACCCACAGGGCTCAAAAGCTCACTGAACAGTTTCATGAAGATGAAAATGATGTAAATCATATGCTGTGGCCTTTACATTCACCAGATCTCAATCCAAGAAACAGAATAGACAGTGTTCTCCATCTCCTTCATCAAATCACCAACTGAAGGAATATCTTTTAGAAGAATGCCGTTCATCGCTCCAGTACAGTTCCAGAGCCTTGTAGAATAGTGTAGCTGCTCTGGTGGCTCTTGGTGGCAAAGAACCCCACCAAAGACACTTTTACTAAGATAATTCATCTTGTTTTTGTTTTTTTACCTTTAATTTGTCACCCTTCTGAATATTCATCATAATCATTAAGGCAAAATTTTGCTAGTTTAAAAGCTTTACTGTATCATGTATCTTAGGCAATAAAGAATCAGGAGGGTTTTTTTTTTTTTTTTTTTCCCATTTTCTCTTTAAATTGGTCTTGGCCAAATTACACTCACCAGCCATCTCTGCCCTATCATACAATAGTTACAAACTAGGGATGGTGAAGGCTAATACGTGCTTCCTCCGAGATACGGGAGGCCAGCCAAACACATCTTTTCAATCTGCTGCATCACAGTGCAGCGTAACACACTCAGAGGAAACAGAGGAGAGTGTGCCCTCTTTTGCACACATGAGAACAGATGTCCACAATTGGCTAGTGTTTCTGTGATTGCAGGGGAGATTCATATATATATATATATATATATATATATATATATATATATATATATATATATATATATATATATATATATAACACACTGTATATATATATAAAAACACTTAAAAATAAGGCTCCCCCACCTCCTAATGCCAAATTTTGTGAATCTCATCCCTTCGCTTGAGGCAACTGCTCTGTGCATTGCCTCAGAAAGACCAACTTGGTCCTGTGGGTTCAAATCATATACCTTTTACCAGCAGACTGAAATCAGCTGTCTTGAGGAACATGGAAAATAGTGGTAGGAATATAATTTGGATGTGTGGATGGTTGGTGAACCATTACTGGATGTCTCATTCACCAGTATAGTGTTGTCTGGGACCCTGCGCTGTCTCTCAGGGAATATGAAGAATGAGGAATGAAATAAGACATTTTAAAAGTAGCCCTGTGTTGTGCAGGGAAATAGTGAATATACAAGCTCTTGTGGGTTGATAACAGGACTATGTTCTTCACATACAGTATGGCTATGTTTCACCTCTTGATCAGGACCTCTACTGCTGCTTTTTGTCCTGTGAGATTCCAGGTTTGTTCCTCTGTAAATCCCAGCCCACTATCATATGCATATCCTATTGGGTCAGGATTTGCATCAAGTTCCAGTATTCTCTGAATGAAGGTTTAGCCATTTAACAGTAACGACAACACAGTGAATGCTGTATTCAGTGATTCCTATACAGCCTCTTTCACATGTTCTTAGCTCCTCTTAAATGGGACTCCATACATTAGCTCATGCTTACTGGGTTTTCTCTTATTATATAATCATCACTCCTTCATGTTTTTAAAATTCATCTTTAGTAACCGCTCTAGGCTGGGTCAGGGTTGCAGTGAATCCAGAGCCTATTTATAACATAATCAGTTGTTATGTAAGGAATATCACATTGGGGGAGTGCTGTCATAGGATAATAATCAACGATAGAGGGATGTGATGCTGCCCAACATGAATTATTTACATATAACAGCATGTCATGACCTGTTTATTCCTCTTATACTATGGCAACTTGCCAATGCTAACAATTTGTATTTATTAAAGAATGACAAGGTGTTCATTCTATCCATTTCTAGTTACATTATAGGAGCTATAAACAGTCATTCCCTCACCAGCACCTTTTTTTTTTCTCTCTCTCTCTTGAAGTTAACAAGACAAAAATTCCCCTTGCGATATTACTGAGAAGCTGTAAAGTCTTCCATCCTGAAGACCGCAGTGGAATACTTAAAGAAACAGCTTTACCTCTGACTGTTACAAAATGCTGACACAGGAGACTGCTTCCATAAACGGTCAGTAAATGTTCCCTTACAGAAAGCTTCCCCATAGCCATGAGAATACATCTTTATTTGCTAAATAGCAACCGTTTTTTTTTTTATTTCAAAATTGTTACTATTAGACTTAGATTAGGATATCCATGTAAGTCCCTGTGTGAGTTGCGTAAAAATGAGCACATTAATATAAGCGTGTAATTGAATTACAGCTGGCACTACTGTCAGAGATGCTCTTATAGAAAATTCATCGTTTAACAATTCCAAAACGGAGAATCTCCACAGCAGTGTGCTACAATACTGTATGAGCATATCTGATAATACTGTCGAAATTGCCATGTCTTGGTGTCTAATAATTATGCAGATAGATATTCATTTTTTCATAGTGTTTAACAAGTTGTGATTGGAAAGATAAGGTTGATTACAACATGTGGTCGAATAAAGTGAACCAAGTAGACTAAACGAGCATTACTGAACCTGTGAGCTACAGACTGTTATCACATTTGACGACGTACAGAATTAAATTGTAGCATATTTGTTTCTGTTATTATTTGCACATTCTGCACAGTAAAGACAGACCATTCTGTCTGTAATGTTTACAGTTTTTAAATGCTTGCAAGCACTTTTGTTTTAGCAACAAACAGTAAGTAATTTTGTTTTTCATTTATTGATTTTCATTTCATTTATTGAAACATTTTGCAAAATTCTGGCATTCTGGCACTAGAGCTCTACCACCATCAAAGTAATGTTATTCTGATAGATAGATAGATAGATAGATAGATAGATAGATAGATAGATAGAACTGTTTTTATTTAAAAATATATATTTTTGCTAAAATTAGCTATATAATATTTTGAAATATTTGTGGTAATGATGTATGAATAATTTTGAAAAAGTGAGTTTGGAAGTAAATGAGCAAACGAGAAAACAACAGAAAAAATCTTTAAAAAATCTTAGTACAGGCCCATTGTGTGTGTGTGTGTATATATATATATATATATATATATATATATATATATATATATGTGTGTGTGTGTGTGTGTGTGTGTATACAGTGGGCCTGTTCTATAAATTATTATAAACCTTTTATCATTCTTAACTTAAAGAAAACATTTTAATATTATTTATATAGTCTAGCTTCTGGAGCAGCGCGTAATGAAGTTTGATGAAGGAAGCCTGCGTGTGTGTGTGTGTGTGTGTGTGTGTGCGTGCGTGAGTGAGAGAGAGAGAGAGAGAGAGAGAGAGAGAGAGAGAGAGAGAGAGAGAGAGTTGTGCAGGATGGTGATTGGTCCATCCGCGCGTTCACGTGCACCGTCTAACTTCAGTTTCACCGAGTTTACATCCGGGTTCTTTTCCCTAGGCAATGTGGGCGCACTACTCCCGTTCCTTAGGCAAAGTGAAATAAATTCGCCGCACCGGCACATAAAGTAGTCCTCTTTTTCAAACTAATCTTTCCTTTGCTACGTAGCCAATTTCATCGCGAGCTGTAACGGTATAAGACTGCTGTCCGTGCTAATGAATAATTCAGAGGACGATTCGGGACAATTTGTGGTTTATTCCGCATCCTTTCCCTGTCCCATTCTCTAGCTGGCTTCCTGCGCGCAGTGATATGTAGTGTTCGCAGGCCCGGCTGAATGAGATTGAAGAAGAGTTCTTGTTTTGTATGGCAGTTTCTCTGTTTTTCATACGTTTTTATAAAAAAAGAAATTCAACTCGTCTGTTAAGGAATGTATTATCATACGCTATGAAGACTGTAGCGTATTAAAAGGAATAAAGTCAGAGACGGGACGGGTTCCGGTGGTGAATATCGGGCTGAGAGTGAATATTTATTTAAATAATTAGCGTGTGAGAGGAAACGAGAGCTAACTGCTGCTGCTGCCTGCTAACTGCTGCTGCTGCTGCCTGCTGCCTGCTGGAGGAGTGAGTACCCGGGTGAGTACCACCTCCACATTCCTGCCTTCTAACCGCAACTTTTATTCTCGGCCAACCGGAATACACTTTTCCAACGAAAAGGGACGTTTTTCTGAAACTGTAATTCGACGGAGAGCTTCTGGTTTTGTTCGTTTCTGCTTATTCTAGGAGTTGGCCGAGAGTGGAGAAGGGGGGGGGGGGTGTAGGAGATGGAGGGAGGGAGGGAGGAAGGAAGGGAGGGAGGGAGAGAGAGAGAGAGATGGAGGGGGGGTAAACACAGTAACTTGCAACTCTTCTTCCAAATGTATTGAATGTAAGCTCCAGAGTAAAGTAGTGAGATGACAGCAGTTTGGACAGTAGGTGTACGTGCTCCTCCCAGCTCTTCTCTCCAGTGCACTTTGCGTTCTGTGAGCCGTTATAAGCGCTTATACACACACTAGCATCCAGGTTCAGCATCTGATTCTTTAAGCTGCTGCAGGAGTCTAATGGCAGTGATGCTGAAGGGGCCTGTGGCCAAAGCATCAAGTTTATACAGATGATGGAGAAGAACTCCGTAGCATGTGAATGAGGTGTGGTGAGCTGTGCTGAGGTGAGCTGAGGTGAGGAGAGGAGAGCTGAGGTGAGATGAGATGTGCTGAGCTGAGGTGAGATGAGCTGAGGAGAGCTGTGCTGAGGAGAGGAGAGGAGAGCTGTGCTGAGGTGAGATGAGCTGTGCTGAGGAGAGCTGTCCTGAGGAGAGGAGAGGAGAGCTGTTCTGAGGTGAGATGAGCTGAGGTGAGGAGAGCTGAGGTGAGATGAGCTGAGGAGAGCTTTGCTGAGGTGAGATGAGTTGTGCTGAGGTGAGATGAGTTGTGCTGAGGTGAGATGAGTTGTGCTGAGGTGAGATGAGCTGTGCTGAGGAGAGCTGAGGTGAGATGAGCTGAGGAGAGCTGTGCTGAGGTGAGATGAGTTGTGCTGAGGTGAGATGAGTTGTGCTGAGGTGAGATGAGATGAGCTGAGGTGAGATGAGTTGTGCTGAGGTGAGATGAGCTGTGCTGAGGTGAGATGAGTTGTGCTGAGGTGAGATGAGTTGTGCTGAGGAGAGGAGAGCTGAGGTGAGATGAGCTGTGCTGAGGAGAGGAGAGCTGAGGTGAGATGAGCTGTGCTGAGGAGAGCTGTGCTGAGGTGAGGGAGCAGAGGCTCTGGAGGAGGTTTCTGCCTGGGGTTGGGAAGCCGGTGGTGCTGACGGCCCACTGACCCACTGCAAGTGCGCCGAGGTTGGATTGCATCGTAGCATAAAGTGGTCGGAGGTGCTCAGAGTTGCCAGATTGGACGCTTTCCCTCCCACATGCAGCTTTTCTAATCACCTTTGGCCCAAGGCTTTTAGCCTGTAGTTTAGTGGAGTTACAGTTGAGCGTGGTGAATGAGGACGCTGTAGTGAGCTGGGCTGGAAATGATAAATCCAATCTGGCAACCTCAGCAGGTGGAAGCTCTGTTTCTGTTTTTATCGCTGTTTATTAATAACATTTATCCTCCTTGCAGATGCCTTTATTTTATTTTTATATAACCCCTGTTCAATCCTTATTTCTGTACATAACAGTGCTGCCTTGTGCTGCCTGCTAATTCCCGTCCAGCATGTTCCTGTAGAAGGTAATTATCAGAGACAATACTAGAGAAGTGTGGGGATGACGTGTTTGTGACGTAGCAGAGAAGCTGTTGTGAACGTGATGACGTAGATTTCAGGTTTATTTATACACGCTAATCAGTAGTGATATTACCACTGGACAAAATGAAGAAAGACAGAAAAATGTAATTCATATCAACATAACAAAAAGCATTAGTGTGTGTTCAGATGGTAATAGTGAAAAATGATAAGGTCAGTGGTTTGCATTTCCCTTTTAGAATCTGATTTAAATATTCTCTAACATGTGCCCCCTTTATTAACTCACAGCATTTCTTCTTGACGTCTCTGTTGTAGCTGGCAGATTGCATGTTCAATCATTGCCCATTCTTCTTGAAATACCTGCTGTAACTCTACCAGATGGCCAACACTACCTTCTTAACCCCTTTAAAGTCCCGGCTTATTATTCTGTTCTTATTCATTCCATATGAATCATTCAGCGAAACTAAACAGTTTAACACAACTGAGGACTTTTCTTTGTCCTCCAGAAACAAGAGGGTGCACACTTTTGCACACAACTGTATAACAGGTCACACTAAAAGTGGGCAAAAACATCAGTTTGACACTATAAGATTTTAATTTAAGAGTGAAATGAAACTGTTTAACAGTCAGGAGTTAAAACAGCTCCATAAAGTCTAGCTGTTACGGTGACTAACAGTGCAGTTTGGTGTGTGTTAAAGGTTCTGATGCTACTCGTGATGTTAACAGAAAAGCATGCTGATAAATTATATCATGTTGATATCATGTAGCCAGGTCTTTGGCTAGTCAGATGAAGGAAGCTGTTCATGGTGCCTTTGGTTTGATGATTTGTTGTAGTAGAGGACAGTGTTACTGATATGGGCTCGGGATGGACAAATCATAAATGTGTGTATCAGCTAGCTCACTGGGCCGCGCTCTGCTTACCTGGAAACCTGACTGACTAGGCTAAAAGTAGCAGCTAACAGAACGTAATGACACGTGAACAGCTAGTTAGCTAGTTTAGTGCATTAATACAGACTAAGGGAGACGAATGTGTATATTAATTCCAAAAAAAACCCCACAACCCAGCTCGGAATGCCAGAGATGTTAGATGTTCATGTTCAGGAACTTGATGTCCATTTTCTGGCTATCTACGGTTTTTGCCATCAGTCCATCTGTATGTCCAATATCCTCAAGAACGAGCGATTGAATGTTTGTAGGCTTTATGTGGAATTATCATTGTAACCAGTAGATGAACGGATTCAATTCTGATCCAAACAGGATCAAGGTCACAGCAAGGACAAATGTCTGAAATAGTTTTTCTACAATAGCTTCTTCCCTGTTTGAAGTATAATTTAAGAGTACCTGAGGCATAAGTTATTATTAACCAGAAGGTCTACCCAGAACATCGGTGCCGTTGGTATCGAGTTCTACTTATTAAATCTGTAGCACTGACTATACAGTTTGCTGTTTTGAGGAGGCAAATAAACATCACTCATATCATTGGTAGCTGGTTAGATTAGTGGTAACAAATGACGAGGCGTCCATGTTCTTCCCGATTTGTAGCTCGAGCACACGGATGTTGAAAAGGATGTAAAGTCAAACACAGCAATAGTGCTTACCCTGTCCTGAGAAGCGTGCTGAAAGTTTCTGCTGTGCGCTGTGGTGAGCTCTGCCCCACTCTCACGATCGATTATTTTGCTATTAGATTAGTTGACCGTTTCTTTAGATTAATAATCGAGTAGTCGATATCATATGGTGCCTTAAAACTTGTACAGTAAACTAAAACTACTTGTACAGATAATTCTTAACGTTAGTTTTTTCCTAGATAAATTCTGCTATATAAATAGACTTAAATTAAACTTTTTAATGAGAAATAAATTCCCTACAATTACTGGATTTTTTATAGTGTATATACGAAATGTATTTTTGTTTTATAGTGTATGGCTTTTTAGAACAAAAATACCGCACTATCTGTAGCAGGAGTGTTTCTTTCTTAAGGGCGCGGACACACGAGACTTTCAGCATGCGAAGTTTCTTCGGAGACCGGATATGACATCCCACGCCAGGACGTTGGGTTTTTTTATCCACAGATCATGGAATCCAACGTGCTTTGTTTCAGTGTTTAAATATATCGTCTGTTCCTGTATGCAGTGACACCGCAATCCAGGCAGCTTGTCTTCTGATGCGGAGTTTATATTCATTTAAAGCTGAGTGGTATAAAACGGGATGGTGCGACACTGCTGTAATCAGCGCTTCCGAATTCACAATATGAATTTGCAGGTCAGATTTCACCAAACTTGAACTTTGGAACGCAGCGAAATGCGAAACTTCTTCTCATGAGCTTGCGTCTCCAGGCTCCAGCATTTGCATGCTTGTGAATGGAAGTCAGCGGAACGAAAAGGGTAGTGTGACCGCCCCTTAAGGGAGACACGGACGACAAATAAAAAAAAAAAAAGAATGAAAAATTCTTCAGTTTAAAATATCTTCATTAAATCTTCGTTAAATAATTTGATAAATAGTTTCATTTGAAACAATTTGTTACAGTTAAGTTAAAATCATCCATTAAAATTTCGGCTTTAATGTTGCAATGTTCTAAAAAACATTTGTATTTTCAAAATAATAACGTAGGCTTGTTATTGTCAGAGGTGGTTAGAGTATCGAAAATAGTCACTCAAGTAAAAGTAGCATCACTAAGAAAAAATACTCAAGTAAACATAGTTCTCATCCGAATATCAACTTGAGTAGGAGTAAGAACGTATCTAGTTTAAAAAAAAGACTAAAATAGCTGGTAGTCGTTACACAGGAAGCGTCACATAAAACAGACTGTAAATAAACGTAGACGCATCTGATTTAAACTCATGTATTAAGATTCGAACGCTGGTTAACTGAACGGAATTCTAAATTCACACAGGCACAGTGCTTTCATTATCATTCTTACGTTATCATTATCATAATGTTTCCACTTTGTTTTATTCCCCCTCCGTTATCGTCCATCCTCTACACACCTGCGTGCAGGAGTATAAACACACCAGCGCTAACATGCTGTAACGGAAGTAAAAGTACATTTCTCTTTACTTAAGCTCTGGCTTGGACCTAGCCTCTTGCAGGTTGCTTCCCGTGATGAAGCGGTTTTTTCCCCTCGCACTTTGTTGTAAAGCCAGTGGGCATTATCGCCACTTTCTGGAACATAATTTGCTGAATATTTGATTATGTAAAATTTTCATCAAGGATTTTTTTTTTTAGAATTGATTAGCCGATGATAATCGAGTATTTGTGACAGCCGTATTCTCCTCACATCACAAGTAAAAATGTTTATTTGAGTGTGGCTAGCTGATGTGTTGTGTGTATTGTGCTAGCGGGAGAGTCGTACGATGGCTTTGTGCTGCACGTTTGCTCTGGTTTGTACAAGTTTTCTCCTCTGTTTCCAAATCGGAAAAGATGATCCGTCATCCATGCACGCCAAATAATCCACCTAGTAAAGTCATTGTACTGTCAGCCAGATCACACCTCTGCCGATGCGTGTCGTGCAGCACTACGAACATAATATAAACAAACACACCAAACGAAACGTGGTCAAAAACAGACACTTCACTAACGCTAGCTGTAGACACACCCAGAATTAAAGACACCTCTGTGTTGTTCCTTGTCGTTTTCATGTCAGACTCTTTTGTTCTCACTCCCTTTCACTCATGCCTCATAAAGCAGCGGTGCTCCATGCTCGTATGTGCCTTAGGTGTGTCTTCTGTTGCCTGTGCCATGGGTCACAGCCCTGTGTGTGTGTTCACCTCTGGCACAGAGCGTAACGGGATGTTCTAGGTGATACTGAAACCTTCTCAAGTCAGACAACACTACACACACCCCTGTGACCAGGATGTCTCCAGTCAGGAATGACTGCATCTGTCTGGCATCTGTACTGCAACACAGGAACGTTACTTTACGTCTCAGCTCAAAACTCCTTATTAAACTATTAAATAACACAGTAACTAATAGCTGGTTTTAATATTTGATACTTTAATATTTGATAGAAAAGCCTGTGTACTTTAGCGTATTATCATTATCGAGGCTGTAACTGGCAGAAATATGCCCTCGGTTTTTTAACACTTGAAACATGTATAGGAAATCTGGGACTTTTAGTCTACATGAATGAATTGTGATTATTTACAAGCTATTGTCCCGTATCTAGTAAAATGCCCCAGTGAAGTTCATAGGGGAGTTGAGCATGAGATTAATATCATTTGGCATTAAAGATGCATGAAGGCTTCCTAAATATCATATAGGTATTATTGCACTCACAGTTTGCTTTACCTCTCTGCTCTACTCTCAGTGGTGCTTCGTCCACAGGGGCAGGTGGGGCAGAAGCCCACCGTTTATATCAACCGCTCAACAAATCGAAATCTTCATAAAGTCCTCATTCACAACTCCATACATTTGAAATTCCACTGAGATACTAACGAGCTCTTGTGAGTGACCAGTGATTGAAAAATGTTGCTATTTGACACAAAGCAGCCAATTTTCCACTGATGTGCTTCTGTTTGTAGATGTTGTGCGTTCGCGGGGCAGCATGTGCACTGCCCTGCGTAGCTTGTGTAGAGTTATTATTGCACCCAGAGGTCAAAAATGGGAACTGCAGCCCTAATAGAGCTGCCGGATGATGCTAGTTCAGAAATACTACACAGCCACCAAGCAAATATTCGCCATTAAATCTAAAAATTTCTACAATTTCTGTTTTAAGATACATTGCACAGATTGGGAGAGAGAAAGGGGGATTATGTAGTGGGTAATGTCCATACATAAGAAATATGTGTGGAATGCTTGTTTTTCCACACAAAGTCTGAAGAAAGGAAGAAAAATAAATGTACATTTTTTTTATTTGCCAAATTTTTGGGCTAGTTTCAGGTAATTAGTGTGGATTTTGAGATGTAGTTTTGGAAATTTTGCTGAAACCTTATAAACACTGGTTGATGGCGTTACCTCGAGCACGACTGAAGGAATATCTAAAACCTCTGAGCGAAACGAGCTGCTAGACTGTACGCTAGATCCTTTATGTTCTCACACCTATCTGCCTATTGCAGGGCTGCTCTAAAAATACACTAGATAGTAGTCTACATCATAAGTCAAGTGTGAGAGCCTCGCTAATTTTGTTTAAGGTTATTATTAATGTCGGCCTACCTCACCAAAATCCATGGTCACGAGCTGCTGCTGCCCACTCCCCATGCACCTTTAAATTCTCGTTCAGGCCTACCAGTTTGTTGATGTTACATATGATTCACTTGATAAAGCCATCATGACAGCCTGAAACATTTGCCCCTGTGTCTAGAGACAAAAAAAGGCAAACAAAAAGTAATTATTGTACCTAGAAGAGTGCTCCATCCACCAAAATGACACTGAATCAGTGATGAAGCCGTGTTCACTTTTTCACTTAAGTGCTGTCATTATCCCAGCATCAGAATTAGTACTCTTGTTTTGTTTTGTTGCCTGCTGATGATGCAAGTATTAAATTTTGGCCTGTGATGAAGACTGCAGAAATCAGAGTCCAGTACAGCAATTCTTTTGTTTTTGCTACACACTGAAGACATTTGGGTTTGAGATCAAAAGCTGAATATGAGACGATAGATCGGAGTTTCAGCTTTCATTTCCTGATCTTTACATCTAGATGTGTTAAACATCTTAGAACATGGCACCTTTGTTGGCAGACAATTTTCAGGTGAGCAAAAGTATAGGAACAGATAGTCTTAAGGTAAATAACACTTAATATTTAGTTGCATATCCCTTGCTTGCAATAACTGCATCAAGCCAGCGATCGACTGACATTACCAAACTGTTTCATTCTTCTTTTCCAGGCTCGTACCACAGCTTCTTACAGTTGTTGTTTGTTTTGGGGGGTTTCTCGCTTCAGTCTCCTCTTCAAGAGGTGAAATGCGTGCTCAAATGGGTTAAGGTCTGGTGATTGGCTGGCCAGTCTAAAACCTTCCACATTTTCCCCTGATGGAGTCGTTCGTCGTGTTGGCGGTACGTTTTGGGTCACTGTCTTGCTGTATGATGAAGTTTGATTGGATGTAGAATTCATTCTGCTGCTACCATCATGAGTTACATCATCAGTTATTGAGCCCGTTCCAGAAGCAGCCATGCAAGCCCAAGCTCGTATGTGCTGGATCATGAGCAGATCCTTTCTTTTTCCACTCTTTGGCCTTTCCATCACTTTGGTAGAGGTTAATCTTGGTTACACAACTTTTCCACAACATTCCAAATTGTTGTATTGGCTATGTCCAATGCTTGTGCAATGACTCTGACCAATTTTCTCTCTTTTCTCAGCTCCAGAATGCCTTGCTTTTCTCCCATAGACAGCTCTCTGGTCTTCATGTTGGTTTATCCTTTTTAACAACAAATGCAGTCTTCACAGCCTAAACCCAGGGCTCAATCCAAGAGTAGACATTCATCGCTACTAACTGTTTAAACAATCAAACTAACAGGGCACATCTGGGCAACAAGAAACCCCTGTCACATGTTCCAATATTTTTGATCACTTGAAAAATGGGTGGGTTCAAACGACAGGTGCCATGTTCTAAGTTTAACACATCTAGATGTAAATGTCAGGAAATGAAAGCTGAAATTACATCATCTCATATCCATCTTTTGATCTCAAATTCAAATGTTTTCAGTGTATAGCAAAAACAAAAGAATTGGCCTTGCTGTTCCAATATTTTCTGAGGGGACTGGAACTCGCTTGACGTTGCATCATCCTCGAATGCGATCAGATGCTTCGTTTGAAAATGTTAATGCACACTTAAGGTTCAACAACATTCTCGCTCCTCATGTTTAGTAAACGTACATAAGTCCATCCAGCCTTTCTATAAATAGATCGCTCATTATTAGCCGTGTTAAATTAGCAGTGAACCTGAATAACATGTGGCAGAGACCTCAGCAAGCGTGGTCTCATGGTGTTGATGAGTCAGAACCTGCCTGTGCTTATTTTTAACGGTTAATCAACAGAGAAAGGGAATGACCAGTGTGGCATGGCTCTGAGTTGGAACTTGCTGGTTTTTGTATCGCACCTACCTTCCTCGGAGTTAAATTTCACTTTGGAATAGAAAGATGATTCTGCTTATCTCTGACTCACTCCAGTGAAGTCTTAAAGGAGAAGTCCACCCTGAAACCCATTAACACATGCTTATATTGAAATATTTGCAATACGCTTAGCGATGCCGGTGCTAATTTGTTGGCTGGTGCTGTATTGTCATTATTCCCGTGAGAAGTTAGCAGTTGTTTGCCACGCTGACATCGCAGAGGGACATTGCTAGTGCAGGTACAATTAAGTTCAATAGGGAAAAAATGTTCAGCAGTCTCAAAACATATGGGATAACTTTCAGGTTTCACTGTCAGCTCCTACAAACAAGTGCAAGAGATGGCACAACAGAAACAAGAGCTTCTTTCCTCACTCATCATGGTGAGATGGCAGACACCAGATTCCAAGCTCCAGAACCCAGCACAGCTACACGACACCGTTGTGCTGAGTTACAGCTCGGCTACGTAGCGATCTACCAGGCAGTATTAGCATGAAAGTGTGCAGAGGGTTCTTCATCGCTCTCTTCAGGTAGAGATTGAGCATGGGCTAAATCCCACTGGCACTGCTGTCAGCAAGTAGTCGAACAGCATTGTGGGTAATGTAGAAAACCAAAGAGAAAATAGACCAGCATGTTGGTGAAAGAGGTTTCCTTTAACACCAGCACATGGCTGAGTAAGAGACGCTTGATCAGTGTTGGGGACGAGAGGCAGACATGTAGACAGGCAGCGTGTTTGTGCGTCTCAACCAGTCTAACGTCTCTTCTCTTTGGCCTTGATGAGAGAGAAATGAGACAAGAGTCGACATTATGAGGAGAGTTTTTAAGAGCCCTGTGAAGTCAGTTCTGTTACTGTATGTTAGGATTTTAAGCGCACCAATATTTACTGACAGAATTCATCCTCTCTCACTTGCAAATTCACATGAAAATATCCGGATATCATGATTAGGGTTATGGGCGGCTTTAGCATGATCTCTTTTATAGACGTCATTTAATTTCTTTTTCCTAATTCTAAGTACATCACCCTTGCACTTTTACAGTTGAATTTACTGATAATCAGTTAAGTAGTTTATTACAATATTCAGCACATGGCAATGTTTAAATATTGCTACTGTCTCCACATTTCCTTGTGTGTATTAACATTTCTGGGCTGCATTTGCATGTTTAACACACAACGGTGTCAAAAACGAATTTAGCAATCGTACATTCTGGCTTTTTTGATGAAAATTACACAATAAGTTACACAACCAAGGAATACTTTTTCTAATATAAACTAAGTAGAATTCCTTTGCTGTTATAATTAGGTTGTATTTGTATTTGTGTGTGTGTGTGTGTGTGTGTGTGTATATATGTGTATATATATATATATATATATATATGATTGTGACAACTCTTATTATTAGTTTCATGCAGTTCTCTTCAGTCAACTAGCCAGCTATATGATTCAGTTCACTACAGTATGAGAGATATTCCTATTAAAAACAATCAAACAAAAACCCAGGTGTATTGTGTACGGTGACAAACCTGCATTTATGATTTTGACCCCTAGTTATGGTGAGTCACCTGAAAGCAGTGTCAGACCAAATATATGTATATATATAAATGTTTAATGAATATTTTACATTTCTGTATCAACAGACAGGCTGTTTATGTGGGGCATCATATTTTTCAGAATGATTATGTTCATATTTGAATATATGTTCATACCTTCAGGTCACTAATAAAGGTGTAAAGAGCAGTTTTTAAACTGTACTGGTGTAAGTCAGTTGATCAGTAAATATCTTTGGCTTCAGTTATAAAGAGTTTGTCATGATGTGCAACCGGTGGACATGGACACTGCAAACTGGCCATGACCCGCTTTTCATCTTCTGTAAAGTACACACGCAGCCGGTTGTGCATAAACCCAAACATTTCAGCATATTGCGGGTAAGTATCAGTTCAGTCAGTGCACGCTGTATCGTTTATGCTGTTAGCACGGAGCTGACTCGCTCACTGATGTGCATTAGGGCTTTTGGGTTAGGGTTAGGTGATTCTGCCTGTTAGGACTTACTTAATACTGATAATATAAAAAAAAAAAAAAAAAAAAAGTGCTATCCGTAAATACCATTCAAAATTAGGCTTTGGTTTGGCGTGTGTGTGTGTGTGTGTACGTGTGTGTGTGACTCATTTCTGCCCTTCATCTTTCCAGGCTCCCCCACACTGCCAGTTGGATGGTGTTCAAGACAGCAGTCGCTGTGAAGGTATACAACAGACTACACTGTGCTTTGGGGGAAACAGAGACCAGATGACAGCTGTGATCCAGTGGTTCTGCTTTCATTCCGTCATTTATAGGTTAAACGTGTGCAAGCTAAAGTGCAGTGTTTCGGTTGGAACTCAGTACAGAGTATCCTCCTCAAATTCTAAATGCACTTACACACACACACACACACGTTTGCTTTTGTGACATTTCAGGACATGATATTATACATATGTCATGTAAATATAGTGTATATAATTATGTATATGTAATAGAGGTGTAACGCAATGCTATTGTCTGGATCTGTTTAGTGCTCAGAAAGTTCACATCTGTTTTCATCTGTCATTTGGCTTTAAACTGGGGGGGAAAGTGGGCGTGGTCTATACCGGAAGGTTATTAATTTATTTGATTGATATTAATCCTACTGTTATGTTTTGGAAATGCTGGAACACAAGTGAAAAATAACTTTTTCATTCACATTCTGTAATAAATACCAGTTTGCGGAACAGCTCCTGCTCCAGACGCCCTGTGGAACTTTCTGGCAAGCTTTCTGTTTTCTATCCGATGCGACTGAGTAAGCAAGCTAACCACGTTTCAAAGCAGTGATGACTTTCCCAAATCAACAAACTGTTATTTAGGCTACAGTTGACAACTATAGCCATCTAATAATATTTTGTCAGATTTTCCTCACTTTTTGGATTACATTCCATCCGCTACATTCCAGAAAGACCGGAGCATATTCCTGGACACGTTTTCAGAATCTACAATAAAGCAGCGTCACATGTCCAGTGCTTCTGCGAGTCAAAAACGCGAGCTGCATTTCATTGTAATGACCGTATCGTTTTCTGAGAAGTGGCAGAAATAACAATTACAATAGTTTTACAATATTTTTCAAATTAATTAAAGGATTTTTGTGGTAGAGATATGCTGTCCGGTGCAAAGCGCTTAGATACGGAGCCGAGGCTCAACAGATGAAGGCACATTTCTTTTGTTTGTACAGAAGTATGGTAGAAATATTATTTTATATTCCGTTTATTTTAGAGCCCAGTAAGGCATTGAGTAGGTCTGGCTAAAACTGAACCGCCTATCTCCCTTTAGCATGTTAATGAACTTATTTTTGATTTTTTCTGCAAGCAGCGTTGCCAGGTTCTGCGTATAATATCTGAGTATTGCAAAAATATACTGAAAATCGGAAAGGTGCACAACTCTTAACCTGTGCCCCCCAAAAGACTGAGGAAAAAGGAGAAAATGTGTCTACCTTTTTTTTTATGCCCGAACATTTTAGCCTCGTTTCATGTCTTGGTGCGCTTTCTGAGTTGTAGGATGGGAATTTTGCTTAAATCTGGCAACCATCCCCATGAGCTTCCGCTAGCTGTTCTTTAAAGCTCTATATTAAAGTAAAAACCTCACGCTGGCATGACTTTTCTTGTTTTGTCCTGTGGGATCCCAATGCACACATCTATTCTGAAGCTTTCTGCCAAGCATTCTCAGAACAAACCCCCTGAATACTCCACATATTGGCTGTATCCGTATTCGTTCGTATCGTTCAGTCCAAATAATGTATTCAGTTACTTCCCTAGTATGTAATGAGCATTTTTCAACACCAAATCCTAAATCTAAACCTTACCTCAATTTGAGTCACCACAGACAAATGGTTTTAAACTTTAAGTATTGAAAAAAACAAACTTTATGTTGTCAGGATATTCTTGCTGCTCCTGACAAGGTAGAATACCCCTGTTCTTTTCTGGCTTTCTTATATAGTCACATTATTTTTGTCCTGAAAAAGAAAACACAGTTAATAAGCTTTATTATCCATTAGAAATCAGAGGAATGAATAAAAGTATTTATCTGTAGTTCTTTAATCACCCTCCCTCCCACTTTCTCTCTCTCTCTCTCAACTCTCTCACTTTGTACCACTAGGCTGAGGGAGGTGTGGAATTCGGGCAGAAGGGCTTGATGATGGAGCTGCAGAGTCTACAGGAGGCTCTCAAGGTGGAGATACAGATTCATCAGGTAATAAACACCAGGACCAGGAATCCTGGCGCAGGATATCCTGTGTAAATCCTGAAGTGGGTAAACCTAGTGTACATTATAAACACAGAAGAAAAAAGTGGGGAAAATATTTCATCAGTATCCACATTTTACGACTCAGATATTAATGTATTAAAGCACCCCAGAGATTGCATTATTCCCCCCCCAAATTCTGTTCTAAACTTTTAGAACTTTTTTTTATTATCCAAAATTATTATTATATGATTTTGATTTCTTTGGGCAGAAGGGCTTGAAGATGGAGCCGTACAATCCATTTGTGGCTCTCAAGATTAGAGTCTGAGCATTTTCCTGCACATCAGTGCCTGTATAGGATCTTACACTTTGTCTGCATTTATGAATAATAGCTTGTTACAGTGGGCTGTTGCCCATTGTTTAGCCGACATGTACCACATCTGTGCAAATGTGCTATGAGCATGAATACTCTTCTGCTGTACACTGATTCTGGCGTGCACGATTCCACAGTGCAAAGCACATGACTGTTCACTGTGGAGTTAAACTTTAATTTAATATCATTTGGCATTAAGGAAGACATTTTCACTTCAACACCAAAGTGTGGATTCTGAAGGAGAATTGAAGTCAACTCTCATAACCATAGTGACAGCGTCATAGAAATGCTTAAATGACTTATTTACCATCCATGAACTATTCCAAAATGTACTAAATACTCCATAGCCTATCTGGGTACCATATGAGCCAGGTAATGAAGTGAAACGTAACAGGGCATTCAATAGGAGGAACATTTTAAACGATCTCCGATAGACTGTAAGTGATGAGTGTCAGGTTTTGCTCTTAAAAACAGAAGAACAGGAGCTTCTTTTCTCACTCCTCATTTTTCAGCATTGTTGGATCATATGAATCATAAAACATTCATATTAATAATCATTGCATATGAACAAGAAATCCAGCGTGGACGTAGCAGAGACAGAGAGCGTTGGACTCAAAGTTCCGAAACGCAGTGCTGCGATGTGATGCAGTCATGCAGCGTCAGGGGCGCGGTCAGCAGACAACTCGCCTAGGCTAGCTACAGGATATGAAGCATGATGGCCTCGATGGAGGGCAGATGAAGTCAGGGCTCTCACAGACCCAACATGATAATGAAAGAAACAATTGTATTATGTGTCCTAAGTGAGATTACATGCGAGTAGTTAACACTGTCTTATATATAATACGCTCATCTTTAATGTCGTTTTAATGTAGTGTACAGTTACAGGTTCTGCAGCAGAGTTATGTTATTCACTGTTTACTGAAGAAGCTGCATGTAGTGAACCGGAAAGCATGTGGGATTTAAAACATTAAGACTTAATGATTTCTCTTCTTCTTTTTTTTTTTTTTTTTTTTTTTTTTTTTTTTTTTTTTTTTTTTTTTTTTTTTTTTTTTTTTTTTTTTTTTTTTTTTTTTTTTTTTTTTTTTTAGACTTTTTATTGTAATTACTCATTGTTTTTGTCATGTGTTTTCGTGTTGCTTGGACATTGTTTGCATTAATACTCGCACTATGTTGTAAATAAAACATTCAGGGTTTTTTTTTTCTTTCTCCATTAACATGTTTATTAGTGTAGTCCCTCAGGACCCGAACATAATTATTTTTGGCTTTTTAAGTTTATCAGATCTGTCAAATGTCCCCACAAGGAGAAAAATTTGTGTACAGGAATGTGTTCCTGTAATCCTGTACTCCCACATGGAGTAAACTGTAAGAAGGCTGGATTTGTGCTGCCACTTGCAGTTCCACTCTCTGCCTCTGAGAGTCGCTGTGTGAACAGCCTGAATTACACTCTGCTTGGCTAACCAAGTATATGAAGAGCCCTGAATAATCCGTGTTCTGACTATTCTCTCTTTGCTTTTCTCTCTCTCTCGCTCTCTCTCTCTCTCACACACACACACACACACAAACACACACTTATTCTTTGTCTCATTGTCATTCTTTCTGCAGAAGCTAGTTGCACAGATGAAGCAGGATCCACAGGTGAGAGCTGCATCAGCATGAAGATCACTTCTCATTCAGCTATATTACCAAATATGTAGAGAGACACACAGATATGATTTCTCAAAGGGAGTGTCAGTGATTGTGTGTGTTTCTTTTGTGCGTAGAATGCTGAGCTGAAGCTACAGCTGCATGACCTTCAGGCCAAGATCACAGTGCTGAGCGAGAGACAGGTAAGAGTCGAAAGACATCTGAATCTGTAAACGAGAGAGACAGCTGGCTCTGTTAAAGACGGTTAAAGACAGTTGAATCATAAAGACACTGGCTAATTTGTGAGGAGTCTTGAGTCATTTTTGGTTTTACAATTTAATTTTTCAGTGGTCTATATCCGGTGAAGCAGAGAGAACTGTTTTAAAGCAGAAGAACTGCCTCTCGTGTAGTAGTTGCTTCAGTGTAAAACTAGAAATGTCTAACACTTATTTACTAATTAGCAAACGGCCCACGTTTTTAGTGATTGTTTACACACAGGTATTGCACTCTGGCACACAATTCTCAATAACCAAACTGCATCTCTCTCTTCCCTAAAGGATTAGCACTATTCTCTAAACAATTCTCTAAACCAGTGATCATCAGCTGGCAGAGTCAGCAAAGTACTGTCAGCGGACCGCGCCGAGTTCTAAGGAAACTTCAGTAGCAGAGCCGATAAACGTGTGAAGTAACTTGCTACTCTAGTTTTTAAACAATGAACCAGGGTGGCGCCTGTAGACGTTCTTCTTCTTCAAGCATTTATGTGAAGAAGGCAGCTCATTGGACCTGAGACTTGGTAAAGGGCTAGTGACATTATCTCACAAAGGGGGAGTGTTAACAGACTTTGATGAAATCAATTGAAATATGAGACCAGGGATGATGAGGAGGTGTAAGAGGTTCGAGCAGGCCAGTGGGTAAGTGTCTGGTGGTGTAAGAACGTGCACAAATCTGGTAGGCCTGGACACAAACTGTGTTGAGTATTTTATGAGAGAAGGCCACCAGAACTTACTGACTAGGGTTATTGGGATGAAAGTTTTCCCACATGGACATCTGGATGAAGCTGCTTCTTCTTCTCTGAGCCCATGTAATGTCATCCATTATCTCCCACCTTATGGGAGCTACAACGCAGGAAGATGGCAAGATGACAGAAGATTCACTGGGATAGAACATGGAGTCCTTGTGAAAAAGAGAGCATATCTTGGCTTGACAAGGGTTTAGTCTCTTCACGGATTCACATACTCGAGAGAATAGAGATTGACTTAGACAGAGAGATGGAAGAGTAGAAGAAGGGCTCTCTGTCCAGGTGACCAGCAGCTCAACTCTACGCAAATGAAATTCAGTTTACACTAATTGACTACGCACCTGGCAAAAACATGCCAGTAGGTGGATTGGGGACTAGGTGTGAGTGTGTGAGTGCGTGCGTGTGTGTGTGCACATGGTGCCCTAAATGGACCCATCCACGGTGTATTCCCACCTCATGGCCAGCAGTGCAGGGACTGACTTCAGATCCTCGATCAGGGTTGAATAAATGTATACAGCACACACGTTGTGACAGACATGTTCTCAAACAATCAGTGCAGCATGAAAAGCATCCGTTTTATAAGGAGAAGTGGTATTTTGATACAAACGTTTCACTTTGTTTTCATCTTGTCCATGGTTTTGGAGCCAGTGTTTCATTTTGCTCACAGTATACTTGTGTCGTTCTGAGAATCGTGTTAGAGCATTTTAGATAGCGAGACATTGTTTACAGAAATGCGTGTAAGCAATTGAGAGAAACTGCGAGCGCACACATTGGCATCTGGCCTAGTCAGTTATTCCTGTCTTAATGTTCAGCAAGAGATATTTGTTTGGAAACTTTGAAAAATAAAAACTGATACTAGACCAGTAAATACAACAAGAAGCTGCTATAGTGGCACAAGCGAACCTGGCACTTGTGCTGAATCTAGATTGTGTAGAAGTAGAGCCCTTTGAGTGGGAGAAGGTGAAAAGAAAGGTAGTCAAGCAACAGAGGGAAAGAGAGAGAGGGAGAGAGCAGTCTCTCTGCAGTGTGTCTGACGAGCTGTATAGTCACACAGTGTGAAATCTCCTCAAGAAAACACTTTCCACCTGTCGCTTATTGATCTGCCTCATTCTTCCGGCCTCTCTCTCTCTCTCTCTCGCTCTCTCGCTGTTCACTCATGCTGAGAATTCTTTTAAACACCACCAGTTATTGGTGCTAAGGACTGCTGCTAGATCCTCATTTAGAAAGACATAAATGAGGTGGTGACCCTGCCTGAGCTTTGTCCTTTCTCTTCTTTATGCTCTCTCCGTTGTTTCATTAGTTTTGGCATCCACATACTGGTCTTCCTCTGTCTCTTTGTTTTTGCTGTATATATAGGAACATTTTGCCTGAGTTAATATGTTTAATGGTCTTAATTAGTAGATTTAGTAAAGTTATCATATTAGATAATGCTAAAGATCCACATTTGAAGTATGCTGTAAATACAACCAGAGATATGTTATAATCAGCCTACATATATAGTATATAGTGAATCAGATTAAGAACTTTTTTTTTTTTTTTTTTTTGGTCTTATTTGTTCATTTTAATCTTCCAGTGGTACATATCAAGTACAACAAAGCAAAAATAGTTATTGGACTGTTGATAGTTATCAGACTGGGAGAGATGGAGTTAAAGACTTTGTTTCTTAGCAACAGGTAGAGTAAATGAGTTTCTCACAACCAGTCAGAATCTGTGTGTGTGTGTGTGTGTGTGTGTGTGTATACGTGCACGTAGCAAGTAATTTCTTTTCAGTCATAACAAAGTGTATACTGTGTGTGTGTGTGTGTGTGTGCGCGTTTCTGCGCTTGCATGCCAGCTTGTGTGCTAAAAGGGTTTTGTGTATCAGGGCCTCCAATCACTCTTAAAGCTCATGCAGCAATGGAGTGGACATTAAAGTAGAAATCAACACTAAATGTGAATATTTAACTTGTAAACATGTTCATATACACTTATTTTGGTGCATTCTGTTCAGTAGCACATAATACACGTAACATACAATAAATGTTAGGCGTAGCCGTATCTGATCGTGACCTGGATAAAGCAGTTGCTGAAAATGAATGAAAGATGAATGATTGTAGTGGCCTCGTATCAAAGCAGGATGCAGTACAGGGGATTTGGGCCTATAGTACGTAAAGGTGAACCATTCAAGTGCACACACTTTCAGTTGTCGCTGCCCCAAACCTCAGAAGTGTCAAGCATAAATGCAGATCGCTCTTATTTTGCCTACTTATTTAAAGCCTACGTTACTTGTGTTTTATCCTATTCTTCTGTTTATGTAGCCTTTAATTGGACAGATATTTATAATTTATATAAGTGTTAATTCTTCGGTAATTTATTTTTATTGTTAGCATAGTGTTGCCTAGATAGTGTTCATCTTCTGGTATAGTATTTTGTCTAATTGTAGTTGTATCAAAACAGCTCAGCTAAATAATATCTACAAAAGCATGGCTAGGTCTTGTGCTGTTTGGGGATGCAGCAGCACTGCAAACCTTTCCTCACTGATCTTCACACTTATGGTAATAGGACGTTGGCAGAGAACGTCTCTCCAAGCAATTATATCATTCACCGAAGAATAGCACTCAAAATAATAATGACACACGGTACATCATTATAGGACTTTCACTCACCATGCCTTTCCTTCTTCCCCTGCTCTTCAACTCAAGATCCACCCCTTCTGTTTTCCAAATCAAGATGGAGTGATAATCAAGAGTCCTCAAAGGGAAAAAGTGAGATTACAGCTACTATAATTCAGCCCTGAATTGCACATGTTTAAGAGAAACACTTGACACTAAAATATGCTAAATTTTTTTTTTTTTTCTTCTACCCTCTTATTTTCTTCTCTAAATTCTGATTTGTGTGTAGGCCTTAATATTATCTGTTTATTTCTAGTAACACGCTCTTAGACAGTAGCTGATTCAGTGCTTCAGCTGTGTCTCAGGTATTGGACTGAGCAATGTGTGGCATCTGTTCAGTTTAAGGCTTTGAAAGCCCAGCCACAGCCACACACAACTCTGCAGAGAAGCTGTATGTGCTTTTATAAAACTCACTGGCCTGGATATAGAGAGAAATTAAATGTGCGTGCTAACATTTCTAAGAAAATGTACCAATCTCAAAAGAGAGCTGTGTTCCCGGCTGTGCACCCACACACCCCTCCTCTTCTATCGTGATTGTCTAAGTTTGGGTTAATTGAAATGAAAGATAGAATGCTTTGTGAATCAGCCTGTGAGAGCCAGATCAGCACTTCCATGCTGTTCCTAATGACTAGATGTGCACTAGTGCTGAGAGAGAGAAATGTGGGGTGTGTGTGTGTGTGTGTGTGTGTGTGAGGAAGCAGGCAATGTGAGTGGAATTTTAATCGGAGGCTCAGAGCTGGTTAAATACCAGCACAGAGAGAGTGACAGCAAGCAGAAAGACCTCACAGCTTGTGTGTGTGTGTGTGTGTGTGTGTGTGTGTGTTCAGGTATTATCGCTATCAAATAAAAAATAAAATGACATCAAGGACAAAGAAAGAACATCAGAAAAAAGGAGATAGCATGTCTTCAGCTGAAAGAGAGAGACTGCATCATCTATTGCAGTGCTTATTCACTGTGTCACACTGTATATGCTTGAAGAAGTTCAAAAGCTTTTACACGTTCTGGCATACAAATTCATAGCTTGTTCGTATACACAGATAAGCACACCACCATGCACAAATCATTACTCTGTTTCTTATGGAATGGTACAGTTGATATTGTTTCTATAAATTGTAGGTTCTACTGAGATTACTAAAGGTTGGACATTAGCAGTTTCTGGCATAGACAACTTTCCAGAGACAGGACTGCAACATGTTGTACACTATATGGCCAGGTGTTTGTGGACACCTGACCATCACACCTGTATGTGCTTTTTAAACATCCCATTGCAGATTATAATAAGCTCCACTCTTCTGGGCAGGCTTTCCACTAGATTGTGGAGCATGGCTGTGGGGATTTGCTTATTCAGCTACAAGAGAATTGGGCGCTGATGTCGGGCGAGGAGGCCTGGGGTGCAGTCAGTGCTCCAATTCATCCCAGAGGTGTTCAGTGGGGTTGAGGTCAGGGCTCTGTGCAGGCCACTCGAGTTCTTCCAGTCCAGCCTTGGCAAACCACGTCTTCATGGAGCTCGCTTTGTGGACAGGGGCACTGTCATGCTGTAATATGTTTGAGCCCCTTAGTTCCAGTGAAGGAAACAATGCTACAGCATACAAGGGCATACTAGACAATTGTGTACTTCCACCTTTGTGGCAACAGTTTGGGGAAGGCCCACATATGGGTGTGATATGTAGTATATTTATGGATGCTTCTGAAACCATGTAGTAGCATTTCGAGCCTGGTGTCCTGCCCCATTACCCAACTCTATTTGGTTAACATTTGTAGCCCACCCTTTCCACCTAAATTTAAAATTTCACCTCACGCTAATGAAACACATCAGGATGGCCACTGTGGTTGAATCTTTGGTTGTAAATTAAAACATAATTTCATTCTGTACATTATGGAAGTGTGTGAATGATGAAATTCTGCACATGTGCTATAATCAATTGCACACAGTGCTTTGAACCAACACATAAAAAAACCCGTAACAAACCCACAGATAATAGCAAAATGGAATCCTTCCTGCTCTGACAAGTGTTGGAGAAACTGTGGACAGAATGTTGGTAACCACACCCATATTTTGTGGTCATGTCCAAAATTAAGAAACTATTGGAAAGACGTATTTGATGCTCTTAAAGAAATCATCCATCATGAAATCCCCGAAGATTGTAAAATTGTAAAAGTTAGCCCGAGGATCAAAGATCTACTGAGCTGTATATCCAAGTATGTTGATGAAGCACCTCAAAATCAAGTTAGAGTAAGCCATCTTTAGCATGACTGCTATCTAATAAGTTACTTATTTTACTGCAGTAAAATTATTAATTAGAAACAGTAAATAAAGTGGATGTTTTCAGTATTTGTTTTTCGCCTTCATTTTTAGCTCAGTCTTCTCAAATTTAAATCCGGAGCTATAGCAATGTTTGTTTAATAATATAAGTTTATATTAAAATAAGTTTGCTTATGATTAATAAATTGTACCATACAAAAATATCAGGCTATTGTCTGTGTGGAGTGTGCGTGTGTCTATGTGGGTTTCCACACACCTCCTAACATGCCTCCCCAGCGTGCCAGTAGGTGGGTTGGCTATGATAAATTGCCCCTGGGTGTGAATGAGTGTGTGAATGCCTGTGCATGATGCTCTGTAATGGAGTGGTGTCGCTTCCAGTGTAGCTTCATGCCCAGTGTTCTTGGGATAGGCTCCTGATTAACAGTGACCCTGACCAGGATAAAGCAGTTACTGAACTAGCTGAGTGGGTGAGTTTTGTAAAGTTCATTTCTTCAATAAACCTGACATCAAAACTGACCTTGTTAGTTTATGTGCATTTGTTACTTTAGAGTGTGTACTGGGCACAAAAGCATGCTGCAGGCTCATCTTCATGGAACACTGCAAGGTCAATTATTTGGTTGGACAGAAACCCCAGGTTTAACCTCAAGGTAACGTAAGAGTCCAGCTTCCACCTAAGAGCACACAAGACCTGTGTAATAAAGGCTGTTGTATTCATGAGTGTTTCTTGGACAACTAGGTCCCAGTCCTCAGTTAACAATTACTTCTAAGTGACCAAACACACAGGCACAGGTGACCTGGCTGAGGGTCACCAAACTCCATCCATTTGGGACAGCTTGGGGAGGAAGGCATCTGGGTGCTCTGATCACTAGCAAAAGCAGCAGTGGAAGCCAAGTTCTTGCCATCTCTGGGCCATGAGCAGGACTCTGTTAGTAGATGGTGCTAGTAGATGGTGTCATAACCCTGGGACAACACTTCCGGGTACAAACACCACTCTTCCATCTGCTACACCATTGTACATTGTTGGTACATGGTACACAATCAAGGAGGAGCATCTGTGCAAGGTGGAGAGGGCCTTCTGACCTTGTACCACACTAATGATTGATATATTTGACTGTTACCATGTCTAAGTGGACCAGCATGTGGTACTGTCACATGGGGACCAGTAGGAAAAGCCTGAGGGCTAGGTGGGCTACCCTCCGTTCTGACTGGGTGATGTGTTCTGATCTCATACGGGGTGCCACATGCCTCCTTTGACACCACACTGCTCCACGGTAGTAAGGTAATTGTCCATGGTGTCAATGTCTCTCTAATGAGGCATTGCATCCAAATAGACTCCTTTTGTTGGAAAAACCTTGCATCTACAGCAAGGTAGAGCCCTTGCTCCTCTCACTGAGACAAAAGCACTTCTCTGGTTGTGGCATGTGGGTACCACAAAAAATGCTTTCATTGCAGTAAGCCTAGGGGATAAAAGCTACAGTTCCCATCTACATAGCGACCTGAATGGCAAGTATTAAGATGCCTGCTGCACGAGGGGTGACAGGGTGGCTAGCATTCTCAGTTAATCTAGATCGAACCTGATGAATTGTGTTCATTGCAAGACCAAGCACTGCAGTGCGTATATGGAGGGTAGCTGTGCCCTGAATTTCCTGTTTCTTGGTGGGGGCACACAGTAGCCAGTCATCCAAGTATGGCAACACTGGCCATCTGGGAGGACAAAGCCACTTGCGTACATCTTGAAAACACCCATTAGAGAGAGAGAGAGAGTAAAGGATAGAACTTTGAACTGCACTGTGTTTCTCATACAGTCAAGTGCTGATGGACAAAACCACAGTGAAGCCACACATTATTTCCTGCCCAAATATCAGATTTCATTCAGTAATGCTCCACATTATGGAAAATAATGTATTGTTTTGAGTTTGTTTTTGTTATTAGTATCAATATTTTATCAATCAGTAACCTTTTTGCAGGCCAGGAGTAATGGGGTGGAGCTTGCAAAATGTATCGGCAAAGCTTTTGTTTTCGTGCAAATTGCAAGTCAGAAAGTTGCAAGAGTGTATGTTGTGCATACTTGTAGTAGCATAGAGCTTAAAGCACATAGCAAAAAATAGACTTGAAGCAGGAAATTCTGCTTTGTGCACAAATGACTGCATGCACTGACCAATTGACTGCAACGAAGACTGTTGTTCTATTTTGCCATATTTTAAAATGAGGTAACCATCAGGCAGTTTGTGTACCTTGTCTCATTTTACATACCTCTTTAAAACCAGAAACTTTAGCTTCTGGAACATATGTATCTTTGGATTGCATAATCTTGATGCTCCTATTTCGGGATCCTCATGCAACAACAGCCAGTGAAAACTCCTAACAAATCACTCAAAAATCCCGCTGATCTGCTCATCTAAATATTCTACATTTTTGTCAGAGGTTTACATTTATTCCACCAGTGCAGAAGCTGCTGAGGATTCCTACTTCAGCGTGGGAGTGAGAACTCGTCTTGTAATCTGCGAGTGGGTCAAATCTTTGTTCACCAGTCTGAAGATTTGTTTTCTGACATCATCTGGTGTCAGCTTCAGCCATACTGAAACACGTTGTATGTAGGGAAGTGTTCAGGAGTTCTTCCTAAAACCCGCATCAAATCTGAAATCACCGGAAAACAAATAAATACAACTGTATTTTATTAAAGACTCCTTTCAGTCTAATGGTTCAGTCTGTTGTGACTTTTAATCAATCTACTTTATTATGACCTGAAAAAATGGAATAGAAAACAGAATTCTGGTATCAGCAAATGTCTGTTGGGTCCATTTTATTTCTTCTAAAGAGAGAGAGAGAGAGAATCTTTAACTGTGTTCATGTTTATGTCTTATGATTAGAGTGTGTGCTGTTTATTGATGTCTCTGCAGTTCGCTCACCCAATATCATGTCTAAGCTTTCAGAGTTCTAATCTCACGTGCTATTTTATTTCTATAAGGAGCATTACATGTGCGTGCGCACGCGCACACACACACACACACTTAAAATTTACCCAAGCATACCACCTATTCTCTTTCATTCCCTTGTCATTAGTTGAGTCAAAGAATGGGCAGTGACTGTGACTCCCACTCTGACTGACGGAGAGAGTCAGTTATATAAGAAGCATCCACCTAGTGTAGTGCTAACCTTGTGACAGCACAGTGAGGATACTACTGGAATGAATATTTTACGGCCTGCAATAGAAGGGCATGTTTGAGAACGACACATGTAGAGTGAGTCAAATTCAGCACATACTGCACCACGATCACATGTTGTGGTTTTACATATTATTAGAGGTTTTACACTAGTTCTGTTTATATTGCAAGAGATCTTTCCTTTTTATAGGCTCATAAAATACTGTCACAGCAGGAACAGAAACACTTAGACCATCTGTTATAGACTGCTGCAATGAGAGAGCTGAAATCCACACAGCAATATAGGCTTGGTCGAGTGGGTGTATGTGTGGAGCCTCTTCAAGCCTGTGGGGCCGTCATTACACTTTTCACCTCTTTAGAACAGAGCTTGTTGTGTATTCACAGCTTTAGTGTTGCTGTATTCTTTCCCCAGAAAAAGGTGGTGGAGCAGTTGAGGAGAGATTTGCTGGTGAAGCAGGATTCGGCGGAGATCAGGCTCCAGACACACACACAGCTCCCTCTACAGGCTGATGGCAAAACTACCACATTGATCTCCAACCAGAACCAGAGCTCTCTTCCTCCAACTCACCTCAACACTCCACAAGTAGTTGTCCCCCTCTTCCTCCTTTAAAAATGCCAGACTTATGTATCACTGAAATGTAGAAGAAGTTATACTTTCTAATGTGTGGTATCACATCTTCCTGCCTAAAATGCCATGTACAGTATGATCCAAAGAATTCCCAAGAATTAAGTTAAGAAAAACGAATAGCTTGGTAAATTATAGTTAGTTTTTGGTAGTGATTTTTTTTTTTTTGAGCAACAGCGTTCAGGTGTTTCTCTCTGGTTCAGCAGAACTTGAGGTGTGTGTATACTGTGGTTCTATATTGTGTGCTTGCATGTGTGAATGATGTGAATGATTTTTTTTTCTCTCTAGAACTCATTGAGTGTGACTCCAGTCATTGCCACTAAAACTCTACCTCTGATGCTGAGAGCTGCCACACCCACCACTCCCATTGCCATGATGCCTACGCCCACCATTGCCATGGTTACCACCCTCACCAATACACCCCGCCCCAGCCTTCCAAACTCGGACCCCCAGAATTCAATAGGTCTCCAGACAGCCAGCAAGCCAGCCAGTCAGGGAACGGAGCCTGTGCGGATTGTTCCCAAAAACACCATTGTTGTAAGTGAACATGTAAATGTGTTTTAGGGTGTCAGGCAGTGGTGTGAGAGGTTCACAAATATAAATGAGAAAGCAGAGAAAACAGTATGGAATTTTTTCCTGTTTCCACAGTAGCAGTGAAAACTACAAGGACAACCGGATTTGTTTTAATACAATACTTGTTACAAAACCTTGTTACTCCTGTTGTTTTGTTCAGTTCTTTTTGCTTGCACAGATTTCTATAGTTTTACTTTGTTTTCCGTAATGTGGCATGCGGTGTTGTGCAAACCTATTTCATAAAACGCAAACAACATCTAATGTCCAGGACAAACAAGAAAAATGAATACTTTCAGAAATGGAGCCATATCCTTAGCTAGTGTGCAGTCCCGGCTTTTAAATTCACACTGCGTGTGACTCATTGGCACTCTGCCAGTCAGAGTTCCTAAATTTGTCCTGTCCACCAGACAGACAACTGAGCTTCTCTACTGCCAGTTTGTTCCCATGGCGACCGTTCAGTCCCCATCCCAGCCGGCATGACTAGCGTCTAGAGCAGGGGTTCATCTTTTAGCAACCAGGGACCCCTTTAACTGTAAAATAAATTCCATGGACCCCATCCAAACACAATCCAGTTATTCGGATATTCAGCTCGTTATTTCAAAGTGTACAATAATATTTTGGCTATTAATTCCAGCCAGAGAGTTTTTAAATTCCTGCAGTTTCTGCCAACAAGTTAGGCCTAAGGTGACCAGACCAGCAGGCTAATAACTATAAGAACTTTAATGAATATAATAACTGTGACATTTGTAGGTTGTGATTTCCAGCACTCTAACAGTATAAAGCTAAAAGAATGAGTGAATAAATGAATAAATAAATAAATCGCAGACCCCTGGCTATGCTTCACGGACACGTGGGGTTTCCGGACCTCACTCTGAGACCTCACTCTGAGACCTCACTCTGAGACCCACTGGTGTAGAGAATGTGCTACTGTCATGAGCATGCTTATCTGCTCACTGTTTATGAACATGCTTATCTTTCTTCCTCCCAATTGCGGTAGCTTTGGTGTTTCTGCTTTTTATTCTCCATCAAAGGCAGCATTTCTGTCATTCAGATTTGCCTGGAAGCAAGAGGTCCTTGTAATTGCCGAAAGTGCTGCGAGAGTGTGTTTTTCTTTCTGCCGTGTCTGATTCCTCCTTGAGTAAAGTCCTTCAGTTTGCTTCAGGATACTATACCTTTTTGCTAAATTTGGTGTTTCTGTAAACCTTCATTTTTATTATACAATGCTGATGTGCTTTTTGGGTTCCGATTTTCCTCTTAAAAATGATTACGTTAATGTTCTGTAGAATTACTATACCCATACTTTTTAGCCCTAATGCAGATACAGTGGTGTGAAAAAGTGTTGGCCCCCTTCCTGATTTCCAATCTTTTTGCATGTTTGTCACACTTTAATGTTTCAGATCATCAAACAAATTTAAATATTAGTCAAAGATAACATGAGTAAACACAAAACACAGTTTTTAAATGAAGGTTTTTATTATTAAGGGAAAACAAAATCCAAAACTACATGGCCCTGTGTG
>CM040999.1:12593304-12606857 GCA_022985145.1 Pangasius djambal | reverse complement strand
AAAGTGTTGGCCCCCTTCCTGATTTCCAATCTTTTTGCATGTTTGTCACACTTTAATGTTTCAGATCATCAAACAAATTTAAATATTAGTCAAAGATAACATGAGTAAACACAAAACACAGTTTTTAAATGAAGGTTTTTATTATTAAGGGAAAACAAAATCCAAAACTACATGGCCCTGTGTGAGAAAGTGTTTGCCCTCTTAACCTAATAACTGGTTGGGCCACCCTTAGCAGCAACTACTGCAATCAAGCGTTTGCGATAACTTGCAATGAGTCTGTTACAGCGCTGTGGAGGAATTTTGGTCCACTCATCTTTGCAGAATTGTTGTAATTCAGCCACATTGGAGGGTTTTTGAGCATGAACCGCCTTTTTAAGGTCATGCCACAGCATCTCAGTAGGATTCAGGTCAGGACTTTGACTAGGCCACTCCAAAGTCTTCATTTTGTTTTTCTTCAGCCATTCAGAGGTGGACTTGCTGGTGTGTTTTGGATCATTGTCCTGCTGCAGAACCCAAGTTTGCTTCAGCTTGAGGTCACGAACAGATGGCCGGACATACTCCTTCAGGATTTTTTGGTAGACAGCAGAATTCATGGCTCCATTTATCACAGCAAGTCTTCCAGGTCCTGAAGCAGCAAAACAGCCCCAGACCATCACACTACCATCACCATATTTTACTGTTGGTATGATGTTCTTTTTCTGAAATGTGGTGTTACTTTTACGCCAGATGTAATGGGACACACACCTTCCAAAAAGTTCAGCTTTTGTCTCGTCAGTCCAGAGTATTTTCCCAAAAGTCTTGGGGATCATCAAGATGTTTTCTGCCAAAACTGAGACGAGCCTTTATGTTCTTTTTGCTCAGCAGCGGTTTTCGTCTTGGAACTCTGCCATGCAGACCATTTTTGCCCAGTCTCTTTCTTATGGTGGAGTCATGAACATTGACCTTAACTGAGGCAAGTGAGGCCTGCAGTTCTTTGGATGCTGTTGTGGGGTCTTTTGTGACCTCTTGGATGAGTCGTCGCTGAGCTCTTGGGGTAATTTTGGTCGGCCGGCCACTCCTGGGAAGGTTCTCCACTGTTCCATGTTTTCGCCATTTGTGGATAATGGCTCTCACTGTGGTTCGCTGGAGTCCCAAAGCTTTAGAAATGGCTTTATAACCTTTTCCAGACTGATAGATCTCAATTACTTTCTTTCTCATTTGTTTCTGAATTTCCTTGGATCCCGGCATGATGTCTAGCTTTTGAGGATCTTTTGGTCTACTTCACTTTGTCAGACAGGTCCTATTTAAGTGATTTCTTGATTGCAAACAGGTGTGGCAGTAATCAGGCCTGAGTGTGGCTAGAGAAATTGAACTCAGGTGTGATAAACCACAGTTAAGTTATGTTTTAACAGGGGGGGCAAACACTTTCTCACACAGTGCCATGTAGTTTTGGATTATGTTTTCTCTTAATAATAAAAATCTTCATTTAAAAACTGTGTTTTGTGTTTACTCATGTTATCTTTGACTAATATTTAAATTTGTTTGATGATCTGAAACATTAAAGTGTGACAAACATGCAAAAAGATGGGAAATCAGGAAGGGGGCCAACACTTTTTCACACCACTGTATTTCTCACATTGATTTTGAATAAGTGAAACAGTTGATGAAGGGAGCATTTGCACCTCCTACTGATCTTTGGGTCTCCATTATTTGACATTGCACAGAAGGACGGTTTAATTAGAAATAGGGAGCACAACAAGAGAATAAAGAAATACGTAGATATGTACAAGTGTACGTAGAGGTTTACAGTCCTAAAAATACAAACCTCTTACAAAATGTTGCATTTTGTTTTTATGAAGTTCCAAATGAAAACCTGGTCGCTCAGCTCGTGATTGCACTAAATTAAAATCCTTTTACCTAGCTAGCTATACATAGTGAAATATCAGATGACCAGCTCACCCTATTTACACGCTCATATGTCACCATTTAATGTGTCTTCTTCTTCTTTCCTCTGTATATTAAACTGATTACTGTACAGTTTGGGGGAAACCGAAACAGGCTGCCATTGAGGCTGTCATTGTTAATTTTCATTGTTTATAAATAGTAACAGAGTATATGCTGAATGTATTAAAGACAGCACTTGGCTCAGTGAGGTTCATTTAGCGTACAACACTTTAGGCAATACATATACACTCACCATCCACTTTAATAGGAGCACCTGCACATTCATGCAGTTATCTAATCAGCCAATCATGTGGCAGCAGCACAGTGCATAAAATCATGCAGATACAGGTCAAGAGCTTCAGGTAATGTACAAACATCAGAACGGGGAAAAGTGTGATCTCTGTGACCTTAACCGTGGCATGGTTGTTGGTGCCAGATGGGCTGGTTTGCGTATTTCAGAAACTGCTGATCTCCTGGGATTTTCACACACAACAATCTTTAGAGTTTAACCAGAATGGTGCGAAAAACAAAAAACATCTTGTGAGCGGAGGGTGTGCAGGCTGAAACACCTTGTTGAAGAGAGATCAGCAGAGAATAACCAGACTGGTCTGAGCTGACAGGAAGTCTATAGTAACTCAGATAATCACTCTTTACAACCTTGTTGAGCAGAAAAGCATCTCCGCATGCACAAAACATTGAACCTTGAGGTGGATGGGCTACAACAGCAGAAGACCACATCGGGTTCCACTCCTGTCAGCCAAGAACAGAAATTTGAGCCTATCATGGGCACAGACTGGAAAAAAAAGACTGTTTTTGTTTTTTTGTTTTTTTTTTTCTTCTAATTTTCAACTGTCCAGTTTCAGTGAGTCCGTGCCCATGATAACCTCAGATTCTTGTTCTTGGCTGAACCTGATGTGGTAGCTCAGACCAGTCTGGCCATTTTTCTCTGATCTCTTATCAACAAGGCGTTTCCACCCACAGACCTGTCACTCACTCGATGTTATTTGTTTTTCACACCATTCTGTGTAAGCTCTAGAGACCACTGTGTGTGAAAATCCCAGGAGATCAGCAGTGTCTGGAATACGCAAGCCCTTCTGGTACTAACATCTATGCCACAATCAAAGTCACAGAGAACACACTTTTTCTTCATTCTGATGTTTGATGTGAACATTAACCAAAGCTCTTGACCTGTATCGGCATGATTTTATGCATTGTGCTGCCACATGATTGGCTGATTAGATAACAGCACGAGTATACAGGTGTTCGTAAAAAGTGGATGGTGAGTGTAGCACTTGGCGGAAAAGTTTGGGTAAACCAGCTCCACTCGAGTCATCGGCTGAGGCACACAAAACCTTTTTTATTTTTTTTCCCCTGTTGTTTAAGATTACTGAGTTGGGTATTGTTTTGTGTTCTTAATTGTATGTGCTGCTGATGCTTCCACTTCGTTTACAGAGACTTGCTTAAGCATTCACCCGCCTGAAGCTATCTGTGTTACAACCTGCAAATGAAATGTCAAGAATCTTTTGATTGCTTTGTTGATTAATGCCATCCTTACCTGATCACTGTCGATTGATGGCTGGCCTCCTCTAGGCAGAGTCTCAGTTGTGCCATATTCTTTCCATTATTTATAATGAATCTAATGTTGCTTCAGGGGTGTTCAAAACAGGATTTTTTTTTAGAACCAAATCCTGACTGGTACTTTTCCAGACCTTTTGTCCCGGATTTGCTTTGCAGCCTTCCAGAAACAGGTGTAATTATGTTGAGATCATGTGCCACTTTAATCGCTTGCAGGTCAACTCCATTCAGCTAATTATGTGACTTCTGATGGCAACTTGCTACACCAGAACTAATTTTAGTTTAACTGCAACAAGAGTGAATACTTCTGCAGTCACAGCTTTTATGTTATATATAAGCAAATAATTTTGCAAACTATGTATATTTTTCATCCCCCTTCAATATCGTGGGCTGTTTTCTGTAGATTCATGAAGAAAGTTTCCATTTAAGTCCATTTCAGTTTCAGACTGTAACGCTACAAATGTGGAAAAGTTAAAGTGGGGGTGAATATTTATGCAAGCCAGTGTATACTGACATGGCCAATGTAGATGATGTTAAACGCTACATAATCGCTCTCTTGTTTTGCCTCTTGCACTGCAAACACAAATATCACAGAATGTGTTGTGTTGTTAACTGCAGCAGATGTGCTACTCCATAACCTTGTCCATCTCTCCATCTTTCTCTCTTTCTTCCACTAAACATTTGGAACAGGTAATGCCCAAAACATCTGTGGCTCCAGCAGCCCTGCAACCAATCCTGGCCTCATCTCAGCAGCCTGTGCTCCTTACTGCCAAGCTCAGCTCAGCTCTGCTGCCCTCAACAGGCCCAGTACACCAACTCCACATTTTTAATCCCCAACCTGGCACTGCCAATGCCCCGTCTGGAACCACTAATGCCACCCAGCCGTGCCCTGGCAGTGCCCAGCCTGGATTTAACATAATCCAGCCTTGCCCCAGCATCACCATGACACTCAGCACCAACATCAGTCAATTCAATACTAGCAGCACAAAGCACAACACACAGCTTCCCAGCATTCTTATCTCGCCCCAGCCCAGCAAACCCCATGCTGTGTCCTCTGCTCAAGCTAACATCGACTCTGCAAATACAGGCACACCTCACCCAGCCCGGAGCAGCGAGCCCTGCCATAATACCCCTGTGAGTACATCATCCACATCTAAACAATGGTTAAAAAAAATAGTCACAGTTAGTTAGTGGTTATGTTTTGTGTAGTTTAGTAAATAAAAAGTGCAAATATCAGTACTATCTGTACTGTAGATTATTATAAACATGCAGTTTGTTAAATCATGTGATGCTTCAGTAGGTTTACAGTTATAATAAAATATTGAGGATAGAAACTAAATACTCAGCAAACTTTGTAGAATTTGCTCAACTGTGTATTGGTCACCATTTCCTATAAAAAAAAAAAGGGAAATAAAATAAATGTTGGTTTTGCTTGGGATCATGAAAAATTTTGATCATGTCTTAGTTTAAAGAAAAAAATGTTCTTTTACTAACATACATATTTTTTTAAATGTGTGTTAGTCTTTGACATTATTACATCAAGATGTTCAGCAGCCATTGACACGAAAGATGTTTGACCAAGGGGGCATGATATCTGAACGGATATTCACACAGTCTCTGTCTCATTCAGACACCTGACGCAGTGGACAGAGTGGAGCCAAAGACATCAACCAGCAGCCCTGAACCTTGCCCGCTTCCACTGAAATCACCTGTCCCTCCTTCTACACCCTCCAGCACACACACCCAGTCTCACACACGCACACCTGTAACTTCACACACCCCCACACCCAACAGGCAGGACAACCCGCTGGTAAGGCATGGCTTTTTAACTTCCGTTAGAACTTCCGTTGTCATCCAATATAATATCATTTTTATAAAAATTAAAGATAGATGTCTACCAGTGTAAAAAGAAGTACGTGAAAGTAGAATGTAATGTGGGATGTGTGCAGTAGTCAGTCATTTCATGTTCTTTTGTGGTGTCAAATGAAATGCCATTCTATATAAGTATATGATATTGTCTTGAAGTCTTGCAAATTTTGCTAATGTTCTGATCTATTGAATTGTTCTGAATTATTGCTAATGTTCTGATGTTTGGATGTCAAGTCCAGTGGCTTTATTGTCATTTCAACCATATACAGCTAGTACAGTACACAGTGAAACGTAACAACGTTCCTCCAGGACCACGGTGTTACATAAAACAACACAGAACTTCATGAGACTTCACATTACTACATAAAGTGCACATGCAAACGTGCAAACAGCACAAGACAGTACAATAACTACCAAAACAGGACAATAAGTACAGTAAGAGACAGTGCAGCGCCGACCAGTACACAGTTCTAGTGTGGAAGTGTCAAATATAACAGTAGTGCAAAAGAATAACAATATAATAAAATGCTGTGAATGTAAACGTAACACCTATGACATAGTATTCAGCAGATTAGCTTATACCATATATGGACATTAGACAGTTATTGGGGTAGCAGCCAGGTAGAGAGTATAGTACTGACAAGAATTGCACAGGGATTGGGATGGTGTTCAGGGGTGTGTGTGTGTGTGTGTGTGTGTGTGTGTGTGTGTGTGTGTGTGTGTGTGTGTGGGGTCAGTCCAGGCTCTGAGTATAGAGGAGTCTGATGGCTTGGGGAAGAAACTGTTACACAGTCTGGCCGTGAGGGCCCGAATGCTTCGGTGCTGTTTGCGAGATGGCAGGAGGGTGAAGAGTTCGTGTGAGGGGTGTGTGAGGTCATCCACAATGCTGGTGGCTTTGTGCGGTATAAATGTCTGTGAGAAAGGGAAGAGAGACCCCGATGATGATCTCAGCTGTCCTCACTATCCGCTGCAGGAGGAATTTGCAGTTGATGTGCAGTTTGTTACTGAGCGTCACCCAGTACAGAGTGTGCTTCTAGTGCACAACAGATTAAGAATGTCAGAAGTCTAGGTCTAGATATGTCAGAGAGAGTGTGTGTGTGTGTGCGTGTGTATAAAAGTGTGCGACTTATTAATAACATACCCTCAGCCTCAGAAGTCTACCACAGTTTTTCTGATTGATTATGATGATTATGTTCAGCGTGTTACGCAGTTGTGTGTGTGTGTAAAAGAGCCTCTCACAGTTTAGCCTGTAAATGTCAGGATGTCCTGCACTGGCTGATAATTTACAGCTACTCCAACAGCTTTTTGCTCTCGGAGTGTTAAATATCTGCACAATAATTATTGATCTTTGTTGGTGCTTGTTATTATGCCTCGCTACGTACAGCAATGATTTAGCAAGAGCGTTCAGTGGTAAATTATGCTGACTTTTTTCAGGGCAACAAGATTTCAAGGGCTACATTTCCTACAGTTGTGCCATTATTGTTAAAATGGAAGAAAAAATAATCATTCTGATTAACACTAAGACAGTTTCAGTTTGCGTAAGACTTCATTTTGTATATACTTTACACTAGAAGTGTGCGCATTGTTTTTAATTACTTTCACGTCTACTCCTGAAGGAATTCTCACTAAACCTTACTTTTATTTGTAGCCCTCCCCCCAAACAAACTTAGTTGGTTTCAGATATAAACGAAATAGTAATTTAAAACACGGCGGCCCTGACCAAGATAAAGTATTACCAATTCGAGCACAAACGAACGGCACCGATTTGATACGATTTGGACGACACGGGGTGGAGAGTGACGTCACACAGCCAAAAAAAGAATGTTTAATATCTTGAATGCCAAACACAGCACAAACGTTCGTTTTTGTGGCACAAATCAGCACAAACGGCACAAACGAGTGGTATAGTTTTGGTGACTATTTGTTTATATGGGGTGCCAACTTCACAGAGGTTAAAGTATTTAAAGAAGATGAATGAACGACTGCATAGCACCACACAAGCAGACAGTGCACTCCCATGTCAATGAGAATAGGCTTTGACCTTTTTTGTTGTGTCCCGAAGCACACCTACGCCAGAATTTTGCTAAATTCCAGATTCATCTCTTCCTCAGTTGCTAATGTATAATTTATCATCAGTAACTGATGTTTTTGACCGTGCTTTTGTCTTTACAGAAACTGGCCTTCATGCTGTCTCTGGGGCTCGTAACACACGACTATCTGGAGGGTGAGTGTGTGTGTGTCTCCATTTTTGTTATGTCTACTAAGTACGTGCAGTACAGCAAGTACATGTAGTATGAAGACACATTCTCCCCGTGCATTTTATACAAAATTACACTCAGTACAGTTAAAGCAATCAGCCAACAATCAGCTGACTCAGACTGGCTCATTGTGTTAACCTCAGCACTTTTTCTTGTGTGCAGAGATTCAGAGCAAACGTCAAGAGAGAAAGAGACGAACAACAGCAAACCCGGTGTATAGTGGAGCAGTGTTTGAGCCAGAGGTAACACACTCCCACACACAGATACAGATACAGTGAACACATAACATGTGGTGGGTAATTCCTTAACTGTGAATGTGTTTCAGCGTAAGAAAAGCACAGCGTCTTACCTGAATTCTGCTAATCAAGAGTACAGTAAGAGAGGTGAGTATAGAAATGAATCAGTTTAGAAATGAACTCAAAGTGTGTGCACACACCGATACTTTACATTTTTATATGAACAGCTTCCGATCTTATGACATAATTATACTACCAGCAAAACACCAGCAGTGTGCTTTCACTGGTACCTGTGCATTCCAGCTGATTAACTCCACCCGTGTTCTTTTAATCTCTCACTCACTCACTCACACACACACACACACACACACACACACACACACACACACACACAGCCTGTAATTGACTTATGTAATAGGTTTGTTTAAACAGACTGTTTAATGCCTCTGCACTTGGAGAGATACTGAGCAGAATAGCGGCAGAGTGTTACTGTCAAAACATTGCATTATTTATTTATGCACATCAGAAGTAGTTTTATGAAGGATAAAAAGTACCTTTATATCTTATATCTGTATGATAAAAAATTAAAATGTGTTGCTGGCTTCTTCTTAACACCTAAGCAGTTATTTGAGGAGGCATAGAGACATAGAAGCGTTATTGTTAAAGGGGACATTAGTGCATGTCCTTCATTCTCTCTCTCTCTCACACACACACACACACACACAAAAAAAAACAATATGTTGTCTTTAAGTGTTTCTTACAAGCTCAGATTTATTGCCTGCCAGATCTTTAGATGTGCCTTACAGCCCAAAGCACTATTTAAATGTTCTGCTTTAAACAGACACATATACCCCTGCACATGCAAAGATTGTTTAAATGAAACAAATTATTTCGTCTCAGGATCACTGTATTTATCATGAGGTAAATTCTTCTTTCTTTCTTTCTTTGCTTTAAAGTTAAGCAAAAGCTTAACTGTGCACAATAATTAGATTACCATGTCCACCCTGCATTCTAATTCAGTTTATTGTTTGTACATTTTCTCTTGTATGTACTCAATTTAATATCACTTCAATTTATATTTAGAAACCTCAATTTCCTGTAACTCGATTTAAAAGTTTTGTCTGATTATTACATTTTGTATCGTTAAAACTCAAGGAGTTGAGACAGACTTCAACGGGAGTGAAGGCTATAATTTATGCTATAATAATGTACCTTTTTGTTTTTTACCACAAAGTATTTACATTCAGACAATAATATAATAATGATAATAATAACAATAATACAACAAAGATTAAATTGCTAGAAGTGGCGGTAAAAAAAATCGTGAGTGCTCTAATGCATGAGTTTCTCTGTATGTGACGCTCATTTTTAATGATCAGGCTTCCTGATTCAGCCGCCCTTGTGTTCTCTATTAAAGCCTGAGCTTTGAGATCTGACAAAGATGTGCACAGTTGTTTTTCTGTTTTGTTTTTTTTTTGTTTTGTTTTTTAATGCTCACATTTTTTAATGCATCACCTTGTCAGTGCACCCCAACCATTTTTGCATTGTAAAAGGAGCCCCATTTCCCTTTTTATAGAGCTTTTTTAGAACTCTGATCCTGCTGCAACGAGAGTGCTCTTAAACCTTTATTCGGATGAGAAATGAATTGAGGCACTACACTTACCTGTGAAAGGACATTATTAACTATATTAATGCTTAAACCTACCCATTTAACCTGTATGAATAAACTACTGATTCTACATTCGTTAACACTTTAAGTGGTACATAACAAACGATTAAATCCATGTGGCTGATTTATTCTTTAGGTTGAACTTTTCCATTTTGCTTTTGCTTTGCTTTTTCTATTGTATAACATTTATTTTTTTTCATTCCTGCTTCTCTTTCTTTGTTAGCCAACGAGGACGGCTCATCAGAGGTATGTCATACCCGTGTTTCTTCTTATTTGTCTTTCCATTTTATTTTTTCCCCTTTTGTTGTCTCTCATCTCACCCAGGTCGCCCACCCAAACCCAGCAGTGTGGTGGAGAGGGGCATCAGCCCTTTGACCCCCACCAGCCTACACCCAGCGTGTGTGGGTCCTCACTTCCCCGTCTTTCCACAATCCCTCTCATCACATCCATCCCCATCCAGCCCTCGTCTCAGCCTGAGCTCAGTGGGGGATGTAAGTAGCTATGGGAGACTACTGCACCCACTGATACACTCCCCTGTTCTCTTCAGGATTAGCAGCACTCCCTGTGGGACAGATGAAGCTGTGGTCTCAGTGGTGGCTAAGTGACGCTAGAATGACCACGGACAGATAGTGGCATTATAAGTCATTACAGCTGTGGAAGAGTAATGGTTTATAATCTCACTATCCGGTGTCTTGCAGAAGAGGATGGTTTACTTCTGAGTCTGATTCCTTTCAAGGTTGTGTCAGGAAGTTTTTCCTTGCCGCTGTCGCTTCTGGCTTGCTCATTAGGGATCTAAAACTAGGTCTACATCCAGATTCTGCGAAGCTGCTTCGTGACAGTTGCCCTTGTTAAAAACCAACATTTGTCGGGTAATCTGCCTTTCACCCCACATCAGTTAATCCTTTTTGTATAGACTGTATCTTCCCAAATAATAATTTAAAAGAGATATGCTTTAAGTTGTAAAACATTGTGCATTACTTTAAGTATGAGGACTCCTTTTAAACGTTGCTCAAAGTGCTTTATTGGATTAGTTGAATGAATCCTACTGGGCATTTTAAACGATTTTTGATTAAAGAAGTCCCACCTCCACTTTTGTGATTGGCCCAGCCTGTGGCAGTCAGTGTTGTGACTGGTGGATTCTGTGTGGCAGGGAGACATCCATGATGCTTTCTGTGTGGTGTGTAGGCGCAGTGGGCAGTTACTCATGTGTGACGCCTGCTTATGCATCTATCACCAGGACTGCCTGGTGCCGACCCTCCACATTGCCCCCCCCGTGCAAAAAGCAGGTAAATGCCCCCCTGAGCCTACAGTCTTTGCCCCCTGAACTTCTGCCCCATGCTCTCCCTTAAAAAAAATATATATAGATATATATAGATAGATATATTTTGCCCAAGCCTTAGCAAACAGGGAGTTGGCAGTCCATGAAGATCTGCGCATGCAAAGGCTCAATGACACGGGAGCAGTTCAGAGCACGTTAACTTGAGCCGAGGCTGTTCTGTGCTGTGGAAGTTTAACATGCTTCATTGTAGTGTCCTCTGTTCTCTGGTACTTGCGTTATTCAATGTTGCATTTTCCTCATCCACTTCTTTTGCATTCATGTCTTTTTGTTTATTTGTGCACCAAGGCTGTATTGGTGTGTGCTTTGACTGCTAATAGTAGTTTTTATAATTTCCAGATTTTGAAGAAGGATGAAGTGATAGAGTGGCCTGGAACTCTTGCCATAGTCCATTCCTACATTTCTTACAAAGCAGGTAGCAGGTTTGAGTCCTGGTAGCAGACCTGCCAACCTTTACCCATTTTGCGAAGGAGAGCTGCACTTCAACCTCAGAGTGCGCCGCTCTGAGTTACTACCCAAAAATACGCAAAAAGAGCAGTCGTCTTATCCCCCCGCAGATAAAAACGGCAGGTCGACATATGAACCTGGAATGATTGACAGATGTGCAAGTGATTTGACTTTTCCAATATTACCGGACCCCCTGGAATTCCTCCCTTCCTCCCATCTTCCATTAGTAACCACTTGTCTAATGATATAGCTAGCACTAGATGGGTTTAGAGTTCCCTGTATTAACTGTATTACTGTTTTTCTGTGTTAAGATGTAGAAACTAGAATAGTTACTTAGACAAGTGACTTGTGAGAAGACGATTGAAAGAAGTACTGCATCCTATGCATTATTCCTCCTTGGGGTTGGCAGGTCTTTGGTACTAATTTACACTATTTCATTTCTTAACTGGTAGTGATTCAGATAGGTGGCATGACTTTCCTCTTTTGTCTCACAGAGAGAGAACAGGAGAAGCAAAGGCTGGAGAAGTGGAGCTCTGAACTGCAGCAGGAGAGAGAGGAGCTCGAGCTCAAAGCTAAACATCTCAGTGACTCCATCACGGTGAGATCATGTCTCATTAATTTCTCCCGCCCCAAGGTTTCCAACTATAGTGACTAATTATGTCATTCTATGACATTTTAAAATCTTGAGACATTGGTCACAGCTAATATCTAGTCTTGCCTCCTTCAGATATGTACAGAGAGTAGGAATGGCGTTCTAGCCCGGCAGAAGGAAATGGAGGCCTCAATAGAGAAGGTGAAGGATCTAGTACGTCTTATTAGGGGCATCCAACTGCCCTCTCTGCCCCAGTTTTTGGCCATGGGCATTACCAACGGAAATCCAGGCACTGTTTTGACCCAACAGCCCATCACCACTCCCAGCTCGGAGGAAAACCAACATCCAAACAGAAAGAACAGCACAAGCTTTGGTAGTCTCTCTGATGTAGGCAACACCTTTACAGATCTCAGAGATACCTCAAACCTACACAACAATCCCACAAACACCAACAGCAGCATCCCAAGTGCTGAGAAAGCCGAGGACACCAGTGAAACGAAGAACACTTCCATTAGCCGACATGGTTCTGTTACAAACACCTCTCCAACTCTCAGCAATACACACAGCCAGAACACCATGTGTGCCAGCTCAAACGGGACTCTGGAGCCAGAGGATGGATATGAGGAAAGCAAAAACCAAAATATCGCCAGTGATAAAGGCTGCGTGGGAGACATAAATAAAAACAGCATCAGGGACCTCAGAGGAAGTGTGGAGCCTCCGTTGCCTACAGTAATGCCCATGGCAGAGGTAGTACAAGGTATAGAATAGTATCGACATTAAAGTGTGTATCCCGTTCTACCCCTTATGCCCCATAGACCTCCGATCTAAAAGTGTCCTAAGTTGCCATTTAATGTTTCTGTTCCTGTGTTGTCTTGTCTGTAAGAATCCACAGTGCCATTTTGGATGAGCAGGATTAAAAGTTCTAAAGTACCAGCACCTGAAAAAAATTAACACAAATAATAATCAATAATAATAATATAAAGAAATAAATTAAGAGTTATCAGAGTATATCACACCAATGTGTGCCTGCTATAGTTGCCATTGCACCTCTTGGTTGGAAAGCTTACGGAACAACTGAGCAAAGGCTTTTCCCAGCTTTTAAAACATTAGTGTTAGGACATAAGTAGGCATGTGCCGATAATATACACTAGTTGAACAATACATTGAGATATTAAACCTGCACGGTCTTGTTACTGAAGGCAATGATATTATTATGCCTGTTTTTTTTTTTCGTTTCTTTTGAGACGGGGGTAGCATAAGGACAGTGAAGTGAAGTTCCTTGCTTTGGCCAGTTTTGAAGGCATCACCACATTTAGCCCTCAAAGCAGATGCATTATTCTGTTTATCATGAAAGTTTAAAATGTGCTGACTGATTAGTAAATTGCCAGAAATCCTTCACTGTTCGATTTAGCTAGCTATTATAATACACACTGCTAGGCAAACACTTAGTTCTTCAGCTGTGTCATCTCATTATTTGGTGCAAAAACTAAGCCTGTGTATTTTTCGAATGTTTGTTAATTTATTCATTCATCTTCAGTATCTCTTTATCCTGGTCAGAGTCACAGTGTATCTGGAGCACCCAGGAACACTGGGCGTGAGGCAGGAAGACACCTGGATGGGATGCCAGTCCATTGCAGGGCTTTCATTT
>CM040999.1:12566734-12589927 GCA_022985145.1 Pangasius djambal | reverse complement strand
CGGTGACGTTTATACAGACGTATGTGAATTTGCCAGAGTGGGACCTAATGGACATAAACTGGTGGGCAGCTTTAAGCCCTGTAAAATTAAGGGGAAGGGGGGAATTACAATATTTACAAAACTGTTGTTGACTCTCACTAAAGTTGTGAGAACTCAGTTGTGAGCATTGATGTGCATTTTTCTACAGAGAATTGTTCTTTTTTTTTTTTTTTTTCTATGATGATGAAATGTCTGATATAATAAAAGTGTGTTTTAGGGGTTGGTAAGGGATTGTCCATTAAATTGGATATTTGCAAATGTCATCTTTAAGCCCCTTGTTGGGCCAGGAAATGTCAGGGTTTGCTGAAAACTCTGACCATTTGTGTTTGGATGTTTAATGCTGTAGTGTCCGAAAGTGTGGAAAGTCTCTGCATATACGTTACATACACTAGAGAATAAGTGTTTGTGTCATTTTATTGGTCCCTAAAGTGTTTTTAAAAATGAGTACATTTTTTTAAAAAAATGTGAAACTACTGGAAAGCCCAACACTGAGGCAGTGCGTTACAGACCACTCAGTCATCATTAGGCTGCTTGGGCGGAGTGTTGAGGTCCACATTCACATTTTCACTCAACACAAACTTGCACGCCTTCCTTTTTACCATTACCTCATTAAAGGGCCTCTCACCTGTACGAATTCAGGAAGGCAATCATATAAGGAGTATTGCACAAACACAACAAATTGACAGTGGTACACCCCTCGTGCCAAACCAATTACAAAGTGTTCAGTATGCGATTTACATAGTTCTCTTGGAAAGAAGTGTTGAATATTTTTTTCATAATGGTTTTAAGTATGATGTGATGAATTACTTTTTTACAGTTTGTATGTTATCTGGTCTTTGTTGGTCTTTGTTGTTTGGTGCTGCCTGATGTCGGTTTGTTTCATTCATAGACTTCATCGTTTTCTTCGTGTAAGTTATTTAATGCACATTTACACATCTTTCTTCATGTTGAAGGGGATGGGCATTTTAGGAGCATTTGATCAATTTGTATTTATTAATTTTTACCATTTTTGCTAATTAAAACCATAAAGTCAATCACTGTTTCATTTGTCTGTTTCTGCATCAAGCTTTACTCCAGGTTTTTAATGGCATGGTTACAGTCTCTCCACATATGACTTATATTGTATAGATTCTTGGGGAATTAAAAAATATAAATACATCCAAATAAAAAAAAATATACTTAACACCCTTTTCAGACACTGGAAGCATCAAGCTGAAACAAAGTTGGAACAGAAAGAAAGAAAGGAAAAGAAAGAATTCCATGCTTTTTGTTCCTCACGGATTTGGTACAGTGTGTATGTATGTACAGAATAAGTAGTTCTGAATATGTCAGGTTGTGTAATTTATGTGCAAGATTATGAGTACTGTAAAGACCTTCATACTTCATTTATGTTTTTCCCTCTCTTGCCATGTGTAATAAATGTAAGAGCCACACTTGCTTTTTATAGAGAATGGTCCTGCCCAATCAGCTTCCCAAGGATGGCGTGAGTATTGACTTTAATCATTAGTGAACGGCCCATTGAGTACTCTACACGCTGTACATGTTGCTCATACTACAATGCTATACATTCTGTAATGCTGTAATCTGTGTAAGGCTGGTTACACTAGAGTTTGGTAAAACATCATACAGGGCTGTTCGAAGTGTTTTCCCCTGCTAACTTGTAGGAAGTGCTGCTGTGTGGCTTAACAGGTGTTCCAGTCAGTACTTTCATGTGCTCATGAAGGCTGAATCCTGTCACTCTGTGTTCCTCAAAGGACGACTACAATCGTAGGTAAATATGAAAATGAATTCATTTTCCAAAGCTATCTGTCAAAGAAGGTTTTAATGGTTCATGAAAACCTCTATCTTGAAACTTGCATTTACTTCTTGAAAAGATGGGTCTTTAGTTCATGTTTGAAGACTGCAAATGGGGGCATGTCTTCTGTCTTGAAGGGTCAAACTGGCACACATGTGGCTTGAAGAGCTCAAAGGATGTGCAGGAATTGAACATTTCCAATAGGGGTTGGGAAGATTTTCAAGGAGTTGGTCCATTTTTGGCTTTGTAGGCAAGTATGAGGGATTTAGGCCTAGGGCAGACAGCCAGAGGAAGCCAGTGGATGGAATGCAGTATTGACATGGGTGAATACAAGTAGGGCTGCTGGAGCTACATGGAGAGAAAGGGTCAAATTCTCATGATCATATGATCGTCTGACATTATTCTGAGGTTTCATGCGGTTTTGGAAGGAGTCATCAGGGAGTTCTCAACAAATATGGCAGAATCAAGGCATGGGCGTCCATTTCATTTACATATAGTAGCTCAGTCTTGCTGGGATTTAGCTGTAGTTGATGAGATGAAATGTCTGCCAGAGATGCTGAGATACTGATAGTAACCTGGGAATATGACGGTGAGAAAGAAAAGGTAAGTTGAGTGTCATCAGCATAACTATATTAAGAGAGTCATGCACAGATATTACCTCACTAAGAGAATGGATATAGAGGGAAAAGAAAAGGGGCTCGAGCACCGCAGCTTGTGGGACACCAAGAGAATGTCATGGATGACATGACATTGTGAAACTTAATATTTAATACACGCAACCTTTTAGAGAGGACACAAACCACTGCCATGCTGACTCAGTAGTTCACTAAAATGGACAAGAGGATACTGTGGCTAACTGTGAGGTTCCAGGACTGATTATGGTTTAATCTTTTTTTTTTTTTATTCATTTGATAGGGACAGTGCTCATTAATCATATACTATACTCATTCGTTCATATACTGTAAATAAGCCAGAGTTAGCCCAGCAGGCTAATTTTCATCCATTGCCCCTTGCCAGATTTTAAGGTGGCAACCTAAAATTAAAATCTAATGTTATCACAAATAACAAACATGTATCAATACAATAAAACTGTACAATTGAAACATATCCATGATTAAGTAATGATACAAAAAAAAAACAAGAAAACAGATTCAAACATACATCAAAACAGAATAATACCACATCAACAGTTACATACATAAACACTACTAAAGATGATAATGGCAATGTCCGAGACAAGATGGTTTATTTACACATGATTACAAGTTTGCTTTTAGCCATATTTGTAGTTTATAATTAAATGTTAGATAATCTGTAGTCTCTCTTAACTCAAGTGGTAGAGTATTCCAATAATGAAAAGACTGATTGTCCAAATGTAGTACTAAATTGTATAACACAGTCTCCTCTATTAGTTGCTCTTGTTACTCTGCCACTATTATCCTTCTGCATTATAAACTGGCTTCATGGGGGAGGTCCATGTCCATTTAAGATCTTAAAAATCAAGCAAGCATCAGTAAATGTTTAAAACTATCAAAACTTAATAGCTTATATTTTTGTACTGTATTGCAGTAATGGAAACTATTAGTCCTCCAATTAAGTGTTTTAAAGTGTCTGTTTATAAAGGGATTCAGTTAGTTTTAAAATTGCTGTGCTTGCTTGTGACCAACAGTTTTGCTTATAGAATAGGGCCCAACATTGATCCTTGAGGAACTCCAATATTTCAATTAAGATATGTTGATTGACTATAACACTTACAGTTTGCTTCCTGTTTGGTAAATATGAATTCATCCATTTAATGGCATCAGTAGAAAAATTAAAAAGTGTGAGCTTTGAGAGGAGTACCTCATGGTTCACAGTATAAAAAGCCTTCTTTAAATCCAAAAAAAAAAACTGCTCCAATCACCCTGCTACCATAAAATTTAGATATTATGTTTTCAAGAAAATAGCAGTTAGCTGTTTCAGTTGAATAATTTAAAACAAAATTCAAATTGCACTGGATGCAAAGGGGTGTGTCCCTCATTCAGGTAAGCAGTCAGCTGCTTTGCTACCCCTTTCTCAGCCACTTTGGAAACTACAGGTAGAATGCTAATAGGTCTGTAGTTCCCTACAGTTGTTTGATCACCAACCTTAAAAACCAGTGTTACAATGGCTGACTTCCAGGGATCTGGGAAAATGCCTTGCTTAATTGAGAGATTAATCAGATTGGTGATGGGACAAACTAAAATATCCTTATATGATTTTAAAAAAGTAGCATCTAAACCATATGCATCCTTTCCTTTGGAATCTCTGAAAGAACTTATGATATTTATCACTTCAGATTCAGATATTTTATATATTCTAAAAATTGGTTTATCATCATTGATTGGGTTACACACAATATTTCTGGAAGAGAAGCTCTTGGCCAGCTCCTCAACTGAGGTTATAAAAAAAAAAAAAAGTGTTTGCCATCGTTTCCTGATCCTGAATTAAAATTCCTTTGAGTTCAATTTCATTTGTTCTATGATCAGTATTTCTTCTAGTTAGTTAAGATTTTTCCAGATAAGTTTCCCATTACCCCTTGCATCATCAATTATTCTGATATAAAACTCGGCTTTAGCCTTCCATATATTCCTTACTACTTTATTGCTTAGGGATATAAAAATGTGCTTATCGCTACTATGACCTGATTTAAGTGCTCTGTTCAATGCAAAATCTCGTTCTTTCATTTGTTGCCAAACGGCATCACTGAGCCATGGTAAAGTATTCTTTTGTCTGGATTTATTTTTAACCTTCCTAGTAAAGGAGGATATTACTTTATTAATAGTTGTGAGAAACATACTACTGTTCTTTTGTATTGTAAACGTATTACTACTGTTACTAATGTCTCCACTGTGCAGAAGATTTGACCAATCGATTTGCCGTAATGCATTTTTAAAGTTATTCATTTCATTTTTTGGAATTGTCTTGATTATGTTCTGTTTAAATTGTATTGCCAGTTGTCAAAGTGAGTTTCCGTACCAGTAGCGTGTTATTATAGTCAGATTCCCGTTAGGAGATTATATGATTTTATTATTCTCTCTGGTCTATTTGTAAACATCAAATCAATTTGTGTGTGGGAGGAATTAGTCACTCTTGTTGGTCCTTTCATCAGTTAAGTAAGATTAAATTGATCCTATCTGATTTGTTATCCCAGTTTATGTTAAAATCACCCATAACTATTAGTTGTTGTTTTTTTTCTGGTCACATTCCCTAAGGATTTTATATAGATGTTCATAAAAACTATTATTACCTGATGGTGGTCTGTATAAACAAAGAATATTAAAAGACATTTCTGGAGACAGTGAAACATTCAAACCAATACATTCCAGATCTGTTTCATGTGACCACTCAATAAGACAACATTTAATTGTCTCTTTAACATAGATTAACTGTCCTCCCCTCTACCTTTGTTTCTATCCCTCCTAAACACATGTATCTAGAGATATCTAGCGCAACTGTTGGGAAAGATTTAGTTAACCATATGTCCGAGATGCCAAGAAAGTCCAAGTTTGAGCCAGTCAATAGATGTTCCAGTTGATTGCTTTTTGAAACAACACTGCGAATATTTATATGCCCACCTAATATTGCCTTTGATTTAGAGTGTGGATCCCATAGAATTTTTGCATGATTAAGTTCATTCTTCTGTATTTCTTGATCACTGGATTTATAGCTTTTTGTTTATGTATAAAAATCTGTTTGTCGGGACCCGTTAAGTTAGAAGTTGTTGGAGTGTGATGCACAGTCAAAGTTTGGGGCTCACCGAGACCGGTTGACCGTGAATCAATGTGTCCCCCACAAGCCACCTCGGAAACAGTCGCAGCCACAGCCACACACTCAAACAAGCTGAAACGAACGCCTGGTGCATCTGTGACGAAGGATGACATCACACACCAGGATTGGTTGGCAAAAATACAGCTGTCAAGGACCTCCACACGCTGACGTCATCATCTCCTGCTTGTCTGTGTCTCCCACAACCCGCTGTGCACCTGCCAACCCTCACCCACGGGCACAAATGGAGTCAGCACAGAGTTGTAGCCCGTCCTATCCGCAAAGTATGGTCTGCCGCCCACAGACAGGTGAGGCCCAGGGTTTGGTTGAATATCCCCAGCCATCCAGAGAGTTATCATGAAATAAAAGATAACTCTACATGGTCGACTTGATTTCTAGAAGCATGAAGTGTCTCATTTGTTATCTGTATATGTCCCCAATTGTCCCACAAAATCAGCGGTTCTATGCTGCGACCAAACAATACTAATCTGGTCAGCCTAGTTTGAATTCAGACCAGTTGAGATTCTGGAACTGGCTCTGAGTAATAAACAACTAGTTGTCAAGAAAATATGAGTTTTATTCATTTTATTTGGGTGTTCTCCAATGAGATGACCAGTCAGTTTCTGTTGTCAAAAAGTACCTTCCTAGGAAGTAAGTCCCCATTAAAGGGATATGGAAATGCTCAGGACCCATACTTCCTTGTGGACAGTGTGCCAGTGTGCACATCCCATTGAAATGATTAGCCCCACCATGTGAACCCAGTTCTTGCCATGGTAAAGGGATTTATGTCATACAGTTGGGTCCGGAAGTATTTGGACAATGACAGAGTTTTTGTGATTTTGCCTTTGTAATAAAACAATCAAGATATGATCGAAGTGTAGACTTTCAGCTTTATTTTAAGAGGTTCCACAAAAATATGGCATTTACCATTTAGGAATTACAGCCATTTTAAGCAAAGTACCTCCATTTTCAGGGGCTCAAAGGTATTTGGACAATTGACTGACAAGAAGTTAATTGACCAGGTGCAGTCCATTCCCTCGTTACTTCAAGACAAATGAAGCAGGTAAAAGGTCTGGAGTTGATATCAGGTATTGAGTTGGCATTTGGCAGCTGTTCGACTAGAGCTACCAATATGAAGTCCAAGGAGATCTCAATGCAAGTGAAGGAGGCCATCATTAGGCTGAAAAAACAACATAAATCTATAAGAGAGATACTTCAATCACATCTTGATTGTTTTATTTCAGATCCATTGTGGTGGTGTATAAAAGCAAAATCACAAAAACTCTGTTGTTGTCCAAATACTTAACACAAAATTACTACTGTAGTTCTATGCTATGATTAAAAGAAAAGTAAAATAGAAAAGTAGATAAATACGTAGATAAAGTGTAGAACTAAAATAAAAGTGTATTTTATTTATTAAAAGGGTTCACCACTTGTAAGTTGGGTGGGGAGCAGCTGCACTGACAGTCCAGTGGAAAGCACATGATGGATAGTCTTAGATGCAATAAACGTTGTTAGAGAAATATGGAATGTGGCTTGTCTGGGAGAGAAAGAGCTTGAGATAAGGTGTGAAATGGGAAGGTATTCACTAGACATTGATTGATCTTAAGTCTGATTTATACTTCCATCTGAAAGGGTACAGACCTTTTTTGGAGAATTGGAAAGGCACTTAGGGAATTTCAGAATAGTCCCAAAGTGCCTACCCTCAACATTAATTCATCAGAAGTGTGAATGAATAGGGCCAGAAATCGGCCTGAGGCCCAACAACATGCCTCCGACCCTTTCCTCAATTGCATTTATCAAAGCACAGTGTTTGGTCACAGTGAACCAGGTTAACTGACACAAGTGTACCTCTTCAATCAAGTTTTAAGAAAAGTGCAAAAGCCTCTATTCATGCTTTAATAAATGTTTTAACTGCAATTGTGCATAATCTTCCACAGATGATGATGTAGCAAAAATGGCAATTTCTTATCTCAGGTGAAGCCAGACAACAATAAAATGTGCTTTCCTGCTGACATGCCATCCTGCTTACTGTCAACCCCTTGTGTAATGGACAACCTCTTGGTGTTTTGTAAGACTACAGACAATCAGTTTGGATAAACCACAAAATTGGTTTTAAATGCACACAGTACAGGTTCTGGTACCAGACCAGGTGTGGGGTCTCATCTATTCTGGAACTCCCCTAGGAGAATGGCCAAGGTGGGTGTGAGGATAGTCAAAAGTCTCAGATTGAGGGCTGCGCATTTTCAATTTTTCCCAGTGGCCAGGGAGTCTTTCCCCTGATTCCATAGTCCCACTGGAGCTGAACCCAAGAAGTCTTATTAAATGTTTGTGGAAGTCAATAACATAAGCACAAATAAGCTCTCTAGTTTACTTGGTACAAAGGTCATTGAGCAATTTTCTAATGACATTATTTGAATTGAGGCCATATATTTTGGACACTCAAGTAAAAAGAAGGGAAGGGCGCTCAACTGATCACCAGTAGGTTGGGTTTGTTGCATGGGGTGGTGAACAAATGTTCCTGGCAAACCCAGGGGTCTCGTTCAGTTGCTCATAGAAGTCTGACAGAACCAGACAAATTTAACTTCTATCTACCAAAGGACTGATTTCTGGTACCGAGCGAAGGCAGTAACCAAATGGACCATGTTCCAGTCCTCAACTGCAGGGTGCTTACCTGATTCACCTGATATGATGGCCAGAAATCTGTGATGAAATCAGTTGCAGAAGCAAAATCTTGACAAAAAAGACTTTCGGATGATCACAAAGATTTCTGGTAAACCAGCATTGTTTCAGCAGGGGGAATGCGCTGTGCTAAGTTATGGTAAGCAAGAGTGGGCGAGGGTTGACCTCTATTGGGGTTATTGGTGAGCACTGGAGGAAGTACTTTGAGGAACTCCATAACTGAGTGGACATGTACTCATTTCAAAAGACAGTGCTCGATTCCAGATCTGTGGCTATGGTAGTTAGAAACCTTTGTAGTGGCAATGCTTCAGGGATAAATGACATCAGAGATGTCTGTTCAGGTAGTCTTGCAGAAGATGCATGATCCTGTGCCTTAACTTTGCATGAGGTACTACAGGACTGAGATACCAAGGTATGTACTTTATGTATGGAATGTCCTCTAATGAAAAGCAAACTCACACTTTGATTCCATAAGGATATGTCCAGAAAACATTCCAGAAGATCCTTTGAAGATCACACACACTGAAGTGTAAGTACATAGTCCAGGCATCAAGAAAGTCAAGGACATGTGGAAAATTACGTAGCTACTAGAAGGAGACGTTTCAGTTTTGGCATTTACAGCAGAAAAATCAAATTTCCAAGCTGTATGCTAGGCAAGATTAGAATTTTCCTAAGCCTTAAATAGATTTCCTCTGACTCACCAGATAGGGTGGACAGAACTAAATCTTCTAGTCATCTTCTATGTGGAAAAAGTCTCTTTACTATCCTTAAGTTAAAGGTGTGTTTCTCTGGTATATTTGCGTAGTACCTGAGGATGGTATTCTTGCCTTTTTCATGCAAAAATTTCACACTCTTTCATGCTTTTTTTGGGTTGCTTTTTAAAACTTTTTAGACTTTCTGTGTTCATTTCTAAAGGTCATGAGCTCAGTTTTGGAAAGAGGATACATGGAATGTAGTCACATTAATGCATTAGGGAGGCTGTATTAATGCATAGAGCATATGTTAATGTCTAAAACCTGTTTAAAACCTTAGTGTATTATGTTACACCAATCAGCCATAACATTAAAACCACCTGTCTAATATTGTATAGGTCCCCCTTGTACTGCCAAAACAGCTCTGACAGGTCGAGGCATGGACTCCACAAGACTTCTGAAGGTGTACTGTGGTATCTGACACCAAGACGTTAGCAGGAGATCCTTTAAGTCCGGTAAGTTGCGAGGTGGGGCCTCCATGGATTGGACTTGTTTGTACAGCACATCCCACAGGCGCTCAATCGGATTGAGATCTGGGGAATTTGGAGGCCAACACCTTGAATTCTTTGTCATGTTCCCCAAACCATTCCTGAACAATTTTTGTAGTGTGGTACATTATCCTGCTAAAAAAAAAAGGCCACTGCCATTAGGGAATACCAGTGCCATTAAGGGGTGAACTTGGTCTGCAACAATGTTTAGGTAGGCAGTACGTGTCAAAGTAGCATCCACCTGAATACCAGGACCCAAAGTTTCCCAGAAGAACATTGCTTCTGCCAGCTTGCCTTCTTCCCATAGTGCAACCTGGTGCCATCTCTTCCCTAGGTAAGCAACGCACATGCACCTGGCTGTTCACATGATGTAAAAGCAAACGTGATTCATCAGACTGGGCAACCTTTTTCTATTGTTCCATGATCCAGTTCTGATGCTCACATGCCCATTGTTGGTGAGCCTCAGTCGTACATGAACCTGTTGCCGGTTCACCAGTTGTCCTTCCTTGGACCACTTTTGGTAGGTACTAACCACTGCATTCCAGGAACACCCCACAAGATCTGCTGTTTCTGAGATACTCTGACCCAGTCGTCTAGCCATCACAATTTGGCCCTTGTCATAGTCACTCAGATCCTTATTCTTGCCTATTTTTCCTGCTTCCAGCACATCAACTTTGAGAACTGACTGTTCACTTGCTGCCTAATATATCCCACCCCTTAACAGGTGCCACTGTAACAAGATAATCAGTGTTATTCATTTCACCTGTCAGTGGTTTTTATGGTCTGGCTGATCTGTGTACATTACTTGGACAACAAAATATGCATACCTGTTCAAAAACATTAATCATATTAAAATTACATTTTGGTGTATCACTTACCTCAGTCTTTGAGAGCCCTATAAATAAATACAGCTTTAATGGCTGCAAATGTAGATTATGCTTGCCAGTCTGACTTGCAATTTCTTATTGGATTAGAGCTATACTCATTAGTGATCTGATGCACATCCACTGAAACAATTCTTGGATAATTAAAAACAAATCAGTTCAAAAATATTAAAATTGCCTTATCAACTTTATTCAAAGATTCTTCAGCAGAACAGTCTGATGTCTGAGGTCTCTTCTGTAATGCCCATCTCTCTAGCATATGTCCTAGGCTAAAGAAAGCACGTAGCTTGCAGAGGAGCAAATGACTTTCAGCTAGTAAAGCATAGCCTCCCCTCATATTCTCTCTTTCTTTCTTTCAAAAGACATGTTATTCCTTAACATCACTGATTAAATCATTGACCACCCAATAAACAATTAAACTATGAGCTATGCTTTGGACCATATTAATTAGGTTTTTATCTGGTTAACATTTTCCTTGCTGTATAACAAACTGTACTAAGACGTAAAGTTAAGCCTTAGCCATGTCATCTCTACAATTTTAAGGCATCTCTGGATACTGATAAAACAGGTCTAGCAGTCTTTTCAGATCATGAATGATTTTTTTCATCGTAGACACTGATCACTTAACATTAACAGTGTTTAAGCTATGGCATGTAGCTATGCAGCAACTTGATCAAAGCATGAAATTCATTGTATGAATAGGTCACACCTAGTTTGCAAAGTTTCAGACATCTTTAGGCAGGCAATGATTTTTAAACTGGCTTACCCAACATGATCTTTGCAGGAAGATAGCATAGGCAAGATTAAAAGTAAAAAAAAAACATTTCCACCTTTAGGTGCAATATATATTTATGCTTTCTTAAATTTTAGGTGTCAAAATGTGCTAAAGTCAGAAAAATCCAAATTTCCCCCAAAATTCTGGCAGAATTCAGTCACAGTGGAAACCAAAGTGTTCTCCCAGCCCACCACACTTGTATTGTACCTGGCAATTCTTCTCACCAACACACAAAAAGAGGAATCAGTCAAATATAGCTTCTAATAGTTCTAATACAGTATTTCACTAGAACACCATTTCCTTTTCTGTTGCCTGAAATTTCCCTGGAGTGAGTATTTTATTTTCAGACATCTTCCTCAACAGGATGGCAGGAATCATACTGATTGTGTCCCGTAATTGGGAGGTTCCAAACCTCCCAATTTGTCTGTGGGTGTCTTTTAACTTCCTCACAGCTAATATTAGTATCTTGATGTGTTATTATCTTGATATCTCACCACTCATTCAAACAGCTTGATCATATTTACTGTATAGAGGACACCTCAAATGACTTAACACTTTAATGACTATGTGGCCTTGTAATTCCCACAGAATTGGTTCACCACCCAAACAACATCAAAGGTGGTCCAGTGGTGGTCCCTTTCCACTGGCTGTCAGGGTCGAGAAGGGCTACATATGGGCAGTACAGTCAGTAGTTGTATAACTAAAGTGCATCTATATGGTGAAGGTATAAGTTGGGGATGTTAAACAAGTCCAGTCATTTTCCTTACTGATAGACTATACTAGTAGTGATTTGGTATCTAGTAGACCGAGATAGCAGAACACCTTCTTAGCTGTATCACCACTGCATGGTTTTGCTGCGTGTGAGTTTATTCTTGAGTGCATGCCGCATCTGCAGCACACGTGAACGCTTGTCCATGGCTAACAGGTGGCGATGGAACTCCACCCGCACCTCACGGATCAGCTGGCTGAATGCTGCCTCCACCGCTGGGGAGCACTCTGCTACGGAGAGCTCAAAAAAACTACACCTGGTATATCAAATCAGACAAAAAGGCTAAAAATAATAATAATAATATTACATTTACATATTCTGTACATTATAAGCCATTCACACATAAACATGAACAAGATCTCCATCATACCAACAGTAATTTAATGTTTTAAACCTGCAGCAGCCAGAGAGGGAGAAACAGGAATAAAAGAAATACTTCAGCATCGTATGTGTGATTTCCACAGATGAATATTTTCCCTATTTTCTCCCAAGTTTGTTTCATATACCAATTCCCACCCAACAGCCAGTTCTCCCCCATCATGTGACAGCTACCACCCAGGAAGGGAATTGTTCTCTCAGTTATTCTCTCTGAGCCTTAGTAAATATGTCAACACGTTATGTTTCTTCTCCTTTCAGTACACTGAGTTCCCTTTGAAATGTTAATGTATAAAGTCGTTCTGTGTGCTGCAGTTTGTCAGTGAGATTTACACACCTCAGGTCTCTGGCCAAAGCCTGTCCCTCTTCTGTCCTAACAGTACGTCCATTCTCCATGTCATTCTTATTTGCTACAATCACCGTGGGGATTCCTAAGCAATGGAAACACACACAAACATGCACACACAAACACAAACACAAACAGCTTTTTACAGCACATTGTACTCCTAAATCAGAGCAGACCATCATAAAAAGTAATAGCAGGTAGAAGGTGTATTTATGGCATCATAAAACACGTACAAAACACACACATGCACACAGCCTTACAGTCGCCAACAGTCGAATGATTACACCATACAGTTATGGGTTATTTACTGCTGGTCTAGAGCTCCATCTTAATTTGGACTTATTTACCTTTGGAAAAATAGCTCACTTGACATCAACAAAGCCAGAGTGAAGCTGATCTGAGGTCAGTCTTACCAAGGCTCTGTCTGATGTGATCAATGAAACTCTTGAGGCGCGCGACAGCCTCAAAGCTGCTGCGGTCCGTCACTGAATACACGATCAGGAAGCCATCACCCCATTTAATAGAGCTCTCGAGAGGGGTGGCACCAGGTCCCACACACTCCTGAGTGCACACACACAAACACACACAGAGCACAGTGACAATGGTCTAATCTATGATGAAATATGAGATTTGGGGCCGAGCAGGTGGCAGATGGAGCTGATCAAGCCCAGGACTTGTAGGAGTTATAACTTCACTCCACCGTCATTCCAAACTTTGAAATGGGAACTTCTAATTGTGATCCTATTTCTAGTGTTTACTTAGAAATATCTAAACACAATCCACTCCAATTAAACACTGATGCTTAGTAAAGAATAAGAGCTGAGAGGATTGGAATGAACACAACAGCTCTGCTTTCTGTCTGTGACAGCGAGGAAGGATCCCGTGCACGTAGGTGATGGAGGAAGGTAAGCCCTCACACAAGAGAAGTTGTTTGGTGGGTAAAAGTGAGAGTGAAAAACACAATAACAGACTAAAGGAAAAAAAAAAAAAAACCCTCAACAGGAAATGCTTAGATACAGATTTTAGTAGCAGAAAAGCTGTAGACTTTGAGTTTTTTGACCTGAAACCATAATATATATTATGTTAAACCTTTACTATATAATTTCTTTTGACACCCAAGTGTAAATGTAATCCAGAAAGATTTAGCTATGCATTTACCTAAAGCTTTAATCTTTGATTTAGTTCATATTGATGACATATTGATATTGACCTATTAACCTAGTCTGTTATTAGCAATGCATAACAACATACAGACAAAATAATTTTGATTGTCCATTGTATTGCAGTGTCCGGAATAATCCAATGCTTAATACGGCTGATAAACTTTGGCCAGAATTGTGTCTATTAGTAGTTTTTGTTTGTTCAGTGGCATGAATGATTCATAATTCACAAAGCACCACAGAAATACTTATCAGCGAAGTATGAGGTCAGGAGGCTAAAAGCGCACAATAAAAATGAAGTGAATGTTTAGATGCCTCATTTGCATATTATGACCCTCTGCAAGAGCAGCAATCAAAGGCCAAGATCATGTTAACAATGAACAAATGATTGTGTTGTATTGTGCTGCCCTTTTGGTTTGGACTTTTAAATTGCATTGGATTATGACTTATCTATTATTATTGTTAATAACACTTAATGTGACTTAATGAACCTGTTTGTTCCTTACAGCATGTGGTATAATTATAGTATGTCAGTATGTCAGTGCTCTGTGGGGTTCAGAGTTAAAAAAAAAAAAAAGTTTGTACCTTATTAACTGTGTCTAAAATCTCCAAGTCAATCGCTTCCTTGTCCACTACTTTGCGGCACCTGTAGGTCACCTCTGAGAGAAAAGCAGAATATAAACTAAACAAGATGGCCAGAAGATTGAAAACATGGGAATGTGACATGGGTTCCGTGGGAATGTGAATGTGTGTGTGTGTGTGTGTGTGTGTGTGTGTGTGTGTGTGTGTGTGTGTGTGTGTGTGTGTGTGTGTGTGTGTGTTACCCTTTTTATGGTCATACTCCCCAATGAAGCGCTTGGTGATGAATCTCACACACAGAGCTGGATTTTAAACAAGAGGAGTGTGAGAGAAACACAGCAACGGAAGGATTGAGGAGCAGAGACTCAGAGAATCAAAGAAACAGCGATAAAGTGAGAAAAAAGGAAGAGGTCTCAGAATGATATATTATTAATAGTAGAACAATTCATTATTAATAGGCCATAAGTTCCACCATGTAAGCCTTTGCCTTTACCCGTCTTTCCACAGTTCTCTCGTCCCAGCAGCACCAGTTTTGCTCTCGCCATTTTTCTTGTCTCTGTCATTCTTGCGCTGGCTGGGAACCATTAACATTAACATTAATATGAATTTATTAATATACATTAATATTAATCACCCTATTACACCCAGCTGACCTAACAGCATATTTAACGGCATAGTCAACATCAAAACCATATCTCAACACCTATCGCTTACTGATCCATTTTCCAAGAATGATTCTTTTAAAAAAAAAATTTTACTTACATTTTATGTATGGGTCCTGAGTGGTACAGACACTACGCTACTCTCCACGCAGCAGAGCCGGTCAGGTTCCTTACCAGGTGCCTCAACAACCTCGAGGTCTCAACACATCCCGAGCTTATTGATAAATGACAGAGAACCGAAGAGCACTTGCCAAGTCTTTAGAGCGTATGCGCGGGGATTGGGACAGGGCCACACACAACAGCCATCCCTGACATTACTCTGCTACCCTCTGCCTGCCTGCTGCAAGCCTCACTAACAGGACAAAGTGTTCACTCTTTCTCCCTCCCACTCCTTCGCTACATTCATCACTCCTTCCGAGACTGTGCTGGAGTCATTTTCTGTCTTCTTCTGCAGGACTCTCTTTGCCGCTCTGATTAAGGAAGCGTTTGATTTATGGCCTCGGATGGCAGAAACATTCCGTCTGTTCCGTAAAGTGCCCATTACCTGCAGCTAAAATTACTGAGTTCAATTCATCATTGATTACATATTCAGCTTTTTTTTTTTTTTCATTGTGGCGCTTAGGCAATCAATAGGCTAGAAAGAAGTCTTAAATTTCATATTTTTCGCTCTTTCTGTAGGAGCCAAGGCTTCTCAAGGCTTTCACACGAGGCAAAGGGTACTGAAGACATTTGGGATTATGCATCTGCTTCAAGGATACAGCAGTGAAAGGTCTGATGTTACGCTGCAAACAATGCCATTCTTTGTATCCGTCTGTATCTCTCCTGTGCTTCAAAGATTTGCGTATGTTTTCACATTCGAGTTTAAAATGGAAGTGGGCATGGACATGATTTTTTTATGTGGACCCTAGCACTATGCCATGGAAAAAAAAAGGGCTGGTGAGAAAAAGAAGTCATGTTTATTCACAAATTATAATAACAAACAGCAATTTGCAGAATATACCTTTATTCAACTCCTGAACCAGCTGTCCTGTGGAACATTCGGCCAAGCTTTAATGTGACTGAGTAAGCAAGATGAGGTTTGTAATGATGTTTCAAAACAATAATGTCTTTCCCAAATCAGGGAACTGCTATTTATAGTTTACAACAAAAACCATCTATCAATATTTGATCATGTTTGCTTTTGGGTTTGTTACATTCCAGAAAGATCAGAAAAGTTCACTGGACACGCTATCAGAATCTACTATGAAGCCGGGGTCCTTTATGTGCTATTTAATTATAATTACTGTAGGATTTTCCAGGAAGATTTCTTTTAATAAAACTTGAGAATGATTATTTAAGAACAATGAAACACACACAATGAACATACAAGTTAATATTTTTAAAATTAGCAAAATGATTATGCGCACAGCATGTGGTCTGTGTGAGCTACACGGAGATCATTGAGAAATGTGTGCACACCACTGTTAACTTGTTTCCCATTAAAAAACTGAGAAAAAGAAGTGGTCTCCCTTGTCCAATGCCTGAATGTTTTTAGGCTGGTTTCAAATCATTTTGTGTTTTTTTTTAGGGGATCCCAGTCCTCATGCACACACCTAGTCACTACCTGTAGCTTTCTGGCAAACATCCTTTAAAAAAAAATACAGCAATAATAACAACAACAACAACAAAAACATGAATACTGCACCTATTCACACGTGTATTTGTATTTGTTCAGTACACATAATCTGTTCAATCCAAATAATGTATTCACATTTATTTACACCCCTTCTACAAATACAACGCACAAATCAACAACAAGTTTAGATTCCTGTTAGGTGACTCGCTTCTAAATCGTCAAGTCTTAAGAAAACACACAGCACACTCTTCAGCCCAAGACATCATGCCTGCTCTGTGGATCTGTCCCAGCTCAGCTCTAGCTAAAGTGATTCTGGATCAGCTCCTGTCGGACTCTCAGTGCTTCCAGGTCCACTTTTTCTGTCGGATCGTTGCTCTCTTCTGATTGGTCAGTGGCCTCTGTCCTCTCAAAGGTCCAGGCGTCCAGTCCGGACTGCAGCGAGACGTTATGGAGAACGCAGCACGCTTGGATGATGTGAGAACACTTCTCAGGTGAGTACTGCAGATAGCCTTTGGCTCCATCCAGGCATCGGAAGCGTGTCTGGAGAGCGCGGAATGTGCGGTCTACGATCTCGTGCGTGGTCATGTGAGCCAGGTTGTAGCGGTAATCTGCAGGAGTCTCAGGATTCGGAACTGGGGTCATCAGCCACTTCCGCAGAGGATAACGATTATCTCCTGCAAAGACAACAAAGAAATCTCATTCAGACAACCGAGTGCAGATAAACACTTCACAAGCACATGTTAAATGTAAAGAACAGCAGCGTCACCCAACTGCCACTGATTAAGATAAGACAGTAAGAGAAGGAGTTGGAAGTGGGCTGTGTGAAATAGACAAAGCTGAGGATGTGCTTTGATTGTGAACCACAGGGTAGGGACTTCATAGGAGTGGGACACAATTTAACATTACAACTACTTGTCTCCTCAGAGGGAAGGGTCAGTGCAAATCAATACAGAGTCATTCTCACTGAATCGAACATTTCTATCCTGATGGTAGTGATCTCTCTTCCTTGGAAATAAATTTTGCATGACAGATAGATAAATACATACTTAAATATTTAATATAATCTACAAGAAGGTGCATTTCTGTTCATCTCACCTAAAAGCCAGCTCTTGTGGTTCACCTGCTCCTCAAACAGCTTGCACACACTAGACTGGTCAAAAACAGCTCGGTCTGTTAGACTGCCAGGCCACTGTGTCTCCGCACTCAGCAGCAACCCTCGGGCATCGCAAACCAGTTGGCAGTTAATGGAGTGGAAGCCTTTCTTATTAACATACGATGAATCCTCTGCGTTAGGTGCTTTTATGGCTATGTGTGCACAGTCTACAACTCCTATAACATTAGGAATCCCTGCCACTCTGTAGAACTCTTCTTTAGTCTGCTGCTTGGTGGCCTCGTCCCTGTTGAAGCCAATGAACTCTGGGGCTTTCTCAATCAGAGCTTTGGTGACATTGGAGACACAGCGACTCATGGAGGCCTGGCTGATGCCAATGGCGTCTCCCATCTTGCTCTGGAAGGACCCTGATGTGTAGAAACCCAAAGCTGCAAGAATCTGAACATCAGGGCTGATCGCTCGCGACCTCTGCGTGCGTCGTAACAAACTGTCCTTCAGCAGCTCCACCAAGTAATAGATGAACTCACGTGGGAAACCAAACGTCGTCAACAGGAAGTCATCTGATACGGTTTCAATGTCAAATCGATCCAGTGTTTTGTGCCCTCGGCCGTGGAGCAACAGATCGCAGTCCAGGATCGCAACAGGGATTGCCATTATGAATTAAATGATCTGTAAGAAAACATATCAGAGTTAGAAATATGAGCAGCACAGGAACAACATTCCTCAGATCATACAGAGTTTACCACAATAATCCCTACCAGTGTTACGCTGTGTATAAGATACGCTCACTGGTCTAGTGGGTGCAGTGCTTGCAGAAGTTAAATGTTTTACATGGATGAGTAAATGCAAAAAAAGAAAAAAAAAATGCAGCAGAAATGAGAGAAATGTCTCTCAGATGTGAAAGTCTTTCAGATGTGTTAGTAGGTAATTTAAAAAAGGCCACAAGGCTGAAATTACATTAGCAGCAATAACCTTTAAACTGATATTTATCAATGTTTCTGGGATTTTTAATTTTTTTTTTTTTTTTGCATGAACAGCCTTCTTCAGATCATGTCACAGTATCTCAAACTGCTAAGGGCTGGACTCTCACTTGGGCATTGCAAAGCACAAATATTCTTTATTAAAACCATTCTGTAGTTGAGTTACTTGTGTGCTTTGGGTCATTCGCTTATTGCATCATCCAGCGTATAGTGATGTATCAAACTCCCTCCGATGTTCATGTCAAATTTCTTGCTATGAATTTTAATGAACTGTCCTGTAAATCACAACAAGCTGTCCAGACCCTGTGGCAGCAAAACAGCACCAAAGTGCGCTGCTCTTGGAGTGACCTAACATCACTGATGTGAGCTCCGTGAGGTCCACAGACGCCGGGGCGTAGGTGACGCAGTGGCAGGAGGTCCCAAACCTTATGATGTTTTTAAAGGTGTCACAATGGTGGAGATAATTATCAACTATTATCAAAGAGAGTATAGTTACTGATTAGTTATTACAGTTCAGACTAAATGACTTCACTTGAACTGAAAGTCTTTAATCTGAAGGCATAAATAATGTCAAATGGAATCTAAGTGCATTTGTAATAAAACTAGTGGAAGTGCTGTTAATGATGTTAATGATGTTAATACAGTGTGAAATGCACTTAAATGCAGTGCAGCTGATTTGGGGTTTGTGGCTGGAAGGCTCCAGAATAAACTGCTCTAGTGGGTCGAATCAATAAATAAACATGTTAAATGTACTCTTAAAGTAAATATGCAACCCTCAGTTATAAGGGATGTTTGTGAATATTTAATAATGGAAGAGGTTCAAGCTGCAAAATATCAAACAGCATGTGTAACCTCCAGTCCCTGCTCTGGCTTTACTAGCTCTCCATTCAGCTAACTGTAATAATCCAATACAGCAACATCTCATCATGCAAACATTACACATTCCATCTAATAAACAGTCAAATTAAAGCATACGCGTGTCCACACGAGTGTAAAATACACCACCGCTAAACAAAGCAACACTACTCCTGAAATAACACGCAGATTTAGCTTCTTTCGCAGCTACATTACCGGAAACGCTGCTGAGTTTGTTTACACAGCCTTCGAAATCACACTCCACACTTTCCACACATTTCACTAAGCACATTCCATGCTTCCACGCTTGTCCCGATCTGTAGCTAACCACACGGATTTTTCCAGTCACCAAGTTTCTTTCTAGAAATCGTTTCGGGTTTGGTTTTTAAAAGGATTTGCACAAACACCGCATTTCCGTGTAGCGCGTGCATTTCTGTCTTACTTTCGCTATTCGAAAGTGTAGTTTAAACAGTCTCGAATACCCTGTATACATTTACAGAAATATTAAAAGGGAAAAAAAACACACGAATTAGAGTTTGTTACTTTTTTCTTTATACATAACCCCACTTCGTGATCTAATACAATATGACGAATCTGCTGATTTGGATTCCGCGCTTGTACCACGTCATGTCAGTGACCTAGCTGCTTAACAACATAAACAAAAATGGGAGAGTTAGCATGCTTCAGCGCTGTGATGACCTGACTTGATCCTTTCCATGACACTCCTTCAGACTGTATCTGAACACGTCAGACGAACACACGCTTGGTGTCTTGAGATTTAAAGCATATGAGAAGCGTGAGCAGCGGATGTGAAATCTGGGATGAACAGTAAGTATGTGCATGTTGCTCATTAGCTAGCATTAGCAGGACGGCGTTAGCATGTGATGTTGACACATTTCACTAAGCCGAATATCGAAACCAGGCATGAGCCGCGTGCAGTATGTGGTGTAAACAGGTTCTGATGGGATCAGAGAAGATGATATTAGTTGGTATGTCGACACTGAGGAAGCTCTAGTGCTCTGTCACATCAGGACATGATAGAGATGGAGGTCCTAGTCTCATTACTGTTAATGATGGCTACTGTACAGTACAGCAGTCTTGAGGAAAAACATGATCAGCATGTCCAGTTATACTGTATACTTTGGAATCAAACTGCGAATGATTTGTTTAGACAGCAGGATCCCAGCCCTGGTCCTAGAGTAGCCCCCCTGTCCTGTCCCCTACACTTACTCATTGACTTTCAGTAAGAGCTTTATCCTGGTCTGGGTCCCAGGAGCACTGTGCATGAGGTGGGATTACACATCATTACATCACAGAGCACCCTGCACATATATTCATGTATTCACTCTATCGTAGCTACTGGCACGTTTTTGGACAGTGGGAGGGAACCTTAGCCTTCACAGAGACAGTAACCGAGCTCAGGATCGAACCGGGGACTCGGGAGCTGTGAGGCAGCAGCGTTACCTGCTGCACCACTGTGCTGCCCCTGCACTAACACACATCATCCAGCCCTTTCTGAGATGAAGTGGGTGTGTTAGAGCAGCGACGACACTACAGTGTGCAGGACAGGGGTGCTCCAGGGCCAGGGTTCAGAACCTGTGGTCTACACAGATCAGCCAACTCGTCTGTATTCACTTACAGCAGATACAGTATTGCCAGAGCACTGAAATAACAGAAATGTTCATACAAATAGTAATAAAAAAGAAAACTAGAGCAAAACAACCTATGACAATCATCCTCTCTCTCTCTCTCTCCCTCTCTCTCTCTCACACACACACTCTGTTTGTCTCTCAGGCTCGGGTCATGATGGACAGCGATCTGAGCCCACAGGACAGGAAAGACTTGGACAAATTCATCAAATTTTTTGTCTTGAAGGTCTGAGTTGGCATCGTTTACCTCTTAACCATGCTGTGCCTAATCTCTACAATACCAAGAGTTACGTTACATTACATTAAAGTTGTGATGAAAATTGTGTGCGTGTGTGTGTGTGTGTGTGTAAACAGACAGTGCAGGTGATAGTGCAGGCTCGTCTGGGCGAGAAGATCTGCACTCGCTCGTCCTCTTCCCCCACAGGCTCAGACTGGGTAAACCCTGCACCGTCTCCTTTCTAACACTTGTGGATGGAAACGTCTGTCCTGCTTCTAATGTGTGTGTTTTCTTCACTCAATTTAGTTCACCCTGGCAATTAAAGACATCCCAGAGGTGACCCATGAAGCTAAAAAGGCTCTGGCTGGGCAGCTGCCCAGTGTTGGGCGCTCCATGTGTGTGGAGATTTCCCTGAAAACATCAGAGGTAAACATGCGTGTAAAAGAACACGAGAGGGACTTTACAGTTCTCCAGCTGTAAAGTCAAAAAATGCTGATTTTCCTGTCATCTTAAACATGCTGGATGAGAAACAGATATGATGTGGGGAATCCTGTTATGACCTTTCAGACGCCGTGAATCTTAACACACGCAATAAGATACACTGAGGAGCCGGAGAGAGTTTGTCATTCAACTGTCCACACGCTGTAACGTTAACTTTGTGTTTGTCTTACAGCATAATACTCCCTTTTTCAGGATGTGTCCCCTCCACACTGTACTGTGCAGAAGTCTTAGTGAAATGCTGGAAAGCAAAGGTCCCTTCAAAAGTAATGACTTTAAAAATGTCTACATTAAAAGCAATATGCCATGAAGAGCAGTAAACAGTAATAAACTAAACAAAGTCAGTATTTGGTGTGAAAACTCTTTAAAAAAAACAAAACAAAACAACCTCAGTAGTCTCAGGTCCAATGCGTGCAGTTTTATAAGGAAAGATCTTCTGGAGACTCGGACTGTCGCACTCGCTTCGTATTTTCCAGCAAAAACCCAGCAGCCTTCACTTTTCTGAAAAGTGGTCTATTACATAATATGCTGCTTTCTTCACTGACATACAAACATTGTTCTGTAATATTTACGTTTTTTGTTTTTTTTTGGAAAAGTAATGTTTGGAAATCTAAATGTTTTCGCACTGACGCAATAATACAGAAGTCATAAAATATAATATAACCAGTCTGTGTGTGAATAGAAATCAGGGTGCTGCAGACTTTTGCACAGTGCTGTATATATGACTTCTGTCTTTTTAAATCGATATGACGGGATTGTTTACTCTCATCCTTACCCTGGCTTTGTGATTGCAGTGTGATTGACTTTTGTTGCCCGACTTGAATTTTCAGTTTTGGTTTTGCAGCTTTATGATGACTTGAAAGTCAAGTTTCCTTTATTGCCTCTCAGCAAGTGCTCGATTAATGCATGAAGTGGAAAAATGACTCGATCAGTCCAGAATGTTCTGCTTTTGCCTTACATGAACTGCATGAATGTTTGTAGCTGTAGGTCACTGGTCCGCACCCTTTTCTCATCTCCGAGAAGCGGATAATACCCGGTGGACATGAACTAATGAACTTATAGTGCAGATAGTAGAGCTACAACTACCAGTTATTTTAATAAGCAGTTAATCAATTGATTCTTCTTCTTCTTATGTTTATAATTTTTTTGATTTGTTGATGAGTTGAATTATTTAAA
>CM040999.1:12556340-12566634 GCA_022985145.1 Pangasius djambal | reverse complement strand
AATTTGAGTATTTTTCTATGTTATGTTCATGTTTATGTTCATAAACTTTTTATTTAATAAAATATGTTTTCATAGTTTGTGTTGTCCCTTATTATCAATGCAAAATGGTCACTAACTAAAGAGGATTTATGCTGATATTGCCCAAAAACCCTATTTTGTTCAGGCGTTTCCAAACTTTTGGAGGGCAGTGTACATCACAGAAGCTTGTAACTTTCCATCCGACACCATTTCTCTCAAATGTGTTTTTAGTCGAAATGAAGTGACGTAGCTCGCAGCGCCGCGTGCAGATATTTTCATCGATTTTGTTGAATAGTTGTCGTAACCCTAGCAGACACTATGATCATTTATTGATAAGTGATGCACAAATCTGCGAAAAAGTATTCCATAAATGACCGGCATTGATTGAGAACCTTTTTTTGAACATCAGGTGATACAAGCATCAGTGACTTTAGGTTTAGTAAAAAAAAAAAACTCATTTCGATCAACTTACATTAGGAAAGTAAGAGCTCTTAAACATTTAATGGAGACTTGTTTGCCTTTCAATACGTACATGATGGAAGTTTGAATAGTATTCAGACTATAAAATTCTCACAGCCCCAATATAAACACAGGCGTCTTAGGCATATAGTTTTTTCTTATGATGGAAAAACCTGTTTTAAAAGCACCGAGAGGTCACGCTAGAGAAAAGAGAGAGAGTAAAAACTGAAACTGCAGAATAAGTTTATAACCGCATTGTAACACGCTGAAACAAAGTGAAGATTTGCACTTCTGCTGGAACTTCAGTTAACAGTTCGCAGCTGTGTATTGTGTAATATTTGTCCTTCTGGCCTCACCTGACATGGGTTATTCAAATAATTTTTCTATTACCAAGTTATATTGCTGTAGTTATGATTCAAATCACGTTTGGTATTTTGTGAGTAATGATTCCTCTCTTTCTCTCTGGAAAGCCCTGTGCTGAGGTGTGGTACGTAGGTTTACTGTGCTGGAACTGGGTTTTACAGGGACACAGTAACAGGGTTTCGGTGCTGCTGTTACTTTCCCTTTTCAGGACACTGATATTTGAGCAGCCTCGTGTAGAAGTTTTATTTCATGAGCAGGGTGGGTCTGTGTGCACAGCAGCTACAAAGGAAATGTGAGAACTATTTCCCAGCATAACATAATTCTCCACTGTCCAGGGGGATTCCATGGAGCTGGAAACATGGTGCTTGGAGATGAACGAGAAGTGAGTCATTTTACACTTCTCATGTATACAGCTGCTAACCAGCTGACTTTATATTCACTTTATACTCTGGAGTAGCAGTGTAGTGAACGCTAAATGTGAAAGAATGACCTCATTTCAGGTGTGAAAAGGACATTAAAGTCTCCTACACGGTTTATACGCGTCTGTCCCTGCTTCTTAAATCTCTCCTGGCCATCACAAGAGTTACTCCTGCCTACAAACTGTCACGCAAACAGGGCCATGATTATGTCATCCTGTATAGGTATAACGCATACACACACACACACACACACACACACACACACACACACGCACGCACGCATCCAACATTCACATCTGATCCCTTTATACACACTTTCTTAAGCTCGAATTATTTACAGTTGACGAATCATCTAGGTCATTTATTTGTCTCTTTCATTGGCAGGATATATTTTGGTGATGTGCAATTAACAGGACTTGGTGAAGGTAAGACTTTCAGAGCATTGCACAGTATGTGATTTTTGGATTATTTGGAGTGTACATCATACATGGACATTCAGTCCGTGGATCTGTAACCCACTCCCTCTCTCTCTTCTTTCCACCTTTGTGCAGGTTTCCAGACGGTACGTGTAGGAGTTGTCGGTACTCCCATAGGAACCCTCACGCTCTCCTGTGCATACCGCACCAATCTGGCCCTCATGTCCTCCAGGTACACACAGCCTCTGTTTGGAGTTGATTCTTTTCCTTATAACACTTATAACTGTTTCATTCCTCTTGTACCACGACAGATTACTAAATGAAATACACATCATACAGTTGACCCTTTTATCATTGAACGATGTTATGGAACTTCCACAAGATAAGTTCTTTCCCATCACTTAAGTTATAAACAGTCGTTCCCTCACCAGTCTCTCGTTTTTCTCTCTCGCAAAAGTAAGTCTTAAAAACACCAAGTCCTCTTGTCCTGTCCTGTGAAGCCTTTCCTGTGGTGGAAAACGTAAGCGTTACAAAGTGCTGATCCCCGAAACTCCTTCCCTAAATGTTAAATAAACATCTCCTTAAAGAAAGCTTCAAGGATGCATTTTTTGCCAAACACTAAGTTTTTTAATCCATTTATTATTAGTCTTATTGCTGTAGCATCCACCATTCAGGTTCCTGTGAATGAGGTGTTACTATAGAAAAGATAAAGTATTAGGTGATAAAGCATGAGATTAATGTAAACCTAGCATTTATGTTACAGGCGTAAATGTCGTTAGAGCTGCTCAACCCATTCCGACCAATCAGATTCGCAATTTCAGCAGTGCTGTGGTAGACGAAATCATAGTTCGCAATATTTTAGTCTAATCTCTATCCAGCACGTGTGTAGTGTATATGCAGTTACCCCAGATGAGAGTTTCAGCATTTTCCCCAGTACTGAAAATGGAACAGTAGTCTTGTTGATTCGAAACACACGTAATGAAACACTATCTGTCCGTCTATAAACATCTAAAACATTACAACGTGACTACAATCGTTGCATTTTAACAAGGTCAGGGTCAAACAAAGAGAGAAATTTCTTACCAAAGCTGTTCTTTTGTAGTTTTATCGAACTTTTATAAAACTATCAAACACTGGGGAATTCATTCACTTATTCATTCATTCCTCTTAAGTAACTGCTTTATCCTGCTCAGGATTGAGGTGGGCTTGGGCACGAGACAGGAATACACACTGAATGAGACGCCAACCCATCACAGGGCACCACGCACACACACGTTCACACACTCATTCACACCTAGCGGCAATTTATCTTAGCCAGGCCACCCACCAGCATGTTTTTTAGGAGGTGGGAAGAAACCAGAGGATTCAATTCAATTCAATTTTATTTGTATAGTGCTTTTAATAATGGACATTTCCACAAAGGAGCTTTACAGAAATATATAAATTCAGGATATAAATTTTAAATGTAAGCCAGAGGTGACAGTTGCAAGGAAAAACTCCCTGAGATGATACGAGGAAGAAACCTTGAGAGGAACCAGGCTCAAACACAGACATGAGGACATCCTGGGACATAAAGCACCAGCCACTCCACCGGCACAAACCTGAGTGAATGCATGAGAGTGGGGGGGGCGACAGCATCCAAACATCCCAGTTCACCACAACACTCTATGCCCATGAACTCGACAGATCTGCTCCTTTACCTAAGAAAAAAAACTTGACAAAAGAGGAAAGCCACACAAAACTCTACATCGACAGTAAACCGAGCTCAGGGTTGAACCAGGGACTCTGTAGCTGTGAAGTGGCAACACTATCTCTGGGGAATATAATAAAAATGTAATTCCAGGCACTTTTAAGTTTGACATCCGTGTGAAAGCAGACCCACACAAATGCACAATACGTAACCACAGATTCTTCCCTCTGGAAGCGCTGGACCACTTCTCTGGAAGCGCCGGACCACTTCTCTGGAAGCGTCGGAACACTTCTCTGGAAGCGCCGGAACACTTCTCAGAGAGGGGTAGCACAGTTGTATAGTGATTAGCATTCCTGCCTTACAGCTCGACGGACCCGGGTTCAATCCTGAGCTTGGATTACTGTCTGTGTGGAGTTTTGCATGTTCTCCCTGAGTCCTTGTGGGTTTCCTCTGGATTCTCTGGTTTCCTCTGAAAAACATGCATGGAGCTGGATTGCTACTCTTAATTGCACCTAGGTATGAGTGTGTGTGTGTGTGTGTGTGTGTGTGTGTGTGCGTGCACGGTGTTGTTCTGCCTCGTGCCCAGTGTTCACAGGACAGACTCTGGAGCCACCTCCACTCAGACTAGGATAGAGCGGATACTAAAAGATGAACTGATTTCTGAAGGGATGGCGCATGCAGCTTTACAACTCAGTGTACAAATACCTTTGACTGAAATTAACTGATCTTAGACTGTCTTTATAAATGAGTTTGACTAAACTGGTTTTCCATTTTTTTCCCCTCAATGCAGGAGAACTTGTTGAAATTCTTGTCTGTGGCAGTCACACATACACTCCTGCTACAGTAGCCCTTTACGTTACTACTTGGATGGTAAAAGAGTCTGGAGTAATGTTCACAGTGCTCAGCGCTGCACTACAGTAGTGTCTGATCATGCTGCTAATCCTGTTTTGTGTCTGTAGTGTATATTGTGTAGACCTCCCTATTGTCTCATATGCACTTCTAGAAGAAGATACATTCTCCATGGGTTAATGGTTAATGGTTCTAGCTGTATAAATGGATTCTACGTGGAATCTTTTCATGTACAAACTGAGTGTTTATCCTTGTAAAAGTGGGCACTCAGCTTTGTACATCACCGAGTGCTGTTTATTTTGTCCGGTGTATGCAAACTGTATTGTGATGTTCCCAGAGGCACAAAATTTCACTTCACAGTCTATTGATCAAATGATAATAAAATGAATTGACTTGTGTTGGGCCGGCAGGCAGTTTGAGAGGACGGGCCCCATCATGGGGATCATCATAGACCACTTTGTGGAGCGTCCGCTCGGGAACACGGCCCTCATGCACCCCTGCAACTACAGGTGCTCGTCTGTTCTATTACAGTTCTCTAGGACTTGCTCGGATACGTGTTAGTTTGCGCAATGCAAACCTCTTTTGGTTTCTGTAGTTTACCATAGTTACCATAGTATGTTTAGCTATAGCCATGGAGACTCTGGAACTTTGTAGTTATTTATTATCTTTTGTTTATTTAGACTTTAATTTCTTGCTTTCTTTCAAGTTTTTCTTATGCACAAATGTGCCTGGATACAAACGAGTCAACATTTGTCTCACTCTGTCCCTTTTTTCCTGTCTCAGAGCTCCAGGTGAGGAAGAGGGAGGGGTTTATGCCGGGGTGGAGGACTCGCAGGAAGTGTGCACCACCTCCTTTTCCACTTCTCCACCTTCCCAGGTAGACAACCAGCCAAAAACATGAAACACTGATTCAGCACAGTCATAGATGAACATAGTTACATACACACGGGAATAAAGATGCACTTTTATATGAGAATTTAACAGTTAAATGTAAATGCAAGTTGAATTTTACCAGAGCAAGACCTAGTACTATTCATGGGAACTGATCAGGGGGTTCATGTGTGAACTTGCGCGGATACGTTACCGGGTAAAAGGCGCACTGACACATTTTGAGACGACTTCAGACACATTACAGTGAAGTAATAACGGGATGAAACAAAAAAAGTCTAGAAATCGTTCATTGTTACGTTTCAGTTCAGAAACGTAAGCGCTGTTCACCATTTGTACTAAGAACAACATTTTTAATCAGATGCACTGTTCAATCTGGAATCTGTTCATTTATAACCGACTTCAAGAATGCAGCATTAGCGGAAAGAAGACGCAGTTGTTAATCCAGCTCAAGCGTTTGAAATGTAGCTTCCACCAAAGCTACGCAAATTCTGAATATTAGTGCTGAAGAGATTCGTAAGGCTTCTGAGGGCAGTTCCACTATTGAAACGTCACACTGTCCAATCCCGGACATGTCTCTGTCCCTGTTCCTCAGTGTGTCTCAGTGCATCTTGTAGTTTTGTTAATTTCACTGATTCACTTTTGATCGAATTTGAGCTTCATCTCCTGATCTCTTCTTCAGTCTGATTGTCTTTCTTCTCCTCTTTTTAGTGTGGTCGTGTTTTCATTTCTCTTGCTCCCTCTTTCTCCTCTTTTCCTTTCTGTGGCTGTGTGTGGCTGTGTGTGGCTGTGTGTGGCTGTGTGTACGTGTGCGGCTGTGGATGTACGTGTGCGGCTGTGGATGTACGTGTGCGGCTGTGGATGTACGTGTGTGCGTCTGTGTGCGTCTGTGCGTGTGTGTGTGTGTACGTGTGCGGCTGTGGATGTACGTGTGTGGCTGTGGGTGTATGTGTGCGAACGTGTGTGGCTGTGCGTGCGCGTGTGTGTGTGTGTGGCTGTGGCTGTGGGTGTGGGTGTGTACGTGTGTGTAGTGTCTGTGTACTGTAAGTCAGGCACATAGTAAAACTCCTAAACCTGCTCTGATGGCCACTCTGAAGGTCCCTGTGATGGGGCTGGGCTTCTCACAGCAAGTGAGTCCTCTGAGCATGAGTGTGTGTGTGAGAATGTGTAGGGTTGCTTATAATTAAAAAAAATGTACTAACATAAACAAGAAATGTTGCCTCTAAAACTAACTAATATTAAAAGCAGCTGTGAATTAATTTCTGTTTCTCTGCAACATTTCCTCGAATTGAATTGTAGTTTAGTGTGAAAAATGGGAACCGGGTAGATTAACATCCTCTGACCATTAAACAGATCAAATAAACCCCAGTGGTCTGTTTTCTCCTTTCAGTCTATCACAGGTCTGTGGCTAGTGCTAGTGCTCGAGCTAGCAGTGCTGCCATTAGCTTCAGCATGCTCTCTGTTGCTAGCTTTGGATTTTTTTTAGTAAGACCAAAACATATTTAGAGTGGTTTGCAGAAGGCACTTAGGCATTTTGTCATATAGGTTACTTACATACACTGTTTTGGAAAAAGAAATGACAGTGTATAAAATACAGGACCAAACTAAATAAGCAGATGTTAGTGTGTGCACCTTTTACGTGTGTTTTGATACATGGAGCAACACCTGTGCCTTGATGGAGGAGAACTAGGACGCAAGGGCGATGAGCTTGATTTGGTTTCATTTTTATGTCTCATGTAGACAATTATGAGTGTAGAAATAATTGAATGAGTATCCATTCAAGTGATATCTTAAAGAGCAACTCCAGCAGGGGCGTAGTCTGACGTCACACCCGCTGGCAGCCCTGACGTAGTCACCGGCACACTGACACCCCGTTAGGTTTATTTGCCAGTGGAACCTACACCTTTAGTGTATTTAGGTCATTTTCACAGCTCGGATATTTAACAGACAAAATGAGCTGGTTCATTAATTCTTGATAAATGTCCTTTATAAAGCCTGTTGTATTTATGCCCTCGACAGAATGCAATGTCAGAAAGTCTTTAGCTGGTTTTAAGCTCTCTCATGTATTTGTTTTCACTCTGAATGTGTTTAATGTGTTTAAATATGAGGCTGTGGAGCATTGAAAAGAAAAATGAAAAGCTCATTGATGTGTTACGACCAGCGCCATTTGAATAAATTTACATTTTAATCCTGTCGCACAAAGAAAGCCGCTTTGCACCCAATAAGCTTATTTCATCAAGCTAATAATGAAGCATAATACCGGGTTGGGCTTAGAGGTGATGACTCGTGTCTAAGCACAGCCCACAACATTTCCTAAAATGCAGGTAATAGGTAAATTAGCTGGAGTTGCTCCTTATACACGCACTACATTAGGTGTCCAAGTATTGGCCGACACATTAGACCATTCACGTCTTAATACAAGTGTAAGTCTCATAAATCAGAAATACTCACAAACCTGCTCTTGGATAGTTTTTTTTCCCTCTTCTCCTCTCCTGTTTGCCCTCATAACCTTACACTAATGTTTATCCTTCCGCACCTTCTCTCCACTCTTCACTCTGCATGTGTTTCAGATCTCTCACTTCCCCAGTGTGTGTCTGTGTGCGTTCTGCTCATTCAGGTTTTTTGTTTCGCAGTAGGAAAAAGGAAAATGAAAAATGACCCTGTCTGATTTCTTTCTTTTTTTTTTAAGTTTTAGGAAATTGGAAATCATGAACTGATTTGTTATCCAGGTTCTGATTTGGCTGTGAAACAAAAATTGATCTACTTGCTTGGTTCCATATACAGTCAGGTTCATAAATATTTGGACAGTGACACATTTGTTTTTTGTAATTTTGCCTCTGTACACCACCACAATGGATTCGAAATGAAGCAATCAAGATGTGATTGCTTTAAGTCAAGGGGTTCAACTAAAAATTTTGCGTTAACTGTTTAGGAATTAGAGCCCTTCATTTTACAGGCTCAAAAGTAATTGGACAAATGACTTATAAGCAGTCTGATGGCCTGGCGTAGCCTGTTTCCTCGTTATTTCATGGCAGATTAAGGGGATAAAAGGTCTGGAGTTGATTCCAAGTGTTGAATTTGCATTTGGTAGCTGTTCATGGGAACTCTCAATATGCAGTCCAAAGAGGTGTCGATGCAAGTGAAGGAGGCCATCATTAGACTGAAAAAACAAAACAGACCTATCAGAGAGAAAGCAGAAACTTCAGGAGCAGCCAAATCAACAGTTTGGTACATTCTTTAAAAGCAGGAATGCACTGGTGAGCTCTGCAACACCAAAAGGCCTGGAAGACCACAGAAGACAACTAAAGTGGATGATCACAGAATTCTTTCAATGTTGAAGAAAAACCCCTTCAAAACATCTAGCCAAGTCAAGAACACACTGGGGGAGGTACAATTAAGAGACGCCTTCATGAACGCCTACAGATGGTTTACCTCAAGATGCAAACCACTGGTAGACTTTGCTAAAAAACAAACAAACAAAAAAAAAAGCCTGCCCAGTTCTGATACAAGACTAACTTGTACCAGAATGATGGGATGAGAAGAGTATGGAGGGACTCTGTAAAGAATGGCTGTAATTCCTAAGCGGTTAATGCAATATTTTTGTTAAACCCCTTGTATTAAAGTGGAAAGTCTACACTTCAACATTCTTCACATTTTGATCGCTTCTTTTCAAATCCATTGTGGTGGTGTACAGAGGCAAAATGACGAAAACTCTGTATTACGAAAATACTTATGGACCTGACTGAACATTTTGGCTCATTTATTCAGTTTATAACTGTTTTTAATTCATTTATTCATCTATGCAGTTTTGATTCTAAAGGTTTTCATGAGGTAATATTTCATTTATAATGCCGTTATAATGTCAAATCTCAGATTCTGACAATCACAGTGATAGGCTGCACACATGGCACCAGGCATGATGATGAGGTGGATTGTCTCACTCGCCTCTCCGAGGAATGAATTCCTTTTGAGAATAAGAAGCATGATACTAATTTGTGACCGTATGCCAGTCTGTTGAACAAGAATTACTGGATCAAGAGCGCTACTGTGGAAACTCAATGCATTAACTGATCTGGTGTTTCTCAGGATTCAGATCACTGCTAGTATTCATCGAGCCCAAACGTGTTTGATCTTTTATATAAAGGGCTGCACGTGTTCATTCCAGCTAGACAGAAGCAAGACATGTCATAAATCCTGAGTCGTTTGGAGATAAATAGATTAAGCGGGTGGAATCAGTTGTGGCTCCTGATTGGATAGCATGAAACCTGCAGTCATAGCGTCACTTATATATATAGACTTGGACTCGCCTCAAGCCTCAGAGTGATGCTGAGAGTGATGCAATTTTGGTCCTACTTTTAGACACACGAGTAAAAGTGATGACACATTGTGAGTAACTTGTATGAGCAAAGAGATCGAGAGTTAGGGAGTGAGGAGCTGACATGTCTTTGACCTATATATTTCAAGAGAAACAGGATATTTTGGACATCCCGTCTTTCATCAGCTGTGCAAGAAAAAAAGAGGTTAAGAGGGGAGAATGGGGTTGGTTGTCACAGCACCTCAGGATGCACCTGAAAACGTTAGCTATAATTCCCTCTTCTTGCCTTAACTCTGGCTGAAGGGACGTGATTTGGGGCAAGTTTTTCATACCTCAGCATAAAATTTAAAAACAATTAACGAAAGAGACTTGCACACTCGAAACATACCATCTCCTCGTGCTAATAAAATAACTTGACAATGTCCCATTCATTCTTGTGCCAGACACTCTGGGCTTTTATTGTGGAATGCTTGCTATTCATCAGTTATTTAATTCAAGTGTTATGACAACCAGACTGAAAAGTGTGACAACCCCCACCATGCTCTCGTACATACACACACATTACATACACAAGTACAGAATGTCTAGACAGACCACAGTCACTCAGTTATCGCCTTTAACATGGAAGGAATTTCAGCCATAAATGTCAGTTCAGGTGTGTGTGAGTACTCCGTGTGAGTGAGTCCAAGTCTGATGATAACTCGGAAGACCTACTCTGAAGACTTTAGTGAACATAGGCCCAGAACCTACTTCTCATATTGCCTTAGACACGGTACTTCCACCTCCAGTTTAGAATTCGATACGTTTTCCATTTCCTATTGTGAAACAAAATCAAATGGCCAGAAGAGACAGAGTGCTATTGCCTTATCAGGCTTGT
>CM040999.1:12543068-12556240 GCA_022985145.1 Pangasius djambal | reverse complement strand
TCTGTCTCTTGCTTTCGTTCAGCTTTGCACTTCTCGTCTGTCATATCAGACGCCGCTCCTGGGGCCAGTAGATTTGTGCCATCCTACTGCCTGCACTGCTGCTGCCCACCCACACCAGGTACTACAGTAACGCGCACACACACACTTACACACGTAAACAGGTCACACAGTGCTTTTTCACTGCACATTTAAAAACATGACCCAGACAGGAAGCAAAGGGAACTTGTTCTAGTTTATTCACGCACATTTAAGAGTAAAGCTCTTTATTAATGTTTGTATGACTGGCCATTTGGCTGATAACTCAAAATCAGCTGAAACAAAATTGCTGCCAAAAAGGCTTTATGATAAATAGTTTTTAAATTTCATCATCTATAATGACAAGATGAAAATACACAATGTGAAGAAAATGGGAGAATGTTATCCACACACTAAAACTTCTTATGAAGTTGAGCCTTGTATGAAATTATCTGTTTGTTATGGCTGGGAGATAAAATCACACATGCTATTGTTGATGACACAAACCTCTAAGTAGCCAAGTAGTCTTGCAAGCCACACTACCAGGACTCACTAGAGTGTCTGGTACCTTTTGTCAACAAATGGGACAAATCATCTACTTTCAGTTTGACAGACTTGTTTACTCACCATTAACTGATTCAAACAAAACTCTTTACATTGTAATGACTGGATTCTGTGTGCCTGTATCAGCCCAGTGACTATGTCACGCTGCAAAAACCTCATTGTGTTGCAGAGTTCAAAGGTTTTTTTTTTCCTACTGGAATGATGCATGAAAGTTATGAGAACCAGTCTGACTGTGACCTAAAAGATTCTGAAGTTTGTAGCCAGAAAAGTGTACAAAGGATATGAGATGGCCTGTGAGTGGAGCATATGTGGTTAAGCTATAACCAAAGTGAATATGACACTTGTAGATTGTCTCTACAGATAGCTGTTCCAGGGAAAGAAGGCGGAGTCCCGCAGGTGCTGGTTCAGCCCAATCATGGCACTCAGGCAGACCATGGGCGTGTCCCGTCCTGCCCCTCAGCAGACACGCCCCACCCTCCAACCTCGAACTGCAGCAGGTAAGGGCATTTTGCATTATTTTGTTTTGCGCTAGTTCTTTCTTTGAAATATTTTCTATATAGATAATAGATATTTTATTTGTATAAGGTAATGTAGTATTTTATTGTGCTTATTTAATCTAATATGCAGCCAAATGTAACAACTGTGTGTTTGCGCGCGTGTGTGTAGCGGTGATACAGATGTTCTATCGAGAAGTAGCGAAGGGAAGAGTGTGTCCCCTTCAGATGCCCCTGAGACGACCTTCACCAGGAAAGTGGGCGCCTTCGTCAACAAACCCACCACACAGGTGAAAACACAGCTGCACAAATAATTCAGAAATCACATAGGGAGATTGCATTAACCGCCTGGTTTGTGATTGTGTAGGTGACCACTGCCAGTCTGGATCTGCCGTTTGCCGCATTTGCTCCCAGAGGTTATGACTTGGAGGAGAACGACCCCATGGTACAAACATGATGTGAACAAACACACAAATGCAAACACGGACATGGCCATGTGAACAGCGGTCAGTCTTCACCGCCAACTGTTTTAAAACTAAACATCCAAATATGGGTTCATCAGCTATCCCGTTCTGACACGTGCAGCAGGAAAGATGGCATAACCGGTCTCTTCTTGTTTATATTACCATTAATTAAGACAAAGATAAGGTGTTTTTGATGGTTTAAAATAAAGGTTTGCAATTGTATAGACCAAATCAGAGTGTTTGTAAGCGCACAGGTTGGCGGTACTTCCGGGTGGGTGACTCGCATCAGCAGCGAATGTAGCGTATTTTAAGTAGTGGGCTTTAAGTAAGAGCCTGAATGAAAACATGGGCGGTATAATGGCTTGTTGTCTTTGGAGCTGTAATGTGCAGTGCACTCCAGTGCACAGCTGATTAGGTTTAAGTTCATCCTGTTTTTGCCAGCTTTGTATGATGTCTTGTTGACTGTGCTCTATCTGCCTGGTCCTTCTGCTCCACGTTACAGAAAAAATCGATTTTTAAATTTGAGTCCATCCCCATCAACCTAATAAGACATGTCCATGTCTTGCTTTATTCAAAGCTGAGCTTGCACACACTTTGTTTAACAAGTTTAAGTGTCCAAAATCGCTATGCTCATCTACACAACAAGATGCTCAGTACAGCACTGTTTCAATGACTTAAAAAAAGGTAGTGAAAAGTCAGTGCTTAATACACATGGTCCTGTTAATTGTCCCGTTGTGAAGTGATCGATGTGCTAAGAACTATGCAATATTTGCATTTAGAAATATGCAATATCTCAATATTTGGTACTTGGTATGTTGATATTTAATCACAGGATGACAGCCAGCATCTTGCTCATACGAATGCAGCGCTCTCGGTGTTCTCCATCCAGAAGGAATCTGTTGCTGTGACATAACGCTGATTTGGTCTTTTGCATTTATCGTTTGTGTGTGTGTGTGTGTGTGTGTGCGCGCGCGTTACATAACGTGTGTTCAGGTTCAGCCGCCGGCATCACCCACCCCCTCCTCTCCATTACAAGACAGTCTGCACTCACAGAGCTCCAGCCAGAGTGGAGGCCAAGCACAAGATGACTTTGTCATGGTTGATTTTGTAAGTAACCCAGTTTAGAAAAAAGATCTACACAGGAAATGTATTACTAACACTTAGACATGTCTAGTCCAAATACATTTAGAGTGACAAAAGATTTCAAGCCTTTACTGTATTCTAAACACACTCATGGTCGCTCCCCCTGAGGGTGATATTACTCCACATGTCGTCTGTTATTCTCTCAGAAGTTTTAAATATACTTCCAAAAGAAGTATAGACTCTGGTATTATACCTTCGCACAGTTTATGATGGCGCTAACCCAAAGCATTTTTTGGAAATACAAAAGATAATTAATTAATATCCCAGGCAAGAGTGCTGATATTCAGTACAACCGCACGGTTGCGAGTGTGATATTGCTTTTATACAACAGTTCTATAAACATGAGATTAATATGGAGTAACTGACATTTGAGACACAATATGGCCAAATACATTGTTTATTTTTGCTCTGTCAGTGGAAATAGTGCCCAAAGAAGCCACAGCTGGATAGAGTGTTGCATGTTGCCTGTAGTAAGTGTAGTAACGGTTTCAGTGTAATGAACTATTGCTAGAATTGGAATTTTAGTGAACACATACAAGTAGAGTGATACGAACAGTGAAATGTACCGGTGCAGTTGGAACTCTTGGAGCGCCGCTTTTCCAATCAAATTACTGGACTGGAAGCAGTATGAACAGCATTTAGAACAGAGCTGAACTGGTACTCCACAACTGCTCATGGTGTGTGATATGGGTTTTATAGTTTAAAAAGTGTGTTGTTTTTTCGCTTTGCAGAAACCAGCGTTCTCTAAGGATGACCTGTTGCCAATGGACCTGGGCACGTTTTACAGAGAGTTTCAGAATCCTCCCCAACTCACAAGCCTGTCCATCGATGTCAGTGCTCAGTCTATGGCTGAAGACTTGGTGAGGAAGACACTAGGGCTGATTATAGCTTATCTCAGCATAACTGAGTACACGCAATACTTATCTTACTACTACTTAATACTAATCATGGATAGGAGTCCTTATCAACTGTGCACTTCCTTGCACAGCTAATAAAGGACTTGTGTCCTGAATGTCCTGTTTGTCTACAGACTTTATCCAGTGACAATATGTTCATTCTGCAGGACTCTTTGCCAGAGAAGCTGGCCATCTATGAGAAGAACATTGATGAGTTCGACGCATTTGTGGACACACTACAGTAGATCACAACAAAATCTGACTACTCTGAAGAAAGTCTTTTTTTTTTCTTTTCTTTTTTTTTTCCCTTCAGCCAAACCATGATATGGCTGATTGCTTTGGGGTTTCCTGCTCATCTGCTGTTTATTGCCTATGTTTAAGCCATATGCTGTAATATTTAAAGCGCTTTTCTTTGCATCCACTTCCTGATATTCTTGAGCATGATTCATGATTCCAGCCTGGAGCATATGAGAGGTTTTAGGTAAATAGTTAATAGTAAAGAAAAAAGAAAAAAAAAAAAAAAGCCAGTAGTCTTTAAACTTGTTCTTTGGGGTTGTCTACTATTTTTCTTTTCTTTTTCTTTTTTTTCTTTCTTTTTTTTTTTTTTTATAAATGTGTCTATCACAAACTCATTTAGCTTCATGACAAACCAAAATGTCTCAGTGGAGAACCCATGGAGGATCTGACCCTGAACACTGTAGATCCTTCTGCGTTGGCTTACTTCAGAATTATGTTTGAAAGGTGGGGTTGGTGTGGAGGGACCTTGGCAGGCCCAAATCATCGTGATAAATGTATATAGTGCACACGTTTATTTAATTTTATAGCGCACTGCCAAGAGCTAGAAGCCCACATGCATCTGATATGCTCTGCATAAATCTCAGTGGTTGAATCGCAATAATCCTTCCTTTACTACCATTTACACCATGTTGAAGATGAAACCAAAAAAAAAAAAAAAAAAGCTTAACTACATCCAGTTCTACTCATGAATAGCATCAGACTTGTAACCTGTCCAATGGAGAGGGAGTGTTTGCGAGAAGAGTAGAATTGTATTTAATCGGCATCAATACTGGGGAAAAAGGTATCCGCCCAATACTGTGCTCATTTAGTGGTACTCATAAATGCTCTGATACCCTGACACTCGATACTGTGTGATACTACAGAATGTACGCCTAGTGCACGTTGCTGCACTAATGAACAGAGAGCACAAAATGACAGCGAGCTGGAAGTTTTTCGTGATTGATGATCGAAGCAATGCAAACTGCAGCCTGTGCTCTGTAAAAATATCAAGAGGAGGATCTACAGCATCGTCCTACAACGCAGGAAGCTTGATCAAATATCTTATTTCAAACAGGATCTTTACTAGAGTGTGTGCTTATCAACTTAAACTTGCAGTGCAGTATCAGCAAGAACGCTCCTTAAGAATCAGCGCGACGTGCCGTGAATCGTGCGCACACACAGGCTGCGCAAGGAAGTGAGCAGAGAAGCTGTCGCACGTGTGAGCAGTTGAGTTCTGCGAGCACTGAGTACTGCACTCGGTCTACACTTGGCTCAAACGTCAAGCTGCAGTTCAAGGCACCTCGCTCTTATTTTTAACATAAAAATACAATTCCGTGACGTCCCCGATTGCTCGGTACTAAGTAGGTTACTCACTTCGGTGTCGTACCAAAAGTGCTCGGGCTCAGTCCGAAAAAGCAAAGGGTAGTTATGCGTCGCTGCATTACACGAAAAGAGCGCAAGATGAACGTTTTTTAGTGAATCAATCATTTACCTTCACTTCACGTACTAAACTAAACTTAGTATGCTCAGAGCACAAAAAAATGCCATGCATTTATGCTCTCTGCTCCTGATACCTTATTGACCACATGGATGTTCTCCTGAATTATTCCTTGCTGATATTTTTAATATTTAAGAATTTGCTTGAAGCATGTATTAATTTTATTCTTGATTCAAGAATCATAATTATCCATTGTGATCATAATAGTTCAAACGTTCTACTCAACCAGACAGCGTAGTCTAGTTCGACACTGTTCGCGTTACTCTTTGTATAGTGTTATTGTGTTATAGTTGGTGTTTTAAGAGCTTCAGCTTTTCCCCCTCTGTCCCCTTAAGCACTGTTCCCTGGCATGTACATGTGTGCAATAAACTGTTTTATTTCAAAACGTTCAATATTTCTCAGATGTAGTTTTTGTAGTACCTACAGCTGAGTGCAAAAGTTTGCGTTCCCTATGGTGCAAAACAATGCAAAACATGAGGAAACATCAGCAAAGAAATAGTTAGAAAAGGTTTTTCCATGACACTCCTAGTCTCACACCTTATTTGCAGAAGGCAGTGTACAACATCTGGCAGAGGTACAATACTTAGGTTAGGAAAACAGTCCAAAAATAGGCAAGCCGTTTGGCAGAGTTAGAACAGATGTCAGGAAGAATGTGGAGAGGAAATTTTTACAACTGAGAATCCAAAAGCTGTTCCGAGGAAACAAGAGAGTCTAGTGGCAGCCAGAGGATGGGCAAACAGTGTTCTGCAGAATATGTCCCACTTTCAGAACTATCACTAACCCCCCCTCTCCTTTTTAAATTAATTTGTTCATAGATTTACTAACAAATTGGTTAATTTGTTGCTTGTGATGGTGAAACATGAAACCTAAGGACTAAATGTCTCGTTACTGTAAAGTAAATATTTTAATCATAAGGTTGTGCAAACTTTTGTTGTTGGCCGTAAAATTTTATGACATTGCAAAGTAAATGCTAGTACACTACCATGAGTAGATAAGTGAGAAAGGCAAGCTTGGGGTTGTTTTTTTGACCTTTAATCATTCAAGACCTGGAAACTCAGTCTGGCCATGCTGAATGCCTGCGAGACAAACGGCTTGAAGCGTCATCTGCCCATCCTGAACCGCCTACAAGAGCATCGTAAGTAGCATGCAGTGGAGCTTCTTCACAACATTTAGACTGCATTTAGGGTCTGTGATTTGATTTGATTTCGTTGCCGTGGTGGAAATCACAAACCGCTGTTATCAAAGTTTATTATACTCATTAGGTGGTTTGACTGATCACTTGAATTGAATGGGTTTAATCCAAACCTCAATCACTCAAAAACAAGTTGGCATATAAGTAAGGTCAACTTAGGTGTAGTGTGTTTTGTGAGCGGAAAGTTCAAGAATAAAAAGCTTACTGGTTCCGTTAAACAGCCAAGGTATAATTGAACACATTCAAATATTAAGCCTAATATTCAAATAGTCGGGGTTCCAGAAAATGTATTTTACAGTTAAAGGGGTCTACAGCCCAATAGCAGGTTTCCCTATGCGAAGAGCCAGGAAGTGAACCATCATTAGAAAGCTAGATCTGTTAACCATGCCATACACCCCCTTTTCATTTCTCTAAAAGCTACAAAATTCAAAGAGCAGAATCAGAGGAAAATATACCCAAAGTATCCTGTATTAATTACACAGGGCCTTATGTGCTTGGTTAATATCTTTTATTGAACTCTTACTGTGTTGAATTTAAACCTGAGCTTCCAGTGTTCATTTGTGTCCTATGCGGTAGACTTGCATAAACAGTGTTTAGTAAGCGATGCCTATCCCAAGAGGTCACATATGGCAGAGCTGGAAATGGGACACAGTGTCAAAGTCTCCCGATGCACATGTGTCTCAATGTGGCCAGGCTGTTTACTTCCACATCAGCCCACTGCTGGAGAGCGAAGGCACTGCAGCTGTTCGAGGAAACAAAGGTAATCTGCGCCATCGTCACACCTGAGCAGGTTGGAATATGAAGCAATACTCATAACTAGCACCAGGGACAGTATCTCTTTAGCGTCCTACACAGGCAAGGGAGGAAAGTCACTGATCCCTCGACTCATTTAGCTTTCACTTAAACAGTCGTACATCCTGTCTGCTGTAATCGAACCCACTGCTATACACACAGAGTTATAAATGTTTAATAAATGTTTTCCTTTGCTTAAGAACCCTTTCAGAAGCAAGTGTGTGTGTTTGTGTGGGTGTGTGTGTTACAGGTTTCACTCATGGTGAGCACTACTGGGAGATCGAGTTCCTGGAACCTCCATATGGCACGTCTGTGATGGTGGGAGTTGGTACCCAGAATGCACCTCTGCATGCAGGAGATCACCAATTCATCAACCTTATAGGTGAGGACTCCAGTCAGGGGACATGCAGTGTGTGTGTGTGTGTGTGTGTGTGTGTGTGTGTGTGTGTGTGTGTGTGTGTGTGTACTTCGCTGGGAACATTGGGGAACCGAGTATGTGCATTATCTTTCTCTAGGTATGGACGCTGAAGGTTGGGGTTTGTCATATAAAGGCGTTCTCTGGCACAACGGGAAGAGTAAGAAATACACAGAACCGTTCTACGAGATAAACACAGTCATCGGGGTTCTGCTGGACTGCAGCGCAGGAACATTAACATTCTACCGCAACGGGGAGAACCTCGGCCTGGCCTTCTCTGGCCTCAATCAGGTAATATGTAAATGTAATAGTCACGGCCATCATCACTAACTTTCCAACCACCAGTTTCATTTTTTTATTATTATGTTTCTGTTCTGCTGTTTAAGCTTATTATTATTATTATTAATTTCTAAACGCTACACCTCCGAGAGCTTTCAAGCTACAAACTCACCATAGCCCTTCATCTGATTTTCTACTTGTATCACTCTATTTGTCATCTCACTTTCTACCAGTAACTGTATGTCTGTCTTTGTCACCCTTTCTTCCTTTCTTTTTGTCTTTCAACTTCAAACGATCTTCAAGCTTATGAAACAATTTCAAATGTTCAGGCTAGCTACGTCAAGCCAACATTAAAGTTTGTAAAGTTTGACAAACATTACCTAGCTCGTTTGTAGAATTTGTATTTTTTTTTTCCCTCCCAATAACCTGATCCTTACAACTCACAACTGCCTCATCTGTTCATTAGTTTAAAAGTTATGCAACAACAATATAGCTGAATTATTTTTATGATACCATGTATTTGGTAGTAATGCACAGTGTTGGCTTTCACTTCTGGGGCCTTGTGTGTATGTATGTAACAGCATTAATGGTATAAAATAAACAGGAAACCACATGAAACCGCGCTGCTTCGTCAAGCCAAATCAAAAGCAAGTAAGCATGTTTGGTTTCCTTGAGTAAGCATTTTGAACAGGGTTTTTTTTTCACAACCTCATGACAGACAGCTGAGATAAGAATTTGTGTATTCAGCACATTTTAGCTGTATTTGTTACTAGTCTATCTTTGTACAAAACCTTTATCTAAAAGAATTATTCCATGTAGTGTAATCTCTATTTTACTTGATAATTTACACACAGTCATATTCATTAAAGCGCTTTGTTTAACATAGTTGTATACCGATGTGTTTTTCTGCATTATCAGAGCTTCCTGGTTGTGTTTGGTAATGTGTGTGTGTGTGTGTGTGTGTGTGGGTGTGATATATTAAAAGCATTGCTCTGTGTGCAGGTTAGTGGTGCTTTGTACCCAATGGTGAGCTCCACAACCCCAGAGACCGAGCTGCAGCTGGGCATCAGATCATCTCGCCTCTCCTCCCTACAGGAACTCTGCATACACACCATCACACACTGCCTCAGCCCTGGATACACACATGCACTGCCCTTACCTACTGCATTATGTTGCCAGATATGCAACTATAACACGGACATATAACACCGCACACTGTATGCACAATATCACACACATGCTGTGCTGCTCATGCCTAATGCACTCTAACAGATACATGACCTGGGATTTGTTTACATGTTTGCATGAAGAAGCTGAGTAAAGATATTAAACAATTGTTTGTATGACTTTGAAAGAAAATTCTAAATATAGCTTACAATTAGGCATTCGTTATAATGGTAACGGTAACAACAAGCCAATGATTAAAGCTACAAGTACTGAACTGCATTTAATCCCTTTTACTTTAAGATCTAAATCATCTGTATTTATTCATGTATTATTAGTGCAGGGCATACTACTATACAAACATGATCTACGTTCACAAAAACCCTCTACAACACTGGATACCACTGGATACATTTTATTACTCATATACCATTTATTACCACATTTACAAAAGTACTGTCGATCTGAAAAGAATTACACAGACAGTGAAGACGGAAGCTGAAACCCTCACGCGGAAGAAAGCAGATGTCCACAGCACAGGTGATCTGGATGACACTGGGTTGAGATTTACAACAAAAAGGCACAAAGTTCACAGATCCGAGCAGAGGGAGGAGGCTCGAATGGCTATAATCTATAACAACATAATCTAATGGCTAAAACTTCGATAAGGCACACAAACACGTGGGCTTTGGGAAGGTTCACTAAACGTTTTTAACCACTGTTGTGCCAAAATGTACATACACAGTAAACAATTACATTTCAATATGGAGGCATGTGACGCTGCACTGAGAGCGAGTAAAACCCTGTTCACCCATGTGTGCATGGGTGGAGCCCTGCTCTATTTCCTAAAAACAGCAAAGTGCGTTATGGGTATTCTGCACTTTCTGGACACTTGCATACTGCAGTGCATTGTAGGCTTTCATGAATACACAGGATACTTTCCACTAGGCTGCAAAACTCACAAAATGATGCACTACATAGTGACTAGGCACTGGATTTTAAACTGTATGAGGAAAAGCAAACCACTGTGCAAATATTTAGCCATCTTTCCCTCCTGCTGTGGAAAAGAAATACAGAATAATGGCAGTTCCTTTCGGTAGAAAGCACCCTGTACCCAGCGTGCAGGTGTAGTGCTTATGTTCATGGAAACGGGGAACGGTTTCATCGCTCTTTTTTTTTTTCTGTGAGAATAAACAGATAATATGGATGATATGGAATATGGAAAAGTTTCTTATTTAATATGGAGTCCCAGGTGTTCCAGCTCTGTTGTCTTTTATAGAACACTGAACACTGCAAGTTTTCAAGGAAGAAAAAAAAAAAAAAAAAGCAATTTCATTTTTTTGGTAAACCTGTTAAGGGTTTACAACTGGACAGCTGACTGAAGTAAACCTACTCACTACTTCTCTGTTGCTGAACAGACAGAAAAGATCAAATGTTTTAGAAGAGGAAGTTCAAGACAGCTCAGACGTGTGGCTTTTCAGTCAGAGCCACTTTCAATAATTAGAAACAAACCTAAGCATTAGGCATGTTCACTGTTATAAGAATAAGCCGAGCCTCCGGGAAACAGCGTGACTGACCGCAGGACACTGACACCTATGCTCGGGTTCCAGCTGTATTGACTGATCTAGGATCAGCTCCCCTTGTCCTTATGATTGCTGTCAACTCAATACAAGACCCAGACACTGAATCCAAATCAGCACTCGTGTTCATCTCTACTAAATATGATAATGTACAGCAAATGTGTGTGAAGTATAGTATGCAGATGTGTGGTGTAACTATTTCAGACATTAAAAAACCTTAAGTCTCCTCTTCAGTCAGCATCAGACCACTATAGAAAAAAAGTATACAATAACACCAATACAGTAGAAAAGATTATACAAATAAGAAATGTAATAAAAATAAAGACTAACTGAGAACCTCTGAAGGTAAGAAAAGAAACAAGTGTTTCAAGTTTGAGTATTAGTGCTTTATACTGGTCCATAGCTGTGACTATGGCTGATACAGGAAAGGACCTCTCTCTTGCACAGAAAAGCTTATATTCTGAATTATCCTCAAGTAATATCTATACAAAAAGGTCAAAATTATCTAAATAACACCCCCAATGCTTAAAAAGAAACCTTAAAAAGTAAGCCACATAGATGCATATATTTTATATCTAATTATAAAGAGCTGTATTTTTTTCCCCAATAACCTGATCTTTACAAATCACACTAGGGTTCACAACTGACTCTGCTGATATTAGGCTCTTTAAAAAAAATTATGTATGAACCCAAAATATAGCTGAATATCCGGTTTGCTTTGTTTTATTTTTTTCAAACGATGACACCATTTATTTAGGAGACTAACGTCTCTTCTTGACTCATCTCAGTTCTGCACGTGCTCTGGGTTACCATCCCGACACTTGTTTTGACAAATTAAACATTTCTTGATAGTGGACTCAGACTTTTGGAGCCTTTTGTATATTCATGGATGCATGTGTGACTGATTTTGGTCTGAGAGCTGAGAAATTATGTACAATTTCTCTGCTTGACCAGTACCGTGATAACGATAACAGCTACATGATCTCAATAGGATAATTAGAAAAGACAAATTACTGATTGTCTGAAATCCCCCCCCCCCAAAAAAAAAAAGGAACCTATAGTATAAGTATCCTGGAAAAACTCACCCTCAGTCTCTTCAAATCCTGTACCTGCCACTTTCCTTCCTGCCAATCTCACTCATTTATCACACTCATGAATTTGGCAACACAAAGGAGAAAAGTACAACGGTGTGGATTTATATACAGAGGCAGGGCCGCTGTTTTTTCACTGGCTGAAAACGTCCTGGTGCAGGTCGAGCAGGACGAGGGTGAAGTTGTTGATTGGTCCGATGGAACTGAGAGTCATGGCGGCGTCCTGTGCCCACAGCAGATTGGGGCCGAACACCACAGCCAGGTTTGTGTTGGTCATCTTGTTTACCTCGCTCTCAGCCGACACCTACACCAGAACAGACACCACCCCGAGCCCTCATGTAATCTTGAACGTGTAATTATAAACGATTATATAGAAGTAATATAAATATATAAAAAAAAGTTATATAATAATAAAAATGTTGAACAACAAACTGCTCAAAGGTGCCAGGAACACCTCTGTATAATATGTGCAGTACGCAATATTGCCGAGCTCAGCAATGAGAGCAGCTCAGAGGTCAACGTGCATGAAAGAAGAGCAGTGGAGGAATAAAACACTGTCTTTTAAGGCTTAAAAGGCTCTCTGTATTACTGAGCAACTCTGGAACTGTGTTTTCATATTTGCTAGTGTTGAAAATGATGACAACTTAGAAGTCTAAAGGCCAACGCTGTGTAGGAAGCAGTTTTTTCTAATTGTTTAGTGTAAAGTCATGAGAATTAGTTTTCCACTGAAATCCCTGCATGCTAGGATGAATGTCCAGAAAAATGTATTTGTGAGAATATGAGTGGGACTGAAATAAAGGGAATGTAGAAGGGATAATAATGTGTAAGGGAATGTTCTTGTCACCACACATTTTACTGACCTGAGCGAGGAACTGGATGAGGAAGCGCAGCGATACATAGTTCTCCTCAGGAAGTGACATCAGCATGTTTCGAACTGTAACAGCTTGAGATGCACTGTCCACGCCTGACCAAAAAAAAAACAAAAAAACACACACACACGTATGCATAAATCATACTTTTGTTGAGGGACAGAAAATGTGTATATACAGTATATACAGAAAATATGCCACCATCCCAAGTGTTTGTCCTTAGTCTGTGAGATGGTGCTGAGAGATGGTGCAGTGAGACGTGCTCACATGCTGAGAGATGGTGCAGTGAGACGTGCTCAGTGCTGTGACATGGTGCAGTGAGACGTGCTCAGTGCTGTGACATGGTGCAGTGAGACGTGCTCAGTGCTGTGAGATGGTGCTGAGAGACGTGCTCAGTGCTGTGAGATGGTGCTGAGAGACGTGCTCAGTGCTGTGAGATG
>CM040999.1:12483695-12542968 GCA_022985145.1 Pangasius djambal | reverse complement strand
GAGATGGTGCAGAGAGATGTGCTCAGTGCTGTGAGATGGTGCAAAGCGATTATCTGCTCACTGTGCAAGTTGACGACATCATTGTAGAGCTTGTACGTGAGCAGAGGTTCTGGCAGCTCTCTGAGGAATGTCTTCAAGATGACCGCGGCTAAGTGTACATCGTCCATCTCGAAGAAATTCACCTTCTCACCTAGACCATGTACACAGACACACACACCCTAAAATTCAATATTTACATTACAGCACTTTAAAGCAAATATTAGAGATTAATAAAACTGTAAAAGAAGTACCTGTGCCCAGTTAATGCACTGCTTAAAAAGAGGAATGCTTAAAGAGCAGATTGTCAGTAGTATTAATGACAGTACCTGAGTTGTATTTCTGTTGGATGTTCTTCACCAGACTCACGTTAGCAGAGCGCCGGAATATCCCCTCTGTCTGCAGACCTGAGAGATGGAGCAACAAGAGGAACAATAACTGAATAGATACACAACCACAAAGCTTGACTATACATGAGCAAACCTGTACTTAATTGTGACTGAAGTCTTACATTATTACAAAACCATAAACTTCTCTTTAGAAATAACAGGGCTGGGCTCGTAAACATGGATTAAGCCTGGTCATCGACTGTTTGTTGTGAAACACCAGTGGAATATCTATTATCTCTAATATAAACGTAGTCTTGTGTGTCTTCATGGGGAAGATCAACCCATGAACACGTTCATATAAAAATGTTTATTTCTGAATAACAGAATTTCGGCTCAACATGGAAACAAATAATTGCTGAACATTTTTGCACACCCTTTTCCTGCAGGAACGTGATGGTGTCCCGCATCACCGGCGGGATTCCGTCCGCGTCTGCACCCCTGTCTCTCAACCTAAACACAAACACAAAGCACCCAACCTCAGTACACCGTATACTCATCCCACAACCCATGAAGCTGCTTCTACAAAACAACATACACCAGAAGATGAACTATTAGTGATCGATTAGTGAGCTTGTGATCATCTTCACGGTGATTATAGTTCTTCTAGATTATATTGCAGCAGTAGAAGAAGAATCATTACGCAGAGCCTGCTATTAAAGAAGTTTGTTCTCAATGACACTGCCATGACAAGAGTTAACGGCAGTAATATAGCATATATAATAAGTAAGGAATAAAACATGATGAGATGTGCTGTTGTAGGAAAAATAATCAATGATGTGGTGAGGAGATGCCACTGGGTTATAGTTACATTTAATGTTAAATCACAGATTCCCAACCCTGGCCCTGAAGAATGTCTGCTCTAACAACTGATCAGCTAATTAACATCCCTTCCATTGTTGAAGTGGATGCGTTAGAGCAGGGAAAACACTAAAATGTACTCCGGGGCCAGGGTTGGGACCCTGTGACTTACATTATAGCAGCTACACTATATGGCCAAAGGTTTGTGGACACCTGACCATCACACCCGTATGTGGTTCTTCCCCAAACTGTTGCCACAGAGTTGGAAGCACAGACTTGTAGAATGTCTCTGTATGCTGTAGCATTACAATTCCCCTTCACTGGAACTAAGGCACCAATTCCAAACCTGTTCCAGCATGACACAAACTCTGTGCACAAAGCGAGGTCTCCTCGCCTGACATCAGTGCCTGAGCTCACTAATGCTCTTGTGGCTCCATGGGCAAAAATCCCCACAGCCACACTTCAAACTCTAGTGGAAAGCCTTCTCAGAAGAGTGGAGGTTATTGTAACAGCAAAGGGGGACTAAATCCGGAATGGGATGTTCACCAAGCACATACGCGTGTGATGGTCAGGTGTCCACTTTTCGGCATATAGTGTATAACCAGTCTTTCCTTCACCAACCACTTTTCTCTCTCTCAATGTTAGTAAGACAAAAAAAAAACTTGTCAAATTACCAAGAAACCAGAAAACACAAGTTCCTCTGTCCTGGAGACTTTTCCATGGCAGAAAACATTCTGATTATTACAAAGCACTGACACTGGAGACTCCTTCCATAAATGGTAAACAAACATCTCCTAACAGAACACTTCACCATCAGTGATTATACATTATTCTTTGCTAAATAGCAACACTTTTATTATTAGCCTTAGATTAAGTGGTGTGTGTGCTGTACAAGCTATTACTGTTAAAAAAAGGTGCATTAATATAAACCTGTGATTTGCCAGGACTACTGTCAGCTGCTGTGACAGAAAATTAATCGACACCGTCAACTGACAATTCAGATACTGTGGTATGAATATATGTAATAAATATATGTACATGTTTATCCAGTAAAATACATGTACATGTAATGAGTATATATAATAAAGGTCACTAAGCCACTCACACTGAGAGTGGCACTCCGAACTGCTGGAAGGGGAGAGGAGGGCTGTGAGCGGGAGAAACTGGGCCAGGTACCACACACGGCTTCAGGTTCATACGGATTTTATCATCATACCTGTATTCGGACAAAGAAAAGGAACCATCATGTCCAGTCCAGTGAACACGCATGGTTATGCCGTAGAGAATGTGTATGGCGTGTAGAGTCTTACGCTCTGACTCGACTGGGAATAACAAGCTGATCACACTTCACTATCTCCTCCAGTTCACTCAGGTAGTTCACGTAGTGGACCTTACGGCCGAATTTGAAGCTGTGGACCAAACACACACACACACACACATACACACACATCTGTAAGACCCAGTCTACTGTAGTCTATGCTTATGCAGCATATTTAAATATATACACTACCTGTGAATATTTTTTTTATGTGCACGCAATAAACATACAGCGAGTCTTTAAATATTACACTTGTGTATTTACAATGTAGGTGGAGTGTATTTAGTATTGACCTGATCAGTGGTTTGAAGAAGATGAGGACGGTTCTGATAAACATGGTGGGATGAACAATGTAAAATGCCTTAATATTCTTCTTATACCTGATAAAGACACACAGAATTAACTTCACCATATGTTCTGTATATATCCAGAATTCACACAATGCTATGAATAGGTACGCATGTATGTATAATGGGTACATTATCAGTTTAGGTTCCTCTTTCCTATCTAACAAAACTCACTACATACAGCCAGGTCCATAAGTATTTGGACAGCGACACAATTTTGGTAATGTTGCCTCCGTACACCGCCACAATGGATTTGAAATGAAGCACTCAAGATGTGACTGAAGTGTAGACTATCAGCTTTAATTCAAGGGGTTTAACAAATACTGCATTAACTGTTTAGGAATTACAGCCATTTTTTTTTTTAGAGAGTCCCTCTATTGTCACAGGCTCAAAAGTAATTGGACGAACTAACAATCAAATATTAGGATTATTTTTAATACTTGGATGCAAATCCTTTGCAGTCAATCACTGCCTGAAATCTCGAACCCATGAACATCAAATGCTGAGTTGCCTCCCTTAAGATGCTTTGCCAGGCCTTCACTGCAACCGCCTTCAGTTGCTGCTTGTTTGTGGGTCTTTCTGCCTTCAGTTTTGTCTTCAGTAAGTGAAAAGCAGCTCTATTGGGTTGAAGTCATCAGACATTTAAGAACCTTCCATTTCTTTGCTTTATGAAGCTCTTGGGTTGCTTTCGCGGTACTTTTGGGGTCATTATCCATCTGTACTCTCAAGTGCCGTCCTATCAGTTTGGCAGCAGTTGACTGAATCTGAGCAAAAAGTATAGCTCTATACACTTCAGAATTTATCCTGCTACTTCCATCAGCAGTGACATCATTAACCAGTGACCCAGTTCCATTAGCAGCCGTACATGCCCATGCCATAACACTGCCTCCACATGTTTGACAGATGATGTGGTATACTTTGGATCATGATCCCCTCCTTTCCTTCTCCATACTCTTCTCTTTCCATCATTCTGGAACAAAGTAATCTTATATCAGAACTGGGCAGGCTTTTTTTCCCAAGAGTTTTTTTTTTTTTTTTTTAAAGCAAAGTCTAATTTGACCTTCATTTGAGTCTTACCAGGGGTTTTCATCTTGAGCTAAAGCTTTATATTTACATTCATGAAGGTGTCTCTTCTCAAGAATTTGACATATTATGATATGTCTACCTCCTCCAGAGTGTTCTTGACTTGGCTAGATGTTGTGAGGGTTTTTCTTCACCAAAGAAAGAATTCATCCACTTTAGAGATCTTCCGTGGTCTTCCAGGCCTTTTGGTGTTGCAGAGCTCACCAGTGCATTCCTTCTTTTTAAAGAATGTACCAAACTGTTGATTTGGCCACTCCTAAAGTTTCTGCTTTCTCTCTGATAGGTCTGTTTTGTTTTTTTCAGCCTAATGATGGCCTCCTTCACTTGCATCGACACCTCATTGGACCGCACAGAGTGAGTTCCCATGAACAGCTACCAAATCCAAATTCAACACTTGGAATCAACTCCAGACCTTTTATCTCCTTAATCTGTCATCAAATAATAATGGCCATTAAACTGCTTATCAGTCAACTGTCCAATTACTTTTGAGCCTGTGAAAATGGAGGGATTCTGTAAAAATAGCTGTAATTCCTAAACGGTTAATGCAGTATTTTTGATATTAAAAAAAAAACCCTTGATTTAAAGATGAAAGTCTACACTTCGATCACATCTTGATTACTTCATTTCAAATCTGTTGCGGTAGAGTACAGAGGCAAATTTACGAAAATTGTGTCACTGTGCAAATACTTATGGACCTGACTGCATGGAGAGGCTCAGTCAGTGAGATATGATGATGACCTACTTTCTTTCAAACTCGCGGTAGGCATCTCGTAGCCAGCTGAGGGACAACTTGTTCTCACTGGTCATGCCATGGTGGAAGTAGATCAGTGTGTAATCACTCTCCACATACTTATCCAGTGTCTGTTTCAGATACCTGCAATTCCACAGTTCGTTTCAGACAGTGATATCTCAGTAGTTAATGTTCTGTGTTAGTGATGGAAAGATTGTGAGCTCAGTTCTCAGGAAGCCACTGTCAGGCTCTTCACTGCTATATAGGGAACAAAACACAATGGGGTGTGCTGATACAGGAAAATAATCAACGACACGGTGGTGTCATGCGGCCTGCTGTCAAGCATTATTCTCCTGTAACAGCACATCACGCTACAGGTCATACTTTTAATCGTTCATAGTTACATTTACTGTTGTGGAACGTCTGCTAAACAAGTTAGTTCCTGTTATCACGTACGTTAGAGCAGCTATAAACTGTCGCTCCCTCACCAGTCTCTCCTACTTCCTCTTTCTCTTCGCACAAAAATATAGCTTGTCATATTACCGAGAACCCACAAAGCCCTTTGTCCTGAAGACTCTCCCATGGCAGAAAACTTACTGTTACAAAGTGCTTGCACTTGAGAATCTTCCCAAAAATTAAAAAAAAAAAAAAAAAGTCTCCTTATAGAATGTGTTGACAAATCAATGATTTGCCTTGCAGTCAGCACTACTGGCAGAGCCGTGCTGTGTTACAGAAAACAAATCGACACCTTGTGACAAGTCAGATTAAAGAATTCACCAGTGTTGTGGTATAAATGACTGTATTCCACCTCACCTGTCTTACTTTCAGATCAAGAAATGTAGCTTTATGTATATATTCTGTACATAAACAGGGGTGGACAAGATCATCAATTCATCCTACTGGGCAAATAAAAGCCCTAGTAAGCTTATTGTTCTGAGTGTGTGATATATATATATATATATATATATATATATATATATATAGAAACAGTGTGGAGTTTGTTCCTCTATAAAGGAACGTGTTCTACAGTGTAATTGCAAAGCAGCAAGCGCTTCAGAGGAAGTGCTATTTCCACACAGTCAGAAATATTCAGAAGAAAAAAAATAACCAGAACTTTATGCACATTAGTGATTCAATTGAAGAACACCGAACAGTTCAAATCACAGACGCTTACATCAGTAACATGTGGTGGTTTAGCTGATGTTGCGGGGGCATGCGGCATGCGTTGAACACTATCACTTTTCGGCCAAAGTTATCATCACCTGCACAGAACACGGATAGAAGAGAGAGAGGGGGCGGGAGGAAAGTTCGGAGTTAATGATTCCTGTTTATTGCTTGCTTTGACTCTACAGTAATACATATAATATATAATCGATGGCTCACCTGCCACTTCCACTATTTGATGTCTTGCTATATCGTAAAAGGGATCATCCCATGCCAGGTGAGAGCCTTCATTCAGACTCTTAATATCTGTCGCTGCACAGGAGAAAGGGTTATAATATTCAATTGTATAAATACATTTGTGAAATACAAAAATACAGGCAAATGAAAACACTCAACACGGCGACACATCCTGTGCAATGACCTATGAAGACATTTTTATTGCCTTGAAAAACTGTGCACATACATCCCTTTAAGACACATGATTTTCTTGCATGTAAATCCCAATGGCAGTGCATCAATATCTCCTCTATTCTTATTTAAAAGAACACGCCAGCATTTTTCAATCTAATCTCTGTCCACTGCCTCTTTGGGTGAGTACCAAGCACAAGAACGTCCATGTGTTATGCTATAGTGAAGGGGGAAAAACTGTTTAAAGTGTAAGGGTAGAGGAATCGTATCAATTAACGTTTAAATTACACAGTGTCCATGATAAAGGTCTTAGGATAAGACATCATGTAGTTTTATTCCATGCTCAAATTATATATGACTTACTTTGGACTGAAGAAATCATAAAAATGTTTATGGAATTATTTATTGACTGAAGTCAGTTTGAGTAAACATTTCCTGTCCCCCCCCCCCCCCCCCCCCCCCACAAGTACAGGAAATGCTGAAACTAATCTCTGTTGTAATCGCACATGATACAGATGCTTTCGATCTTTTTTTTTTACAGTAATACAGTGAGAAAGTGCTTTTAAAGAAATCCACATGGCATTTTTTGCAGGTTACCGTAGTGACGTAACCTTCCCACTGCTCCCACTAGTTGATGAATAAAGGAATACGTGTGAATGTTTTACTCAAGCAAACAAAATGTGCTGCCAGTAGAACATTCACCTGCATTTCGACACGCAGCTCCTGAGGAAGTCTAATCGACATCTAGCAAATTCTGAGCGAGCGCTGATGATGTGATTGCATGATAATATAAAGCCCAGGCAGGTAAAAGTGTCACGGAGATGATAAAAATGTTAGAATCTATTATTTTCATTTATCCTACATGAGCTGATTCAGGAATACAGAGGATAAGTGCTTATTTCCCCTGGCACTGCTGGACCCTTACCCCGTGCTCGCACTGGCAATGACGTGACGTGACGTGACGTGACGCAAAAAAAAAAAAGTGTCCGGAGGTCATCTGTGTTCAATGCAGGTTGTCTTGCTATTGTCATTCTATGCTAGCGATGCAAATCGGGCAGGGAGAGTGACGTAAAACATTTGAGTTGAACTTTTTGCAAATTGCCAGCGAAGCAAGCAAGAGCTGGCACTTCACATGCTTCAGATATTCGGTGGTGTTTCCTAATAATATAATAATAAATGTCATGTATATGTTTGATAATTAAAACATCATTTTAAGTGTGTTCATTAAAAAGATATCCAGGGTACCAGTGATAACACAAATGACAAACAAAACAGCTATTGTTTTTGCAACTTTACTTTATTACTGCACAAAGAGACAGTAACACAAGCGTGTGTGTTTTTTTTGTTTCCACACGCTTGTTCCATCAGCCAGCTGATGATAGTTGCTAAGCTGCATTCACTGTTTTATTTGGATACGTTAAACAACCCCGTCAGACATCGCGCAAAGCAAAATATTGTCTTTGGTTCTTTCCGTCACGAGTAGACTCGCTGCGCAGATGCATTTCCATATGGGGAAGACATCTGCCTTGCTGTCAAATGGGTGGTTTTGTTTATGGTCTTGTGTGGATGTGGCACTAGCCTGGTATTACTAACCAGAAGTAAACTAAAGATAGGAACAACTGCTAGGGAACAGCGATGTGAGACAAAAAGGTTTCCTCTAGTCTAAGTGACAATAACACTGACCACAGCTGGCAACTTCACCACGTAGGCCTACAACTGAACACACACACAGCAAAAAGAGATCTTCTGACGTAGCTCGGGGGTACGTGTAATGCTAATCAGTACACTGCTGTGATCTGCTGCAGGTTCACAATGCATGAAAACATGACCGCCAATACAAAATAGGATAAACTGTTTAAAGCAGTGGGGGCACTCACCGGACTTGCTGACGCTGACGGGGTCATCCTGTGGCCACTGCTTTTCTGGCACCAGTTTGAGCTGGTCGAGAGCCGCGCTGGGAGAATCGTCTCCCCCCAGCTCATCGTGCAGATCCACCAGCAGGTCTGAGGACATGACTGTCCTCTATAGCACCACACACAGAGACCTGCCAAACACACAGTAATATACACAATACACAAGAAGATACCTTAGTTAAGATCCCTACGTTCCTTGGTCAATCTTTTAAATAAGCACAGCGGCGTTCATAAATAAATACCCCACCAGAGTGTGATGCGTGACTGTTCAGACAGTTAAATCGTATGAATAGACGGATCGTGATTGAATAATTTAAGTTAAAAAACAATAGATTATAAAGGTGACCAATGCACTTTAGCTCAGTTTGCTGATTTGAATAATGTTTAACAAAGACAAAAATCGTGATCACAATTAAAATTGGAATTAATAGCCTGAAAAACTGTATCAGATTCAGTGGATTTAACATATTTTCTAATCCTAAACACTAAGCTATTTTGTGTTTTCAGTCATTTTCAGTCGACTATCACTGTCACGCACGCATGCATGCATTCGTACACACACACACAAACAATTTATTTATATCCACTCAGAAAAAGCAATAGTAGAGAACATAAATAACAGAGATGAAGCCCACGGAAAAATACACCATCCTACAGTTAAAATGGACCATATGGATATTTATCAGGGGTACAAATAGCAGCGCCGTCTCCATATTTCACGGCTGTCAACGATAGAAGGAACCGAACGGTATGTTGCAAGCCGTGTACCTCCTGATGACCAGTCTACGGACATGACAATAAGCTGCTGTACAAAAGACCAAAAGTCTACACTTACAGCCGAGCTCTGACACATTACTCACAAGCGGTTGGTACCTGATGACCTTAGTCCTGAAGGCTTCCTCAAGGCAAACATGCAGCCTACCTCTAGAACAAACACCTGTCTGAACTCTTCAGTTACAACAACAACAACAACAACAACATCTGGTGTATTAGCAGAGAGATCTGCAAAAGTTAATGAATCATTGTTACAGAGGATGTACATCTCAAGAATGCTTGCTCATTTAGACGGAAGAAGGTAAGTGGATTGATATTTCTTATGAGGTCTATTATTCTATCACACACACACACACACACACACACACACACACACACACACACACACACACACATTCCAACAGGAACAGTAGGACAGGTGCAACGCAGCTGGCTCTTCACTCACCCACTGGTGAATGGAGCCTTTATTAAGCTTCTTCAAAACCACAAACTAATAATGTTGCTGTTCATAGCTCACTTCTGTGTCACATGCGTGCACACACACACAGGAAATCAAGCAGCTATATATATATACACACACACATACACACACAATTAAGCAGCTATATATATATATACACACACACACACACACACACACATACACACACACACACACACATACACACACACGGGATGACAAGTGGTAAAATCTTTGCTGAGTTTTTCGAATTCAGTGAAAGGCAGGTCTGCAGTGCAGAAACCACACGGCTAGGTGTGAGCTTTTAAAACATCGTTACAGCTTCGATGTAGCGTCTGTGCATTCTGAATTAACATGATTATTCTAGAAAAACAACACATCCTATTAAAACACAAATGTCTACGGGAACATGATCTGCATAATGTTGCTGCCAAAAAAGCAGAAACCCATTCCAAATCTGCAGAAGGGGTGTGTGTGTGTGTGTGTGTGTGTGTGTGTGTGTGTGTGTGTGTGTGTGTGTTTAGCCGTAAGCAGTGGCTAGATTCAGATACTGATCTGCTGTGACATTTGGCTTCTTTATATATTGTGACTGGGGTGTGTGTGTGTGTGTGTGTGTGTGTGTGTGTGTGTCTCAGAAGCACAGCATGAAGGTTGCTGAGGCAGAAACAGCATCATCACACATCAACACTTCATGACTCGCCATTACAGAAGAACTGGCGCAGCTCGAATACGAGCACAGATCTATAACTGGTGCTTCATAGGCCACAAAAATACTACTAGAATGTGAAAGACAAATACTTTAGATCAATCTTTGCGAACTTGTACGCAATCCATTTTACACACCCACCCTGAGGTTTTCCATTTCCATGTTTACTTTCAGCGTACAAACTGCTATCTAATTTGTAAAGAATACAGCATGACAAGGCATGCGGTTACAGGAGAATAATCACCAATGGGGTGGGGATGGATGAAGCGACCTGATGTGCAGTCAAGAGACCTGATGTTGATTACTTTCCTATATCGGCACATCCTGAAATGTTTTTATTCCTCTTACGCCACAGCAGTTTGCCAATAATTACTATTTTTATTTATTAATAAGCAGCATCATTCTTTTTAACCCTTCATAGTTATATCTGAAGCTGTGGAACGCCCGTGAAACAGCATTATGTTATATATTATGTTATGTTATAAACAGTGATGCTCTCACAGTCTCTCTTCTTTCGCTCCCTCTTGGTGTTATTAAGACCAAAGACCAAAAACTGCAGCGTGTCATGGAAACTGGAAAGCACAAAGTCCTCTGTCCTGAAGACGTACCCGTGATCGAAACCTTACTGACGGTTATCACAAAGCAGTGACACTGGAGACGCCTCCAGACATCTCCTTACAGAAACCTTGACCATATCAGTGATGAATTATAGGTTTTTATACACTTCACAGCCCCACATATTTTCTAACAATAAGATGCTAAAACTGCCATTTTACACCAACGATATTACGGCTATGCAATACCTGACTACACCCTGGAGCATTCGGGGTCAAGTCTCAGTCTCTAGTTCAGTACTTACTACACGTACAGCCACTTCAGCACTCAGAAGGAAACGAAAAGAACGTCACGTGTCTGGTACCATCCCTTCCATCATGGACATCATCATCCACACCCAGACATTCTGTTTAGAAGTGTTTGGCATTGAGAGTTACACACAGTCTTGTACCCCCTTCGGTGTGACTCCGAAGTGTTTATCAAAGCATGACATGGCCAAAAGCCATCGTCTGTGAAGGAATGTTTGGTTTCGGATCTCACAGGGACGTGCAGCTCCTTGAGATTTTAGGAGCGTCATGTGCTCTGTAGTTAACAGTGGAGATTCAATAAACACAGTTTACAGTGTGTGTATATGTATAAATAAAACAGAAAAGGTAGACGCCACAGTACACTCAGAGCTCTGGTACTGGTTTGATACTGAAAATGTCAAAATGTGGAATATTTAGCTTTTGCCATAATACAGTTTTGATACTGTGTATGAATTATGATCATTATTGTGATAATCTTTTGGACAAACCTGCTTTTTTTTGGTGGGTGGGGGGGATATAGACTGACTGGTCCAGAATAGTGTGTGTGTGTGTGTGTGTGTGTGTGAAGATGTCAGATATTCATGCACTTCATATTTTCTGCAGCATTTCCACATACCTGTAGTTGTTGCAGAAGCGAAGCGGTTATGAAGAAACTACACACTGTACTGCACTCACACACAAGCGACAGTGTGTGTGTGTGTGTGTGTGTGTGTGTTAAATGAACTCACTGAACACACAGTGCTCATAGTCTTTAGCACACACACACTCACACACACACACTCTCACACACAGCGGCGTGTGTATTGTGTTATTATGGGAATAGCAGCACAAACCCGAGACGCAGAGACTCAGCAGTTCGCTAGCAGGAGCTGTCGGTGTGGTTTTCATGCCTAACACGTCTGCCACTGCGCTTCTACTGGGCTCGTGTTGTTTCCTCTTTGCTCTAACTGCACATGGAGCCATGGGGTGTACAGATGCTAGCTTGAACTCTCTGTCATCATCATTCCCTATTCAGCCACTCTGAATCAGGCTAAACAGCTTAACGCGAGCTAGCGACCTGCTTCTGTTTAACTGCATACTGCGTGTTAAAGCAGCTACAGCACGTCTCCTCTTCCTGCGAACAGCAGATAATAAATACTGCACTGCAAGCCCAACACTAATAATAAAAACCCGAATGAAAGCTTTACCTGACGCTCGGAGATTTCACAGCTGTGCCACTTCAGCGATTCACCCAGCACTTCCGGTTAGAGCCTGTCAACATGTCCTCCATCATAAAAGCCCCAATTTCAACACACGACTGGGTGGCTTTTTTAAAAAAAAATGAATAAATAAAAAAATATATATATAAATAAATAAAAATAAAAATAAAATAAATACCAAAGCATTATAGTTTGCACCGGAGATTAACAGATTACCTGCATTTAAGTAAAGCATGAATGTCATTACTCCACTGTACAGAAACAAATTCACAAATTGAACTTTTTTTTTTTTTTTTGGGTTGTGTGTATTTTGTTCTCTGTACAAAAATAAATAGATTGAACGAAACAGAATATTTCTATATTATTATTGTTGTTGTTGTTACACTCATTCACACAGTATAGACAATCCACCTTTGTATTTTTGGAAGGTGGGAGAAAACCAGAGAACCCGGAGGAAACTTGCACCAAAACAGAAAGAACACACACGGTAATTCGAGCTCAGAATGAAACCAGGGACCCCGGCACTGTGAGGCGGCATCACTACCCACTGCACCCCTCTTTATTTAGTTATTTAATTGTTTGTTCACATTAAGATGATAACCTTTATTTTGTCTGCAATATTTGATATTCATTTATTTTCGCCTGTATAGTTTTCAGAATGGAGACAGTGACAAATGCATAATCATCACGAATACAGACAGCATTTGAACACACTGAAAATAATCATATTTTATTTGCATATGAATACAACTTTAGAAAGAGGTCTGATTTTGGAGCTCTCATCATTATCATAAGAATATCAGTCTTCATCAGTAGCTTCCGATTTCTCGATGACCTTCCTCATCCAGCGGCGCATACGGAACAAATGAGTGTAGAATCCATATTTCCCGTCCCGATCGCAGCCCTCGCCCCACGAAACAATACCAATCTGGTACCAGCGCTTATCATCAGGATTCTGCAAGGGGTATGAAGTTTCAGTTGGATTTTTTATTTGAGTCATACGAATCCGGAAAGCACTCTGAAATCATAGACTCTACGAATCCGGTGTCTTTGAGGAGGGGAAAAAAAGACAATCTTCTCTTACCTTCATCACAAAAGGTCCACCACTGTCTCCTTCACAGGAATCGCCTCTTTTACTATCTTGAGGACTATAACCTAGAAGAATCACATCAAGAAAAGATTACGCTCATTGCATTATCAATATTACGGGGCCATTTGTATAGTTTCTGAAATGTAGCAGATAGGATTTGAACTCATGATCATTCGGGAGCCCGTCACCTGCACAGAACATGTTGTCTGTAATGCGGATGGAGGTGGATTTGCGGCAGATTTCTTGGTCCACGATGGGCAAGTGGATCTGCTGCAGTTTTGCTGGAAGGTTTTGAGGGTTAGATGTCCACGCCTCTTTCAGGTTCCCCCAGCCTGTCACACGGCCCTTGTGGCCAACCGACATCAAACTACACACAAAATTGAAGAAGGAGGCTCTCATTTCCTTCATATTATGCCCAAGTTATCCTTCCGTGCAGTTTTCTGACTTCAGTAAAAGTGAATGGTGCTTACTGAACACGTGAAAATCATCTGCGTATGAATCGACTGAGGGAGTCATGCTTATGGTGGAACGATATGATGTAAAAAGTGTCTCACATGTTTACGATATTCTTGGTGGGAAGGCAGACGGGGTGGATCTCACTGGTGAAGGAGACAGGTTTCTTCATGTGCAGCAGAGCGATGTCTCTGTTCAGATTCTCTTTCCAGTTATACTTAGGATGGATGATGATTTCATCAATAGCCACAATCTTCTCTTTGCCTCTCTCATACCTAATATCACAGAGACAATAAAACAAGGGAATTATTATCTGTATCATGGTAGCATGACTAGACATCAATCAGTATCCACCCTGTATTTCTTCAATGTATGGCTCTTACTCTCTTTGTGTAAAAAAAATACATGCCCTGACTGATGTTTCATCGTGAGACTGATTACTGATTATTTTAAGAAATCACTACATATAGCCTAAGTCATCAAACTAAATGCCTGGCCTTGTGATGTTTACATCAATAAGTCAATACGTCGTTAATGCTATTCTAACCACATAGAATTACAATGAGCTCACTTGGCCCGTTCGTGTTTTCCAAGTCGCACAAGAATGTCATCGATGGTGAAGTTCTTGCCCCACGGTGGGTAAAGGAGGCAGTGGGCAGCAGTGAGGATCCACTCGTCGCTGATCAAACTGGCTCCGCACAGCAGCTCCTGAGGATTACGCTTATACAGCATCACTTGCCTGCCAATCACGCACACAAACAATACATCAAGTGTCATGCGTCTCTGCAAACCAAATCAGCATCATCCTTGCAGGAGTGTGCGCTATACACTGATATGACTCTGAGCAAGATTTTCCAGTTACCATGGTGCACTTCCTACTTCAGCAGTCTCCCCGTGTACGATTCTTTTTTCGTAGGATTTGATCAGCTCGGCTTCCGTTGCATCTTCTTTGTTTACTTTCTCGAACAAGGGTCGCTCGCCACAGTCTGACAGCAGTGAGGATTAAAAAATAATAATCACCACAGCATTCATAAGATGACCTCATGAAATAAGCAAAGAAGATGAACAAAGTACATTTACAGCCTATTCAACTTTGGCATATCCACTAAGCTAATGCAATGCAGGATGCATTTAGAACGAAAAAAATAATATAGAAAGAATTTCACTGGCAATAAATGACCCTACTTTTATTGGATTTGTGTGCTTTTCTTTGTTCTGCAGTCACAGTAAATTGAATTGTGCTCAGAGCTACAGGTAAGTAACAGCCGTGTCAGTGAAATGGTGTGCATGTTTCATGAAATTCAATAAATAAGGATAGAGGTGCAGTTACCTGTGTTACTATATACTTTGAGAGTATGTAACTGTGTACTTTGAGAGTATGTAACCGTGTAACTATTCACCTTGTACACTACAGGTAAACTGTCCTCCAAAACTGACGAGACAGCTTCTCATCTCTTCTGCCTTGATGAGTGTTTTTTTTTTTAAATAATACATGAGTGCCTTCTTTTCAAGTGAAATGCTAAAATCACCAACCCAGGACTGTGATCAAGCAGTCCAGGAAACACTCCAGAACACACGCCCCTAGTACACAGGCCTTGTATGCCCATAGGTGGAATCTTTTATGTCCTTTCTGACTTCAGAGCAACTTTCTGAAAGTGGCAAGGTGCCTCTATCTTTCATGATCACCCAAGAACATAGCGTGGGATCTCTCCCTTGTGTTGGACTCCCTTAACGAGCCCCTCCACGAGCCTGTCCATGATGCACAACTGAAATGGATGTTTCTCAAAACTGTCTTTTGGGGGGAAAAAAGAGTGGGAGATAAGCACTGTTGATATGCCACTCAAGGAGTGCATCCTCCTCATGGGCATTACTTAGAGCCATGCCACTCTAGGAAGTGTGTGTTGCTGCTACCTGGGTGTCACTGTGCACTTTCTCCAGGTACTGCTTTAAATACATTATCCAGGCAATTCTTAATGCTCCTGCCAGTTAGGAGGGGTGGAATAGAGCACTTATTACATATGTAACTGTAACTTATAAACCTCAGATAACCTCCGGGGATCCTTGTCATTCAGAACCAGCACCAACCCACCATAAAGGTCTAGGGAAAGATGGTTGGAAATCAGCAGTATTTATTGCAAATACTGCCTCATACTTCGCATGCTGACTTTGTTTGGAAGGTCTTGGCATGGTTAGTCTGTGGTTAAGAGAGCAAGTGAAGAACAAGTGCACTGGCTCTGTATCTGCAGATCTTACCCAATTCTCCCTGGCCAAAGCTGCGAGGGTTAAAGAAAGTGTTCCTTTTGGCTGCAACAGTTCTTTGTCGAACACCATCTTCATCTACCACCCCATCCAGAGGAGCATCTGAAAGACAAAAAGACAAATGTTACATTTGTGTGCCTCTAGGGTCCACAGAAGAATTAGTAAATGATCACAAAAGATGACAATGAAAAGTTTTAAAAACATTATTTTGGGGCTAAACTCACCACAGAGCTCCAAATCACAGTAGTCTACGGTGATGTTTCCCGCCTCTTTCACATAGCACCATGGTCCCTCAAAATCTCCATCTGGGTTCCTGCAGTAGTTTTCCAATAGAGGAACATCTGGTTTGAAATCATTACCGACACTCAAAGCTTTCACTTTGGGAAGCTTCCAGTCCAGGCAGGTGTGGCCATTCACAGTCACTGAGAGCGTGCCAGTGTAACTCTCCCCACTGCCCTGTAAACAGTTGGTTTGACGGTAGAGCTCAGCCAAGTTCTTTACTTGGACGGGGTGAACAGTAGGTGCTAACTTCTCGCCTGCGTGGAGAAAAAAACACAGAACAACTGAGTGTAGGGCAAAAAGAGACACACGGATTACCGTCCAAAATGTAAATAAAAATCCAGACAACTACAACTCTAGGGCCCGGACAGATTTCATTTCTGGATAAAAATATTTTCTTTGTGAAAATTGCCGCGTTAATTTAACAGGGTCGAGTATACACGCAATATTAAATAATGACTGTGATATGACCACAAAAAACAAACCTAAAACATACTGTATGTTTAAAATAAACGTGTAAACGTAATAAACTATATAGCTAAAGTACCCTCCAGCTGTTAGCTCTTAGCCCTATTGTCACACAGCTTCCACCCCAGCAACTTCTGCTTCGCATGCCCCAACAGTCCTCTTTTCTGCATTTCGAGTACGAGGTAATTTGCACTGACCATTTAAGGATATTTGTGGGTGGAAACTGGGTGGGAGAAGAGGCCTTTTCACCTGAGCATGTTTTCAAGAAGACTGTGATTTATAAAGCAGAAAGGTTTTATAAATCTTGCAAATGCGCACGCAACGTCCTGTTTTTTTTTGTTTTGTTTTGTTTTTTTTTGCATATGCAAACTTTTACTCTGGAATCCACACAACGTTGTATAAATGAGGCCCCTGGTTGTTTGTTAAAGGCTTTCCAGGTTTCAGTGCTCAGTGAAGGATGCTTTAAGGTCCATACCACATTTTAGTACTGCACATTTCTCCGTCCTGACAGTGGGGTCACTGGTGAAGCACCATGGCCCACTGGGTCTCTTATCTGGATTCCTGCAGAAATTCTCTGGCAGGTTCAGTGTTGTCGTATTGAACTCACTAGAAACAAATGCCATTGTGAAATAAATGACCAACAGCAGAGTCTGATAAGCAATATGACAGAGAGTAATGTTTAAAACACGGATCCAGTTTTGGAGTGCCACATCTCTCTGTGCTGAAGTAACAAGCCAAAAAAAAATAAAATAAATCATGTTACATAATATAAGATGTTATATACACAATAATACATTATAATTAAAGCCCAGAGAAACTACTACGTACGTGATTCGGTGAGGGAAGTTGCTTTTCCAGTACTGGCATGGCTTTCCTGAGATAGTGATATTGACATTACCGTTGTAGTGTTCACCAGTATTAAGATAGCAGAGACCTGTCAAGCACATACAGGATTAATAAAAAAGCACCGCTCTACTATCTGTAATGTTTACAATGACCTAGTTATCGCCGTTTCTCATTTTTTTCCAATAGTGAGATGTATTTGGATAGCCAAAGAACAACTTATAAGAGGACTGACTATCTATCTATTAGCAACTTTGTTTATTACCGTTTCTATTTTCATTTCATCCTCGATACATCTGGAGGTCGACCCTTACCTTTCTGATCTATACAACTTCGAATTCCTCTGACACTATCCACGTTCCGCGGTATCGTGGTGCCAGAACAAGCTGCGGAGTCACAGGAGCATTCATCAGGTCAGTGCACGAAAGGAAACCAGAAGGTAAAAGGAAACAGCATGCCAATTCATTCAAGTTTGTTGCACATATTAAGCATATGGAATGTTTAAAACAGCGATCTTTACACTCAAATCATGTAATTTCTCCCTTATGTCTCTAATATATGCGTCCATCTTAACCAACCAGTGAAACAACAGCATTAAGCTGAAGCTTTCAGAGATTTCTTGGTTGACTAAGCCTTCAGCTGATTGGTTAAAATCTTGACAAACTGTGAACCTTATTCCGATACCAGAATAAGATAAGAAAAAAGCCCACATAACATTTCGAAATAACATTTTCATTACCTTAATGCTTCTTTTTTTACACAGTTAATAATAACCACCTTGAGGAATGAGTTAGACAACACCCAAACTGTTTTTAATCATGTCATATTAATGTTTTCTAAAAGAAAATATGGGCAAATCAACAGAAACAAAGATCCATTTAAAGCGCTTTAATGTAGAAAACTTGATTTCCCTGCTATAAAACATATTAAGTAAACATTGTTTTAGAAAATCTACAGAAATCTATATTTAAACTTAATTTCAAAATCTATAGATGGAAGGCGAGTTAGTCAGAACAACGGTCATGTCCACATATCAGTCTGAAAGGCACAATCAGAAGAAAAACCTGTTGAAGAAATACTTCTGTAGGTCGTAAATGTTGTAACTGGGACATTGGACATATTTTATGTGAAACTCTTCACATAAATATATTAAGTAATGATTTACTTAATAGTTTCAAATTAGTGACCGGAAAAAAACAGTAACTGAAGATTTCTAGGGATGTTATTCAAATGAGACGCTGCTTAGCTCCCTCTGATTCTTCCCCCATTTTCAGCCAGCTTAGCATTACAATTTTTTACAACAATACAATTTCTGTGTTCAGGGCTAATACTGTGGTATAGATGAACCACAATCAAGCATATCGAAACTGGGACCGATTTAGTAATCACTCAGGATAAAGACTGGTGAAGGTTTGAACTTTGCTCCTGGTTCAATATCACATATTTACACAAAATGTGATCTCTGCTGACTCCTGTTTTTGATAATCTTACCCAAGTACGTGCTCCAAAATGCAGCCTAAAAGACAGAGAAAAGAAATAATTCAACTTAATATAAGGTAAAATTCTCCATTTGTAAGAAGCTATAATGATAAAATACTTATATAAGTACTATGAGTACAGGAGAAATGTACACTGGACCCCACTATACTGGCAGAGTGTTTAGATGTTTAGAACGTTTAGATGGGACAGTATAGTTTCAGTACAGATGTCCGAGACTGCAGCTGTGCCTACCGTTTTATCATTGGCCTCAAACACCTCTCGAGCCTCCTCATGGTCACAGATCTCCTCCACACATTCCCTCTCCAGATTCCCTGACTTTAGCTCCTCTAAACCTGCGTTTGCTCTCTTTGCTCGGATAACCTGAGAAGCCCTCTTCCCTTCGATAAAAACTGCAAAACAGAACAAATGTCTAGTAACACTACTCAGCAGACACCAACACAATCACTACAAGTATGTGACCATTTTGTATATAAAAAAAAAAGGCATCAAATTTGCCGTACCATCATAGCAGAGTGTAAGCTGAAACACGTGGCTGAGCAGAAGTGTGACAAGGAGAGGTGCTGGTACTGCTCCCATTCTTTACAGTGATAAAGGCTGCAATCCTGAAAAGCCCTGGATCATCACACAGAGCTGGAAAACTGCTAACAAATCCCAGAAATCCTCCTCCTCCTGCTGCTCGAGTTAATATTGAACTACTGGAGTTCAAATAGAACAGAGATTAGGTGTGTGATGGAAGCAAGACCAGAACCATCCATGCAGGCTTATATCACTCTAAACAGTGATTCAGCAGAGGTGTTCCAGTACAATCTTAGTACACTTAGTAAGACATGAATCATATATTGAGTCAGTTATCATTTTCACAGTGCAATGTTGTCATATCATGTAAAAACAGTAGATATATTTTGAGTTTAAAAAAAAAAAAAAAACACTGGTGCAGTTTAAATTTCAGCCTTTATATTTGTCTGTATTAGATTCACATTCATCATCAAACATAGCTATTAGTTGCCAATGCTATTTCTGTAAGAAGTTCTCCTTCCTTAAAGGGTTTTTAGGTTTTAGGTGCTGGACCTCATCAGGTGTAGGTGTAGGATTATGGGGTCATGCCACTGAAAAGATCCATTTGAATGCAAACGTTTGGATGCTACATGGTTTTTGAATGGACAAAAAGTAGAAAAACAAAATCCCTCTATTTTCAATTGATCTACACATAAATGGAAACCTAGCATATTAACACGAAAGATAAATCCAAAACGTAAAGCCAATCCAATAGACATATTTAGAAATGATGTTCCGTGATGCTTTCTGTCTCCAGACATGATCTGAAAATGGCATCTGTCAGACTAGATGTGTCAGGAATAATGCCAGGAGTGAGGATGGCTAGGCTACAGTTGGCAGAATGCGAGGATTAAAAAAATTGTCCAGAAGATGCAAACATTATGCAAACAGTCACACTTGAACGAAGAATGCAAATAAAAGTCAATATGCAAATAATCTAGTAAATAATCATTTTCTTCCACCCTTCAGCCTCAACTTGCGTGCTGTTTAACAATCAGTGTGTGTGATCTAAGTGGAAAAAAACTACACAGAAATAAAGTACCAGTGGATTTAGTGCTTGATATATTGGGATTAAATCTGCTGCACAAGGCAACACTTCTTTTATTTGGATGAAGAAGTTTTAATAAATTGACAAACATTGGTAGGTAGAGATACAATCTGAGATTTTTAATGCAGCCTCATTTGCGCCTCCTTGAGTTTGAGAACCTCTGCTATACATGATGGGCGGTACCTTTAAATATAAAATCTGCGATTAATTCTGCTAATTCTTGGTAATAGCTGGAACACTAACAATGTTACTTACAAAGTCATTTTTCAGCAGAGATTTGCCTCGTACACAGTGCTCGGATCTGGCACAAACAGTGATGACACAAGGTTCAGTGTACAGATGAGTCAATATTTACTAATGTCTTTAACACAACTGCTGCCATTTCAGAATAACCTTCTAACGCAATGTGGTAGCAAGCCTTTGAGCAGTGAGAAAACTCGACATATTCAACATATTCAGTCATCGGTTCCCGTCTCTATCTCAACGGTCTCTGCCACCGAGTTTAGTTCGTCGTGACCTTGTATTACAACCACGTTACTGTTCTCAGCCTGCTCTTCCACAACAATACATTTAGCATTCTTGTCCGGGTTCTCCACTGGGATACACGTAGCATTAGCATCCTGCTGATGTAAAAGAATACACTCAGCGGTAGTATCCTGTGCTTGAACCAGAATGCACTTATTACTGTCGGTGGACACAACAATTTCTATAATGTCCTGACTGAGTTCCATCGGGTCCAAACCTTCTTCAGCTTCTGCAACAACTTCCTCAGAGTGAGTTGTCATTCTGGGTTCCTGCAGGTTGTGAACAAAAAACACAGCTTGCCCCCTTTTCTGCTTCCCTCCATCACCCTCCCATTGCTCGCTCTCTTTATGGCTTGATCTTTTAGGTCGCCCCCTAGTTGGCACCGTGTGCTTGGCCTCCATCCGACCTGCATGTACTCGGAGGTGGCGCTGTAGACTTTGCAACAACGTGTATCTGCTTCCGCATATCTCGCACTTGTGTGGCTTTTCTTCCAGGTGTGACTTCATGTGCCTGCGGAGCTTGGTTGCCATTGTATAGCCTTTCCCACAATCCTGGCACTTATAGGGCCTGTCATCAGCATGAAGGCGCTCATGGGCGCGCAGTGTTTGGGGGTCCCGCAGTGCCTTGCCACACACAGGGCAGAGGTATGCCTCACCCGTGTGGCAAATCAGGTGCCGCTTCAGCTCGGGGGCCTGTGAGAAATGGAGCTCACAGTGCGGGCACCCATAGGGCTTTTCGCCTGTGTGGAGGCGCAGGTGCCCCTGCAGGTTGGAGCGCTGGCGGAAGCGCTTGGCACAGTGCGGGCATGCATACGGCCGTTCACCTGTGTGCAAACGCATGTGGGCCCTAAGAGAGTTCTGGTTGGCAAGTTCTTTGTTGCACACTGGGCATTTGATCCTGGGGACCCATCTGGCCTCATGCACCACCCTGTGGGCACGCAGAGAAGGCCGCCGTGCAAAACCCTTGCCACACACATCACACATAAATGGTTTCTCACCGGTGTGTAGCACTTGGTGCTCCTTGAGGTCACGTTTCAGACCATAGCTCTTGTCACAATGCTGGCACTTGTAAGGTCGTTGTCCACTGTGCAAGAGTAAGTGGGCATGATAACTCTCCTTGGACCTGTAGCGCTTCCCACACTCTGTACAAGCATATGGCTTCAACTCCGAGTGTGTGAGCTTGTGCTTCTTCAAGTGGCAAAGCTGGAAGAAACTTTTTCCACATTCATCACACTTGTACTTGCGCTCTCGTAGATTCTCGATGTCTTGAGAACCCTCTTTTCCTCTTCGCACATGCACAGACCCTTCCCCGGGCTTATCATCTGAGCTATCGTTCTCCTTGTGGACGGAGATCTCTTGGCTTTCTTTTCCATTTTCAGTTGTAGCCTGTTTGGTCTGGGAGTTTTTGGCAACGTGTGTGACAATCCCACTTCTTTGCCCTTGCGACTGCTTGATTAAACGGCTGCTTAGTGAGTGTACTATATGGGGTTTCATTGCTAGGCGACAGCTGGCTCTCACAGCCACTCGAAGCTGCTCAGGTGGTTTTGCTAGCTCCACCGCTGTGGCTCCAGCAGTGCTCCCCAGCTTCTCAGTGCCATGCGTATCCATCACTTCTTTTTCATGACTATCTCTGCAATCCAGGACATTCCATTCTGCATTGCTGACTGAATGTTTATCCTTCACCTGTTTTGCTGTAAGACATACAAATGCCATATGTTACAAGTAACCTGGTAAAAAATATGCACGGTAAAACATAGCAAAAGGAAATAATTTAATTTTATTCATACATATAACAGTGCTTTATATATATATATATATATATATATATATATATATATATATATATATAAAATATAATATACTCATAGAGTTAGGTCCGTAAGTATTTGGACAGTGACACAATTTTCGTAATGTTGCCTCTGTACACCGTCACAGTGGATTTGAAATGAAGCACTCAAGATGTGATTGAAGTGTAGACTTTCGGCTTTAATTCAGGTGATTTTTTTTTTTTTTTTTTAACAGAGTCACTGTCCAAATACTTATGGACCTGGCTGTGTATATATATATATATATATATATATATATATAGTTCATAAGGGGGCCATGTTGCTCCTTTCCTTTACGTTTTTTAACCTGCTAGGAAGCTGAGAACAGAGGCAGTAGTTATATTTCACAGCAGCCCATAACCTTCTGGTTACTTTGACAGACGCTTCCAGTCAATTTAATGTAATTAATTTTTACTTTATTCTTACATATAACAGTGCTTTTCAGATTAAATAGCATGCATCTACATACCTTCCCCCTCAGAGCTCTGCTTTACATAACCAGGCTTTAGTGACTCATCCTCTTTTGCCCTCTGGGGTTCTTCCTGTTTGCAGAGTTCTTCTGTTATAGTCACTACATTATTCTTCACAGGTTCCTTCAGAACTTTCTGAACTTCTGGCCAGACCAGGAGCTCTGTTCCCTGACTGATGTCCTTACAGGTCCTGAAACACGGTTTTCCATCCACCTCATGCACGGTGACATTCCGCTGATCTTCACTTGGGGCACTACAAGCAAACCTGGACATGCCAATAATAATAATAATAATAATAATAATTTTTATATTATGAGTCATTGGGAAAAAACCCTGTAAAAAAATGACTAAACCAAAACATCATCTTCATCTGATCTGAGTTTATTAACAAACACAGTACATGTCCCTATACTTCCATTTAGTGCATGTAATCATTTTTAGTGCATGTGATCAAGTTCAAATGTCTCTCTTGTTGCAGGACCACGTAGAATGTAGTTGTTACTTCACTTTCTTTAATTCACTTTCTATTAATGTGGGTTTTCTTACCGTAACCCAAATGTTGATATCATACCTCATCCAGTATGTTCTGTCTGAAATTCCTCCTTTAGCTCCTTTTAGGTATCTGCTCTCCACGGCTGTCTGACACATGAGAAAACCAATTTAAGTTTTATTTTCCAATTCCTATAAAGGTAGTTTGTGTAAACATACTATACCTCTTCTTTTTCTGGGACTTTGTCTGGCTCTTCCAGCCCCAGAAGGGTTCCAGTCTGTAAGGCCCATCCAACACACCACAACCCCATTTGCCCATCTTTAGCTAGAGAGGGCCCTAAAGTCAGTCCACGGGGTACTAACTTCAGCACACTGTGGAAAGATTCTTTCACACACTCCAGCAGGCCCTCATTCTGAGCAGATGTAGCCACTAAGGGAAGAAGAATAAAACATGAATATGATGTTTATGATGAGGAACTATACAGATTTTATTAAGTGATGGACTTGTACACTGAGACACGTTAGAAGTTATAGCTCAAGCACTTGACCATAGTGACTGAGCTATGGGACGACAGAACCCATATGACATATGAGTCAAACACAAGCACTACAGGCAGAACATGGCCCACAGCCTCAAAATACTAAGTGATCCATAGTCCACTATTTCACAGCATTTTCACATTTACATATTAGCATAATGACAAATCCACATGGTGGTGTAGGGGGTAACAGCGCAATCCTGAACTCAGGTTATGTACATGTTCTCCCCAGTCTGCATGGGCTTCCCTGGGGTCTTTATCCATGTTTCTCTTTTCTCCATGTTCCCCTTTTTATCCATGTCCCCGGATAGGTTCCAGATCTACTGTGACCATGGCCAGGACAAAGCGGTTACTGTTGAGGAATGAAGATGAATGAATGATAAACACATCACCTGTCCTATCAGTTACACCTGTAAAAATGGACGTAGCTTTTACAGCTATTACAATTACTTGCAAACTGTGAGATACCAATCCAATTGTAGAGTTTGTCCATCTCGGCCTGAAAACTACTGCACCCTCAAAGGTATGATTAAAAAGCCAGCAAGATTACTTGAAACTACACAGATGCAATAAAATGATGAAAAGCCTATTTGTTGAGACCTCTTTTTGTTATAAAACATTACACATTCTGGCTTAAGAAAAACTTTAGGAGTGGCCAAATCAACAATTTGCTCACTGGTGAGCTCAGCAACACCAAAAGGCCTGGAAGACCACGGAAGACAACTAAAGTGGATGAACACAGAATTCCTTCCTTGTTGAAGAAAAACCCCTTCACAATGTCTAGCCAAGTTAAGAACACTCTGGAGGAGGTAGGCATATCATTGTCAAAGTCTACAATCAAGAGATGCCTTCATGAACGTAAATACAGATAGTTTACCTCAAGATGCAAACCACTGCTAACACTGAAATGCCAGGAAGATTACTTGAAACTACACAGATGCCATAAAACGATGAAAAGCCTATTTGTTAAGACCTCTTTTTGTTATAAAACATTAAACGTTCTGGCTTAAGAGTCTAGATGTTTTAAGAAACCTATGATATCTATAGAACTAGTGCACTTATAATAGTGCACATGAAATGGTCTTAAAGTTAATGGCCCTTTGTAGTCAATGTGGCATAAATACAACAAATAACTGAATAATTTTATTAGTATCGTAGGCGTAATTAAGAAGTGTCTCCACGACAGTCTGGAGCTGCTATGTTCAAAACTAAGTACTCCTGCAGGCCAACTCTGCTAGGGTTATTCTGTTGGGTCTGTGTGAGAGAAGCGCGCATGCGCACATGGCCTGCGACAAACTAATTTCTCAAGCAGGAATGTTTCAACTCAGACTGCTAACAAATGAATAATACGCTGTTGTTTTATTGTAATTATTTTATATCAGTTAATACACCAGGTATAATACCACAACACTGCTTTAGTGTTTTTCGTTACAGTTTGTATTACCTGTTTCTAACTGAATAAAAACAAATGAGTAGCTATACAGCTAGCTAATTTAATTGGTTATATATTATAAATAGCTGTGTAGGAATGTGTTGCAGTAGTTAGCTGATTAGTTTGGATAGAATATACATCCGTTCAGGAATATTTGCGTTATCTTTCATTTGTTGGAATGGTGGGGGGAAAACCAGTAAGGTTTGCAGGGTTTTTCTTCACTAGCAGGCAGCTTGCTAGCTAACAAGACCAGTTATTTGAGCTGTTCTGTTTGTTTAAGTGACATAGTTTCAGCATGAGCGCAATGTTACGCTTTCACTAACTTAGGGATAGGTTTCCTTTCCGCGTTGGCCACTCCAGTGGTCTCCTCTCATCCGCACAAACTCCGCGAAAATCATAACGCTCCAACCAACAAGACATCCACAACCCGGAAGCCACCTGCGTGTGTGACTGGTGTTACTGTCTAACTCGTCCCCCTAAACACAAACACCTCTGCCGCTCAGTGAACGGTGGCGACAAGCAGAAATACAGTTTTCTTGTCTGAGCTTTCAGTTAGATAGTGTGTGAGAGGGAAGGAGACCTGGGTAGACATATATTTAGTAAGGAATAAAACACTTAGGGGTGTTTTTTTTTTATTTTTTTTTTTTTAAATATAACAGCACAACCTGAAGTGTTTTATTCAGTTATAGTTGTGTTGTCACTTGGGTTCTAGCAGCTAGAAACAGTCATTTCCTCACGAGATTCTATTTTTCTCCCAAACATGTAGCTTGTCACGTAAACAAAGCCCTCTGTCCTAAAGACAGTCCTCTGTACTGTGTCAGAAAACCTACCGCTTTACTACTGACTGTTACGAAGTAGTGATACTGGAGACTCATTCCAAAAATCTAGTAAACATCACCTTAATCAACGATTCCACACAGTTTTAACCTGTTCATATGGACCCACCGTACATGTGCAGTCTGTTACTACAGTTAAACAATAACATATTAGGATGAGCACATTGATATAAACCTGTGATTAGTCTTGCAGCCGGCACGCATATCAGAGCTGCGGTTATAGAAAATCAACACCTTATGATCAATCAGACTCAAGAATTCAACAGGGCTGTGGTGCAATTATTAAAATATTACATGATTACATGTATCACATGGATTACAAATATTACATCCATATGATTAGTGTATCTGGCATTCTATTCAGGGATTAAACTGGGATGTGCAGTTGCAGACTCCTGTTCTTTCAACCTGTTCTTACCGTTCAATGTAATGTTATTATGGAGTTCTCAATGTTGATTATCTTCTATTTGTTTAGCTACGTAACACATTTGACTTTTTGATCACATGTATCACAGCAGTTAACACCCTTGACTGAAGGAAGACATTTAATTATTGTGACATTAAAGCATTTCTATATAAAGAAGTGTGATACTGTGTTAGATCATTAGCCCCATTATACTATGCTACCCTCTACACTTACATATAATTGTAGTCCTGGAGCCCAGCTCTGCTTGCCTTTCCCATAAACCAGAGGTGGAGGCGTTCTGCCCCAATTTAACCCAGGATTTAAGATGCTTGCTACAAACTATCCTCAGTCTTAACCCAGCAGACACAAGAGAGCATAAGTATTTGGCTCTTTTTGCTGACTTCCATGTGCCATTTCATTTCTATTTGAGCATCACCTTGCTTACTTGCTTACTCAGCTTATCGCTTATAAAAATCTTTCATGTCTAGTCACTTGATGGGGGCAGTCGTGGCCTAATGGTTCGAGAGTTGGACTTGTAACCCCAAGGTGAACCTGAAGGTCGTGGGTTCGAGTCTCAGGCTGGCAGGGATTTTAGGTGGGGGGAGTGAATGACCAGAGCTCTCTTCCACCCTCAATACCATGACTGAGGTGAGACCCTTGAGCAAGGCACTGATCCCCCAACTGCTCCCCAGGTGCCGCAGCAACAAAAAAAAAAAAAAAAGGCTGCCCACTGCTCCGGGTGTGTGTGTGTTCACTACTGTGTGTGTACACTTGGATGGGTTAAATGCAGAGCACAAATTCCGAGTATGGGTCACTGTACTTGGCCACAAGTCACTTCACTTCACTTGGAGAAGGATGTGTAAGTGTGGTGTGTTCCAGGGAATTCCCTGGATTAAAGTAGGCACTATATTTTTACCAAACCTGGAGGATTTAATGAAATTAGGATGACCCCGGAACAGTGTTATGATAGTTAAGACTGTGTTTTTGTTGTTTTTTAAGAAGGAAAAGGGACCAGAATGTTTCCAGATGATAGCAACTTTTACCACCTGGAAGAGCTCCAGATCATTTTGCACAGCTCACCAATAAGAGCCGACTCCAAACTGGCTCTTACCAGTCATTTTTATTTCTAAAACGGACAAAGATTGAGCTATTTTGACCAGTGGCTGTTTGTCTTTGCCTAAGCATGGTTGAAACTATCAAAGTCCTACTGTGTCTACTAATTAAGAAAAGAATATTATTTTGAATTACGTTTTATTAGATCTGTTTAAATAATTATAAAATCATCATGGCACTACAAATGTGTATTGACAAATACGGTAAGCATCCCTGCATTAATGTTATTATATCTGCTTTGTCTGGGCTTCATTTCCACTTATCCTGATATACGATCGCCTCCCCTAATACACTACCTACAGTTCATCTTCCACAAGCAGCAGTGCAGACGACCCTCCCTGTCATGCTGCCTCGTACACAGCCCAGAGTCAACCACACTTCTTACCTTTCGTGCTAACAAGCGGCTCAGATGTTGAAAAGAGGTTTTCCATGGAAGCATTTTGATTAAATTACAGTGCAAGTGTAACAAGCGAAAAATCAATGTTCTCTCAGCAGCCACCAAAAAGGAGCCAACTCATTGTTATTACTGCTAAAAATGATAACTTACTAAATTTCCTCTGCCAGGACATGCTTTTTCTGACTGTTTCAGTAGAAAGAGTCGGGAAAAAAATGCTTATAGTGGTCTGCGTACTTGCTTTATTTTTTTTGTTTTATCACTTTGGCTATAACAGTGGTGCAGTGGGTAGTGAAGCACCAGGGTAGTGGGCAGGCTCTGGATCCACTGCCTTCCTCATAGGGGAAATGAGGTTACTGAAGATGAATGAATGAATGAATGAACACACATTGATCCACTGTCACTACCTGATAGTATCACACTGATGTTTTTTTAAGCATCAAGGACACTGATTTGAACAGAGCCCAAACTTGTTCCCCAAAGTTGGGAAACATGGATACAGTTGATAGCACCTGATTGCTATTGACAAATATAATATAATATTTATTAATAATATACAGTATATCCCCTAGACTCCCCTAGAAATAGATTAAAAGTGAAAGTTAAGCCTGGCCTTACAGTTGTTATTGGAGCTTTTATTTTATTTTTTATTGTTTGTAGTGCTTTTCATAGTGTTTTTTTTTTCTTAAAAATACGCTGTTACTTTGTTACTTCTTTTAATCTTCCTGTATAAGATTAAACACACAGGATTTTATAAATCAAAAAGTGCTTCATATGCATTTGAGCCAGATTTGAGCACATCCAGATTATGCCATTGCCTAGGGCCTGATAGCCACAAGGACCTGATTGCTATGTATGATAACAATGATAATATATTATTAAATAATAATAATAATAATAATAATAATAATAATAATAATAATAATAATAATAACAATGCTCAGAAATATTAAGCTATTACTTAATTGGTCCAGTAACAGCCTGTTCAGTTTGCAGAGTCAGATCTGAAAATTCAGCACTGCAACATGTGTAATTGGTGTTATCCATACTTTTGGCATTGTGCAAAAGAAAACTCCATGGAATTACTGACATATTAATACAGAAGACATGATGTGAAATAACGTTAAGAAATGTGTGTAGTGTTCTCTGTGTTTTCACAGTGTTATCTGACCACTTAATCCAGCCCCGTCTATGAATAAAGATTATTGCTATGGTTCTTAATTAAAGCGATTCACCGCGTCTTGTGGACCCCAGCCATATCAGAAGGTGGCAAGAGCTTCTGTCAGTGGCTCGACACTGAGCACACAAGAAGTGAGTTGGCTCAAACCATGGGTGCCAAAATGTCAGCCCCCAAATTTGCTGCAACTAAATGATCTACCAGCAGGTGAGGCCAGATGCTGATATTTGTTTTATTGCAGTGACATGAAAAAAATGTTTAGCACTACAGCATCTTTTCAATTCCATACAACGGGTGATTACAGTAACACAAACTATTCACATTTATTGGTTACTTGGTTCATGGTATAAACAAACAAACAAGCAAATAAATAAATAAAAAGACTCTTCTATTCTCTTTATTGTTCAGTCTGATTCTTCTAATAGTGTAAAGAAATAAAAAAAATCTAAATTTAATTTGTTTTTGAACAGGTACATGTGTGTGTGTGTATGTGTGTGTGTGTTCTTAAAGCCTAATTTACCCATAGACATAGGAAATCTATTCAAGTGCCCCTACATGTCTTGAGCTGATCATTTGATTGAGCCTAACTGCTGGAACCTGGGGAAATGTAAAATGAAAATGTAATTGCAAATGTAACTTGCTATTGTAAATGCAAGTTGGGACAGAAATGATCATAAACTATGCCTACCTGTCTTGAGCAAATTGTTTACTGCTGAAGTGAAGTGAAGTGACTTGTGGCCAAGTGTGGTGACCCATACTCGGAATTTGTGCTTTGCATTTAACCCATCCAAGTGCACACACACACACGCACACACACACACACACGCACACAGAGCAGTGGGCAGCCTTTTTTGGCTGCAGCACCCAGGGAGCAGTTGGGGGTTCGGTGCCTTGCTCAAGGGTCTCACCTCAGTCGTGGTATTGAGGGTGGAAGAGAGCACTGGTCATTCACTCCCCCCCACCTACAATCCCTGAGACTCGAATCCACAACCTTCAGGTTCACCTTCAGATTACAGGTCCGCTTCTCTATCCATTAGGCCACGACTGCCCCCAGTCTTTTTGTATCAGTATCATGTGTCTAAAGAATCTTGTTCCAGAGCTGGGCAGGCTTTTTAGATGTTTCTAGCAAAGTCTAATTTGGTCTTTCTGTTATTGAGTGTTAGAGGTTTGCATCTTGAGGTAAAGCATCTATATTTACGTTCATGAAGGCGTCTCTTAATTGTAGACTTTAACAATAATACGCCTACCTCCTCTAGAGTGTTCTTGACTTGGCTATATGTTTTGAAGGTGTTTTCCTTCACCAAGGAAAGAATTCTGCGATTATCCGCCCTTGTTGCCTTCTGTGGTCTTCCAGGCCTTTTGGTGTTGCAGAGCTCACCAGTGCATTCCTGCTTTTTAAGAATGTACCAAACTGTTGATTTGGCTGCTCCTGAAGTTTCTGCTATCTCTCTGGTAGGTCTGTTTTGTTTTTTCAGCCTAATGATGGCCTCCTTCACTTGCATCGACACCTCTTTGGATCTCATATCGAGACTTCTCATGAACAGCCACCAAATGCAAATTCAACACTTGGAATCAACTCCAGACCTTTTATCTCCTTAATTTGTCATGAACAAATGAGGAAACAGGCCACACCTGGTCATGAAACTGCTTATCAGTCAATTGTCCAAATATATATATATTCTTCTTTCTTTCTTTTTTGTGCAATCCTAAACAATCACTAGTTGTACACAAATCATCATATGCAATGTCAAACCTTCAGTTTTGCGTCTTTTGGACTTTGCCGAATAATGATTAAAATCCCATTAAATATTAGAAAGGGTTTAATATATATTTTATAATATATATATATATTTTTAATGACAAATGCAGTCTTCACAGCCTAAACCCAGGGCTCAAAATAAGAGTAGACATTCAGAGCTATTAGTTGTTTAAACAACCAATCTATCATATCAGGGTACACCTGGGCAACAAGAAACACCTGTCAGTCACATGTTCCAATATTTTGATCACTTGAAAAATGGGTGGGTTCAAACAAAGGGTGCCATATTCTAGGTTGTTTAACACATCTAGATGTAAATATCAGAAAATGATAAATGGTCCCAAGTTTTGCAACCAATACCTTATACTGAAACAAAAAGTTGATTCAGTTTTTTGGCCAATGAGATGAAATTCTCCTCTAATATGTGCCAGTACATTGCTCCATTCATGCTTCCTTTGATGATGTGCCCCAGTACTGTTTGCAGAGAAGCGGCCCCACATGATGATGCTCCCATCTCCGTACTTCATTGTGGACCCTTCTTTCTTCAAACATGAAAAGCTGTATTATGTACAGCATTATTTTTGTTTCATCCAGAGTGTATCACTCCATAAGAGTACTGATGTGTCTTGATCTCTGTGCTTCTTTTTAGTTTTGCATGGGGTGTGGAAACTGAGATTATCGCAGTGCAGTTCATTGCTTATTGTTTTCTGTATAACTGTGCTTCCTTCTGCTTTCAGGTCATCCTACAACTCTTTTTCTTTAGTCTGAGCATGTGTTGTGAAATGTTCCATGACACACCTGTCCAGGGACAATTATTTGTGGGTCCATGAAATTTCCAAGAGCATATTACTGAACCACTTGTACAATTGTAACCTTTGTCATGGCTCTAGCTTTTTCCATTCAAGACTTGTTTATTAATGTTTTCCCAGAGAACTTTAATAAGCTACTACTTGTGTGAAATCTTCCCAGCCAATGACAACATCTTTTAAAATGAAACCAGGTGAAGTTTGCATTTTTATACAGCATTTTTTTGCAGAAAGGTAAAATGTAGATTTGAAGTGGATATATGCACTGGAAGTATATTAAATAAGAACAAATTGTCCATGCTGTTACAATGTAAAGCATTACAGGGGAGACTGTAACAGGGTGGACATTTAAAGCCAATGTCAGTCATTATTGCTACTATATATAAAAAAGCAGAAGAAACTGGCCTGTCCTGGAAAGATGGATCGATGAAAGGGACCGGGAGTCAGGAAAAAGGATATGATACACTGGTATCTTTTTAAAGAAATATTTTTTTGGTCCAGATACAGATATTTGGTCCAGGATTCTGATTATAGCATCAGCCGATCAAATTCTGCTTTCTGATTGGTCAGGTATAGTGACGTTGTTTATTTTGTATACTTTGCTTATACATATTAGGGCAGAACAGGAAGTTTTTATGGCCATCAGTTAAAATTCGAATACTCTGAACATAGCATCAGTGTTTGTCATAATTTCTGCCTGTCTTTACCCACTGGACGCAACTCTGTTAAAGGAAGTAGATCAGACTTTATTTCAGTGGTTCCATAATCCTTTCACATGTTCAATACTAAACAATCGCCACCCAGATCAGAGAGATTGCCACATGCTAATTTAAACTCACTATCATGCAACTGCTATTGCATTAAAGAATCTAACATCTTAATATTAAGCATGTCGATTTAATACTACCCTCTGTGTTAGGACGTATTACATGACCTTACCTTTTACTGTAAATCTGCTTTGTCTTCCTGACTCTTGGTGAACTACATTAGACTTTAGAAACTCTTTTCAGGGCACTGTTTCATATGGCATTAATATTGAACCTACTGTACTTTATAAGACTGGGTTTGAGATTTTCAGATTTATTCTCAAAGATTGTGCATTTGCTATGTTTTACTCTATGTGCATGCAAATACACCCACACCCACACACACACACACACATTACTGTCAATAAAGATGCTTTACATTAAACTATGTCTTTTTTTAGATTTTTGAGTGAGACACACACCTTTCCCCCCAAAATGTCCTCACAATGACAGAATTACAGCAGGTAATTTTCCACTTTTTTGTGGGGACATTTGGCTGTTGCAGAAAGACCAAATAGGAGAACACACACACACACACACAGCATCATTTCCCTCCATTAGAAGAGAACTGGAAAACAGTTTTCTATTTTCTGCTGCCTATTTTTGAAGATCAGAGCAAAAATTGCCACTGTTTGGACCATTTAGTTTGTTAGAAATTGCCCAGTAGGAGAGTTCATTTTAGGTTTCATGGGCTTTTTCATTTGCTGAGCTGCATCCTTTTAAGGCAATCCATAAAGGTGTAAGCTCTTGGCAGTTCATGCATTTCTAGCATAGTAGCTCAATTTAATGATGTGGAAATATCTTAAACTCAAGTAGTAAATTTGAGATTTCTAGATTTACATGCAAATTAATTTCATGCTAATTATATGTATTTTTCTACATAAAGCATCTCATGCACATCATTTGTAACCATAGCATAGTCAAATAGATGTAAATGCTCAACTAGACATTGCACTATGATTAACCGTGGTTAACTAAAACAGTTTGTAACTCATAGTTTGTAATTCGTAGCATAGTTTGTGCAATGCTAATGGTGTACAAATAGTCATGTACCAGGAGATTCTAGAGATGTACATAATACGATAAAACAAGACGGAACAGCGGACAGTGCAACAGTCAGTGGTACAGTGTCACAGCTGTGCACAGGTTGGCATGTTTGTGTGGATTGTCCACACTAAGAAATAGATGGCAATAAAATACAGTGTGTGCATGTGTAAACTGTTCCTAAATTGTGTCGTTATTGCAGAATCAGATGCTTCGTGAGAAGTAGTGTCTCATGTGATTGCATTCATACTGCAATAGTGTTTACCAGACTGCAGCAAGAAGAACATACTGTGATGTGGGTGACCGGAGCCTTTTTCCTTGCTTTGACTCTGCCTCTCTTGATATACATGTCTTGCGATGCTGGGAGAGCCATCTTTGTTACACATTCCGCAGAGGCTGTTATGCAAGCAGCTCCAAGCCATATGAAAAGGTCCGTCCTATGTATGAGGTGACAAGGGACAGGTAACCATTGACAGTGGTATTTTATAGGAAAAACTATGTCATACGGTCACCATGTAGGCTCTCACACAGGCACGAGAAGGTGACTAGTTGTTTAAACACTATCCATGGTTGAATCAAAGTATGGTTATGTCATAGTAACCATGGTAAAAATATGGTTTGAAAATATGTATATATATACAGTATATATATGGTAACCATGATTTTACTGCCATGATAAAATCTTGGTTAATTTTCCTGGTTTAAATAGTGGCTGCTTGTTGAAACATTCAAATTCTCATTTAATTTAATAAATCCATAATTCATAAATGTCTCATAAAATGTGATATATTATTGGGTGACTCAGCTCATAATCATTAATGCTTTTTCATACAGAACAGCGAAAAGATGACACATCAAATAGCATCACACTTTTAAGGCCCGTGCTCCAAAATACTGCAAAAAGACAACTTTCTCCAGACCATCAGAGAAGTGTTTGTGGATGAGTAGACTGTTATTTTTAAGGTGTCTGTAATGAAATATTTGCACGTCTAAAAGGACTTGCACAAGCTCTACCAGCTCTAGCAGAATATACTCCAGAAGGCAAAGGCATGTACAGTAGTTATTTTTCTCTATCATTTTCTTATGTTTCTCCTCTTTCTAGCAAAAAGAAATGTAAACATTTTATTGTTACATGTTCCTTTACTGTACCTTTTTTCATGGAAAAATGAACATTAATGTTATGCTATTCTGTGTGCTGTGTCTGGTCATAAGGGTGCAAGAGATAATTTCAGGTAACACTGCAATGAGTTTAGCAAGCTGTGTGTTTACTGAGATTCTCAGCCTCCAGTGGCATATAATTATGTAGAAACCCATACAGACATGTAGAGAACATGTGAAACTCCACATAGACTGTAACCCGAACTCAGGTGTTTTGAAGTGGCCTGTTGCCCACTGCGCCACCGTAATTGACTATAAATGTTATATCATTTGTTGATGTACTTCTTTACAAGATTTTGTGTATATGGAGTAAAAAGCCCAGAACACACCCTCACACACAAACTCAGGCAACATTTGATGGTGTGGCCATCACAGTATGTTTTGTACTGAAAGCATCAATGTCAACTACATGAGAGCAGCTTAACAAAAAAGGAAACTACTTACTTGTCCATCTACTTGGGTACGGTATGGTAGACTTAAATCATTTTTAAATATAATATGCATTTTTTTATGTAAGGGTGCTCTATAGTGGTGCTTTGCGTCAATAACACTGATGCTACTGTTGTCTTCAAAGTTTAGTGTGCTTTTCTTTTTTTAACTTTGGTCTTTATGTATTTGTGACAAAAGTTTCTGCTTATGTTTATCTGAGAAGCTGGCTCCTCTCTTTTGGGCCTAAATATGTACCAATTTAGTTTGTGAATGTATTTATCAGACTAGTTTAAGCCATTATACCAAACACAAAGGAAAAATAAATGACATTCACAAGGATGCTTCTTGGTTGATCTTGGTTAATTTGGATCGTCATCTTGACTATGACCACTGCCTTTATACACCACCACAATGGATTTGAAATAAAACAATCAAGATGTGATCAAAGTGTAGACTTTCTGCTTTATTTTAAGAGGTTCCACAAAAATATGGCATGTACCATTTAGGAATTACAGCCATTTTCAGCAAAGTACCTCCATTTTCAGGGGCTTAAAGGTATTTGGACAATTGACTGACAAGAAGTTAATTGACCAGGTGCGGTCCGTTCCCTCATTACTTCAAATGAAGACAAATGAAGCAGATAAAAGTTCTGGAGTTGATATCAGGTATTGAGTTGGCATTTGGCAGCTGTTCTTTGTATCCAAATGCTACAAAACTGATAGGACGCTGCTTCACAGTGCAGGTGCATAATGACCCTAAACATCCTGCGAAAGAAACTAAAGACTTTTTGAAGGCAAAGAAATGGAATATTCTTCAATGACCAAGTCAGTCGCCTGATCTCAACCCAATAGAGCTGCTTTTCACTTACTGAAGACAAGACTGAAGGCAGAAAGACCCACAAACAAGCAGCAACTGAAGGTGGCTGCAGTGAAGGCCTGGCAAAGCATCTCCAGGGAGGAAACTCAGAATTTGAGTTTTGAGAACATGGGCTCCAGACTTCAGGCAGGCATTTACTGCAAAGGATTTTCATCCAAGTATTAAAATTATGGTTATATTTACAATTATGTCACTTTGTCCAAATACCTTTCAACCCCTGAAAATGGAGGTACTTTGCTGAAAATGGCTGTAATTCCTAAACAATAAATGCCATATTTTTGTGGAACCTCTTAAAATAAAGCTGAAAATCTTTGATTGTTTTATTTCAAATCCATTGTGGTGGTGTATAAAGGCAAAATCACAAAAACTCTGTCATTGTCCAAATACTTCCGTACCTAACTGTGTATATATATATATATATATATATATATATATATATATATACACACACACACACACACACACACACACACACACACACACACACATTTCTGTTTTTGAGCATGTCTTGCTCATGGTTCTCCTTGTTAAACAGGCTGGAATTAGACAGCATCCCGTAATCAGCTCTCTTATTACCATTGGCAACTTGGAAACCAGTCTGACCCAGCTGTGACTGAGAGGTGACCCTCATTACAGCGCACACAATAAATAGCCATCAAAGCACACACTCAGTGCTATTAATACAATCCAAGACACAAAGTCATCCATTATACTTAAACAATAATATGGATGGCTAATAAGTATAACAGACCTCATCTTGTTAGCTGTGTCTTTGTATGTATGTGTGTGTTTTTCTGTGTCTTGTACTATGTACTACTACTACTTGTCTATGGTACTTCTGGGAAAATAAAAAAGTAAAATTCATTCATTCATTTTTACTAAGATACTGATCGGCATTAGAGTGTATCTTGTTGATATATGATACTAAATAGATTTTGAGATCAACACAACTACAAATTTTGATGGCAGCAAGCTTTAAAAAACATTTTGTGCCCTATGGTTATGTGTTAGGTCTGTTTGTTGATATCATGTGTTTGCCAGAAAATGTGTGAATGAATATGTCAAATACTGATCCAGTGCTTCTGGTAAATATCAACCCAATATAGTATTAGCTCTGTTTTTCACTGTGTATTCCTTTGTACACTGTCTAATAAGAGCAGAGCATGTTGTGCGAGAAGAGTATATGTTTCTGAATCGACCAAGAAAGTGTGACTAATGGGAGATAAGCATTGCTAGAAAGACACCAGGAAGCACAAAATTCTGTTTTTCAGTACAGACCTTTGCTGCTCTCTTCTAAAGATTTGAATCAGTGACTCTACTTAAATGTTACTCAGAGAGCTCTAGACTTCTGAATAACTAAATTAAAAGCCAGAAGCAACAGAAGTGTATTATTCTAACTGCCAATGCATACACCTATTACAAGGACTAGGATTCTTAGACTGATACAAAAATAATTATTTCCAGTGCCAGCTAATTGAAGATGAACTCCCCCTCCATTCCTCACTACCGTTGCCCTTGGCTGGGATTGCGAGCACTGATGTCTGCAGTTGAGCAGGAGGCTTTTCCCAGAAGAATTCACTGTCACATTTATACTTATATTTGTGCCTGTAGGTGCAAACACATTAACATTAACTCAAAACAGAAAGGATAGGTCCTTATTGAAAATCACATACTCATTGCTGATTGGCTACAGTGTGCGTCAGTGAGAGACCAGGAAAAATGGAGAGCTGGAGAATGTTTACAGTCAGAGGAAATATGAACTGTAATGAATCTATTGATGCCTTTTTATTAATTCACTCCTCTTCAGTAAGCGCTTTATCCTGATCCAGTGCCTCTGGTAAATATCAGCCCAATATCCTGGTCAGGGTCATGGTGGATCCTGAGCCTATCCTGGTAACACTTGGTGGGAGAATTCACCCCTGGGTGCGACATCAGAGGACACCATGCACAGACACATTCACACACTCATTCATACCCAGGGGCAATTCACCTTCCTGCAGTGGGAGGAAACTGGAGAACCCAGAGGAAACCCACGTGAACAAGGGAAGAACATGTGAAATTCTGTATAGACAGTAACCCAAGCTTAGGAACAACCTGGGAAACCATATGTGATGTTCAATAAGAACTTACCCTTTCCATTTTCAGTTAATGTTTATGTGTTTTCAAACTGGCTGCTGTGTTTTTTGAATTGCTGTTGATATTCTGAATTTGGTGTTGTATTTATGGTTTGTTGATGTGTTTTGCACTTACAGGCCACATTCACTTACTTACCACTTATTTATATATCTCAGATAATTAATATATTTCACTCATTAATACACTTAATATATTTCAGATAATATGCAGCTGCTCAAGTGTACTGTGTGTGTGTGTGTGTGTGTGTGTATGGAGGGAGAGGGAGAGGGAGCATATTGTCCTACATTTTTCTTGGCTACACCACTGTTTCTGTGTCTCTTTCCCTGTGCCATAATTGTAGAGTAAGAAATCTCTGCAGTCCTGCTACAACTTCAGGCAGTCATGCAGAACCGGCAATTGAAACAGAAAATGCAAAAAAGAGATCAGAGAAACAAAGAGATGAGCCATCTATTTTCTAATCCATTTGTACAGCGAGAAAGGGATTCCCTCTGAATGAGAAGAAGATGTTGGGCTTTGTGGTGTGCTAATGTGTCATTAGAATAAACACATTACAGAGATTTGCATCTGCATTGTGGTAAGATGCAATGCGGTGTATTAACGTTGTTCTAATTTACATAGTGCATAGAGCTATCACTATGTCTCACTGTTTTTTTTTCTTACATTGGTTATTAAGGCAAAAATCGATTTCAGCCAAAAGTCTATGAGTAAAGAAAAAAAAAAGATGCTTAAATAGGAACTTAATTGAGGGGCAGTTTTTACCCCTGGAAAAGGAACATGCTGCATGTAGTATAGTTTATGCTCTCTACTTCCTGAAACACCAGTCAAGCCCTAAGAAACATTGGGAGATTCATCAGTTTTGAACAAGGATATTGGTCATTTTGTATGTAACCATGGCTCTATGAATTTAAGATAACACCCAAGCATCACCTGGATATATTCTTGTGCATCTATAGGCCATGGTGATGACATCTACCACCTAGTGGACCAGCCTCTGCTTAGACAAGGAAGCCTCTTGCGATGTTCCTAGGTGACATATGGTCTGTTTGTCAGAGGAACAGATGGCCATGGTCCAGTCTAAATAGGAATAGGAATTGTCTGCATGCTCACCTTCATGGAACACAGCAAGGACAGTCTATTGATATACAAAATCAATATTGCCTTAGACACAAGGTCACTCCAGAGTCATCTGTCTCCCAATGTTTGCAGGGTGAGCTTAATTCCAGAGAATGTAGTCCCCCTTACTTTTTGCAGAAGAGATTTCTAACTTGGTGAATAAATGAAAATCTTTATTCAAATAACAGCAGTAATGAAGCATAATGTTTTCAGGAATTGGTAGCAGAGGCTGATGCAAGTGTAGAAATCTATTTTATTGAAACTCACGAGACTAAAGAACATGAAACAAAACAAACAAAACGAGAACTAGATATGCATGGTAAGGACATGAACACAACGTGGATTAAGTGGCATTCATCAACGACTACAAATGACAAAACCTAGACAATGAGACACACAGAATCCAGACCTTAGATAGTGGTACTAATTAGTTGAAAAAGGACACAGATGCAGGTGATCAGTGACAAATGTGACTTGGTCATGTGATGTGTTGGGGCTAATGGGAAGTGTAGTTCTGATATGACACCCCCTTGGAACCCCCCTTAATACACGGCTCGTGAAGCACGCTTTGCAGTTCAGAGGGGGTTCTGGACAACCAAGCAAAATTGCTGTTGGAGGCCCTTAGGCAGACAAGGTCCATGGGGAGTGATGCCTTTAGCGGAGCAGGCGGGAGACACGACGTCCTCCAATAAGCAGTGAGGCAGAGTGACCTCCTCTGCATAGCTAAAGGGTGGCGCGACATCCAAGCGGGAGCATGAGAGTCGCATGAGTCGCATGAGTCGCAGAGCGACGTCAAACATGGAGTCAGCAGTAGGAGTGAAGACCAAGGCTGAGCCAGAGGTGGGGAGCGACGTCCATCGTGAAGCCAGAGGGGGGAGCAACATACACCACAAAGCAAGGGGAAGGAGCGATGTCGTCAGCAGAGCAAGGAGTCAAGGTGACATACTCAGCAGAGCAGGAAGCCCATTCTCTTTTTCCCTGTTGTTCCCACATAAGGCGGTTCTTCTGCAAGAGTTCATGTCGGCCCTTGAAAAAATCTGATGCATCCATAGTTGGCTCAAGCTTTGTGTCAAGAATTGGTAGCGGAGGTGGATGCAATTGCAGAAGTCTATTTATTTTAGTGAAACACACAAAAACAATGGCTATGAACAAGAAACCATACAAACAAGAACTAGATACACATGGCAAGGACATGGACACAATGTGGGCTAAGTGATATTCAACAATGCCTACAAATGACAAAAGCTAGACAGAGATGCACAGAATCCAGAATGTAAATAGTAAATAGTGACACTAATTAGGCGAAACCGGGGCTGATGGGTAGTGTAGTTCTGCGCCGTATTCAGCGCTACCATGTCAGAAGTGGAAAAACGCACTGAATCCAGTCGAGTCACATTGAACCATGAGCACATAAACCTTACAATATATTTATATCTTAAGCTACAATTATCACCCATGTGTGAAACCTTTGGGATACTTTTGGCTGAGATTGTCGTGCTCCTATTCCCATAGTGCTCCACCAGATTATTGACTGCACCTTTTTTCTGTTCAACCCTCATTCAGTTTGTTGTTTTCACCAATGTACTTCATGAGGTTTTCCCATTTCCTGTGTACACCTGTGAGTGGTCTTTTCTCTGTTTGAAACTCCTATGCTGGTCACATATTCATTCTCTCTAGTCTAGTCTGTGGGTAAGTTTTTTTTTTTTAAATGTATGTGAAATCTAATATACCTGCTCCATTAATAATGGTCTACAGGTGTATCCGGAAATGTGACATTACAGGTTGGAACTCTCTCTAGGAGCCAGGATGGCCATATTTGATTTTGATGCTGATTTTTCCCATGATTTTTTCATCTTTTATGCACGAGATAGTTGGCCTGATATGTAACACACAGCCTGTTACACAACATCAGGTTGTGGTGATCATTAATTAGAACTGAACCAGTCCTTCAGTCCTGCTAGAAGATGATTTACACAGATGTGCTGTGATATCTGTGCTGTGTCTAATGTGTAAAAGAAATGTGTATATATATATACACATACCCATCAGCCACAACATTAAAACCACCTGCCTAATATCGTGTAAGTCCCCCTTGTGCCACCAAAACAGCTCTGACCCGTTGAGGCATGGACTGCACAAGACCTCTGAAAGTGTGCTGTGGTATCTGGCACCAAGATGTTAGCAGCAGATCCTTTAAGTCCTGTAAGTTGTGAGGTGGGGCCTCCACGGATCAGACTTGTTTGTCAAGTCAACACCTTGAACTCTATGTCATGTTCCTCAAACCATTCCTGAAAAATTTTTGCAGTGTGGCAAGGCCCATTATCTTGCTGAAGGAGGCCACTGCCTTTAGGGAATACCGTTGCCATGAAGGGGTGCACTTGGTCTGCAGCAATGTTTAGGTAGGTGGTACGTGTCAAAGCAACATCCACATGAATGCCAGGACCCAAAGTTTCCCAGCAGAACATTGCCCAGAGCATCACACTGCCTCCGCTGGCTTGCCCTCATCCTATAGTGGACCCTGGTGCCATCTCTTCCCCAGGTAAGCAATGCACACACATCCGGCTGTCCACATGATATAAAAGAAAAGGTGATTCATCAGACCAGGCCACCATCTCCCATTGCTCCATGGTCCAGTTCTGATGCTTATGTGCCCACTTTAGGCACTTTCGGTAGTGGACAGGGGTCAGCATGCTGCAATGCACTGTGTGTTCTGACACCTTTTTTTATAGCCAGCATTAACCTTTTCAGCAGTTTGTGCTACAGTAGCGCTCCTGTGGGATTGGTCCAGATGGGTTATAGCCTTCACTCCCCACACGCATCAGTGAGCCTTGGGTGCCCATGACCCTTTTGTCCTTCCTTGGACCACTTTTGGTAAGTACTAACCACTGCATACTAGGAAAACCCCACAAGATCTGCCATTTTGGAGATGCTCTGACCCAGTCGTCATCACAATTTGGCCCTTGTCAAAGTCGCTCAGATCCTTATGCTTGCCCATCTTTCCTGCTTCCAACACATCAACTTCAAGAACTGACTGTTCACTTGCTGCCTAATATATCCCACCCCTTGACAGGTGCCATTGTAATGAGATAATCAACATTATTCTCTTCACCTGTCAGTGGTTTTAATCTTTATCTATCTATCTATCTAGTTATATATTTATATATATATATATATATATATATATATATATATATATGTGTGTGTGTGTGTGTGTGTGTGTGTGTGTGTGTTTATACACACACAGTATATAATATGTGTGCCTATCCTACACAGGGTTACAGGGAGCCTGGAGCCTGTCAGGGACTGCTAGGGGACTCAGGGCACACCCTGGACAGCCTACCCATTGGCATCCCTGGAATGCCAACCCATTGCAGGGAACAACCGTGCAAACACTCTGGACAATTTAGAGATATAAGTCATGCTAACCACTAAGCCACCATGCCCCCATTCTGTATTCATATGTCAGTAAATTATAAAGTTCAGTGTAACATGCATTATAGCAAAACTCATTATAGAAATCACACATCTTAGAGTCCACTTTTATTCCTGCACATCTCTTGTATCATTCATCTATGCTGAATAAATATTTCCATTATTCATAGTGAAATATTCCAACATCAAAGTTCTAATCAAAACATTAATATTTTTAAATAATTTATTTTGGAGCTACTGTACTGTAAAACCAGCATCTACTAAATCCTTATTGCATGTTAAAGCACATTAGTGTATACAGTATATTTCATAATAATTACTGTTATCATGGTAGTAATGAAATATGTAGAGACTGTACCAAGACTTAAATTCATCACAGTATAATTTCATGTTTATATACAAGACAGAGGAATTCTACACGCATACATCATTCTGCTCAACATATCCAAAAATGATAATATATCTTAAATATAATAAATTGCTTTAGTTTATAATTAATACAGAGTTATTATTACATATACAAGGAATTAAGCTGGTTATTATTATTATGCAATTTAATAATAATAATAATAATAATAATAATAATAATAATAATAATTTCGAGTGAGCTATGGTTCATGTTTGGCTCCAAGGGAAAGTGAGTTGTTCAGCAATTATATTTTAATGTGTCCTGGCCTCTTTTGCCCAAACTCCATACAAGCTTTATACCTTTTGAATGAAGGTGAAAACTGACCATTTGTTTCCTCACTTGGAACAAAATCCTTCCTCTTGGGTGGATGGACTAACCAAATCAGAGCTCTAGATCTAAATCAAGTCAAATCAAATCAAAACTAGGTCTGGTCTTAAATATACCCAATGACTTCACTTTGTCTGGGCTGGGGGAAGTGAAGCAAACACCAAGGCTAAATATGCTACTCTGTATATATATGGTAGTACATTTCTCACTATGTAATGATCTGTACCAAAATCAATCACCTGTTTATCATTGTCCCTGTAGAATCAGCAATAGTAACAGATGAGCCTGTGGTCAAGCTGAGCAGTTGAACTTAAAATTTTGGACATTATAATGACGCATATTATTGCACAGTAATAGAGCAGTACTAATAAATATGAACAAACAACATTTAACTATGCATTATATACACTAGTTGGCATTTTATTTTAAGCATGCAGGGGATGCCACATGGCAATCTGTTTGCGTGGGTTGTCCAGCATCTGTTGCCAGTGTTGGAGGCCAGTGCCTGAGAACTGGAGCCCGAGCTGACAGCGCCCAAGTGGGAGCAGTGTGCCAGGGCTCGCCTGGTTCAGAACCTCCAGGTCTAAGCTGGACTTGGTCAGTAGCTCTCTGGGGAGCTCTAGCATCATCATCTCATTCCACACTGGGTTGATTTTGTGCTTGACGCGCCGTGTCTGCTTCTTCTTTAGTTTGGTGCTCTGGTGCTTCAGAGTAAGCTTCACTGATAGGTCTGAGAAACAAGACATTCTGTTATGTAGAAGACAAAAAAAATCTGAAATAGCTTCTGGAGAAAAAAGCTGTGAGCAATTGGACTTGTGTCTGGAATAACCTTTTTGATTTTTTTTTAATTGATTTTTACATATTGCTACTGGATAGATTAGATATGGAAATCATCTACACAGTTGAGATGTCAGAATCCCAAAACCCAGGAAAAAACATACATTTTAAAATGAACTGTTGTAATATGGTAGGACAGGCCGCCACCACAAAAGGGAGCTCAGGGTCTGGGAGCTGCAAGATTGGGGCCATGGGGACATAAATTCTACAAATCTTTGGGACTGTGCTGGAGAGATAAACAATGTTCTTCCAAAAGATATTCCTTCAGTTGGTGTTTTCACAATAGTGGTGGAGAATGCTATTTCCCATAGGTGTTCAATTGGGTTGAGATCTGGTGATATATGATATAGTATATCATTTTGATGCTCAAACCATTCCATGAGTTTTTAATGACCAATGCATAGGGGTGGTGTCATCCTGGAAGACCCCACTCCCATTGTAGGATAAAGGTGTCTTCAGCTAGGCCATCTCTGGCCACCAGACAGATCCACCTCTCCGCTCTGGAGAGATTTGATGGAGACCCAGGGTGATGTTGGGGTTTCTTGCTGCAGTGCTCTCTTGCCTTTGAGCAGTAACTGTCCTGGTTCTAAGGTGGCCTACAAAATTTCCCTGCTCGCAGAACCTGTCCTCGCTTGGGCCACTGTGGTCCTCTGTGATCCAGTTCATGGCAGATATGCGTGGTACCTTTGACCACCCATTCTGTGGAGGGGAGATTTTGCATAAGGCAGGGGAAAAGACCGGTGACAGACTATGCCGCTGAGTTATGCACTCTGGCCGCTGAGAGTGGCTGGAACCCAGCTGCATTAATGGCAGCCTCAAGGACAAATTGGCCCCTCGCGACCCCTCTTCATCACTTGAGGACCAATTCTAGCTGTCTCTCAAGCTGGACAACTGGCTGTGGGAGTGCTGTGGATGCCGGGAAATTGAGCACCCCAATGGCCTCAGGCCTGCCTTCCTGTCCCTGATACCTCTCCATCCCATCTAGATCTTTCAGACACATGTGTTCAGCCATGCAATTGGGGCGCACCTGCCTATCTTGCCGGGATTGGGAGACCTGCATGAAAGAAGGCCAATGTTTGTACTGTCATCAGTCAGGACATTTGTGCCCAAATGTTCCTTAGTTATTGGGAAAATCCAAGAAATTTTATTGATCCTCCCCTGGCCAGAAGCTTAAGCTACCTCTTGTTCTCCTGGAGCATCTGCTGCAGTTATCAGCTATTGACAGGCAGTCTCTTGGGCTGGTCTTCCAACAGGCCCAACCCCTTATGCTCCAGATTGGGCAGCATTTTGGGCAGATCACCAGATCATCTGTTCCATAATAGTGCTCCTGATCTGCAGTTGGTTCTGAGTGTCTCCTGGCTGAGTTCTCATCTCCTTATTGGGCCCCGAGCAGAAGACCATGGAGGACTACATTCAGGAGGCCTTGGCCATAGGTTTCATACAGCCTTTCTCCTGTTTGGTAGGGTCCAGGTTCTTCTTTGTGGGGAAGAAGGATGGGACCTTCATCCATATATAGATTATAGGGGCCTAAACAAGATCACAGTCAAGGACCATTACCCTTTACCCCTCATGACCTCTGCCTTTGAGGTGCCTACAACCTCATCCCAGTTTGGAAGAGCGACAAGGGGAAGACAGCCTTTATCACTCTGTCGGGCCAGAGTCTTCCAGCACTACATCAGTGAGGTCCTGAGGGAAGCCCTTGACTGCTACTTGTTTGTCTATCTAAATGACATTCCTATTTACAGTCAGTCAATGGATGAACATATAGTTCATGTCAGGAGGGTTCTCCTAGAGAATCATCTCTTTGTTAAATTGGAGAAATCACTTTTCCATTAGCTTTGCTAATTTCTTCCGATGCTTCATCTGGAATTTTAGCAACATGGCCGCACCACTAACTGCTCTTACCAAGAAGTCCACATTTAAGGGACAGTTCAGTGGAAGTCAGAAGCCCAAGAGGTGTTTGAGGAGCTCAAGCACAACCTGTCCATGGCCCCAATCTTGCAGCTCCCAGACCCTGAGCTCCTTTTTGTGGTGGCGGCCTGTCAGGTCTGCACTCGCAACACGGATTCCAGGACAAAACCCTTTGCCCACCCCTTCGCTTTCATGGTCCCACCTCTCCCTAGACTTTGCCGTGGTCTGTGGCAAGCTTGTCCTATCAGTTGCTCCTCCCCCACTCTATGCACATCAACCTGACATTTCATGTGTTCCTCCTGAAGCCTGTGCTGAGACCTGACCCTGGCTCCCCTAGCCTCACACCTGGTGGACAGATTGCCAGCCTACACAGTTAGATGCCTCTTGGACATGTGGTGGGTCCATGGTAGTACCCAGTACCTTGTTGACAGGGAGGGATATGGTCTGGAGGAGCACTCATGGGTCCCCACACACCACATCTTGGACCCCGAGCTCATCAGGGCCTTCAGCTGCTACCAGGCTTTGGCATTGGAAATGTGGGGAGCTGTTCCTCGGGGGGTGGGGAGTACTGTAACAGCCTAATCTGGGGCTGCATCTTCGGCTAGGCTGGCAAAAGACTTGGCTGATATTTCGGTCCCTCCTCTGTGCCGGGTTTACCTCACCTTCTCAACCTAGCCCCCTCTTGTTTTTTTTCTTTTTTCATGAGCCCCTCTGGGGTTTGGTTTTGTTCGGCTTTTAACGTGCTCGCTTCTCAACTGGGTGGTTGCGAGTTTGAATCTGGCTGGTCTGTAATGTGTTCATTTCTTGGGTTCTCTCAATTACGTATTGTTTGCTGGCTCACTCAGTTTGCTCTGGTCTCCCAAACTAATCCTTGCTACACTTGTTTCTATCTTTTTCCTAAAATACATAAAGAAAACAATCCTTGACATCCCATTTTTCATGTTTCATATTCATATCATATTTTCCAATCCATTTGTTAAAGTGTCCTGATACTTTCTACAAACTCTTGAATGCTGCACGAGATGTTACTGTATGGAACACAGTTAGTGAGCAGCATTCAATTAGACTATACAGTGACTAATATTACCTATAGTTTCTTTAATTTTTTCAGACTGCAGTCCTCGTGCCTTCATCACCACCACCCCCAGCCTGTTTGCTGCAGGCAGGTAGCTTAGCGACAGCAAAAGCTCCCCCGTTGAATGCACTTCCATCTGGGAGATGAAAGAAAGAAATGTAAAAGGTAAAATACAATAGATACCTCTTAGAGTTTTTAATTAAAAAAAGATTTCCAGACATATAGACAAATGAACCAGAAATCTCATCTGTTCAGGATGAACAGGTAAAAACGTGCAAGAAAACTTATCATCTAAAAAATGTATCTATGATTCATGGTGGAAGTAGCATGCTTAGTCACTTTTACTAATTATGTAACTATCGATTAGAGCACTGAAAAGCTTTTAGAAAAAAAAACATTATCTACGTTTTTTGTATTATAAAATTCCCCAGACTCAGAATATGTCACAACACACTAAACTAAGCAAGGACTTTATGGAGGAAAAATATTGGATTCGGTCCATGTTGAATAAACCCATGCAGAGACGCATGTAGTCACTCTGACTCATCCAAGAGAAAAATAAGAGTGTAGAGTGTAGAGAGAGTATGAAAAGCATCTCAGAATGTACAACACATGGAAAATGTTGTTTTTCCAATCTTCCTGTCCAGTTTCAGTGAACCTGTGCCCACTGGTGATTTTATGCTTTGCGTTGTGGCCACATGGTTGGCTGGTTGGATAATCGCATGAAAGAGCATTGGTACACGTGTTCCTATTAAAGTGGGCAGTGAGTGTATAAAATGAGCTCTAGACATGGCAGACACACTTTTATTCATTTTGGTTATCTGCTTTAAGGTGTTTGATTTCTTTTATCATGTTGCTTATTTGAAATAAGGATTTTTTTTTTTTAATTTTAGTTCTCTTTTGTTATATCCTTTCAGCACATTCTTTCCAGCACCTCCCCTTTTAGTGTGGGACCTTTTGAGTTGCTTGGCACTATGTGACTCTTTATCCAGTGCCTTAGAGCCGGACCCACTTTTGTCTCAGAATGGGAACATGTCTATATTTATAAATAAGGCTTTAATTACATCTGACTACAGTTAAACCTGACTGAGTTTTAAATAGAAATCTAGATATCAGTATAGTTCATATAACATTTACAATTTACTACCTGATTTGAGCCTTAAATGGCTTTATAAAAAAAATAAAAAATACACACACACTTCTACAGGTCCATAAACATGTGGACATTGACAAATGACAGAGTTGAAATAAAAAATGCTGAAAAAATGAGCTCAGCTATATTTGAGGGTATTTACATTCAAATTGGGTAAATGGTATAGGAATTAAACAAGTTTTTTTTAATGCGCTAAAGTCTAGTGATTTGGCCAGTCTAAAACCTTCCACTTTTTTCCCCTGATGAGGTCCTTTTTGTGTTGGTAGTGTGTTTTGGGTCATTGTCTTGCTGCATGATGAAGTTCCTCCCAATTAGATTAGAGTTTCTCTGTAAATTAGCAGACAGATTGTTTCTGTAGACTCCTGAATTCAGACTTCTGTAAACTTTTGCAGAGGTTAATCTTGGTTCCACAACTTTTGTGGCTCATCTCTGTATTTATTTGCGAATTCCAATCTGGCCTTCTGATTCTTACTGCTAATGAGTGGTTTGCATCTTGTGGTTTAGGCTCTCAACGTCTTCTTCGAACAGTGGATTGAGATACCTTCACCCCTGGCCTGTGGAGGTTGTTCATGATGTCACTGACTGTTGTTTTTGGGTTTTTCTTCACAGCTTTCTCAATGGTTCTGTCATCAATTGCTGTTGTTTTCCTTGGCCAACGTGGTTGATGTATGGTTGTTAGTACACTAGTAGTTTCTTTCTTTTTCAGGACATTCCAAATTGTTGTATTGGCTATGCACAATGGCTCTGATTGATTTTCCCTCTTTTCTGAGCTTCAGAATGGCTTACTTTTCTCCTATATACAGCTCTCCTATCTTCATGTTGGTTTATACTTTTTAACAACAAATGTAGCCTTCACAGGCAAAACCCAGGGCTCAAACCAAGAGTAGCCATTCAGAGCTATTAATTGTTTAAACAATCAATCGAACAGGACAACAAAAATACCTGTCCGTCACACGTTCCAATATTTTTGATAACACAGCAACAAATATCAGGAAATGACAGCTGAAATTCTGATCTATTGTCTCATATTCATCTTTTGATCTCAAACCCAAATGTCTTCAGTGTGTAGCAAAAACAAAAGAATTGGCCTTGACATTCCAATACTTTTTGGAGGGCACTGCATACATGAATTTATAGCACTGACATTTTCCTTGACGTATCTGTGTACTCCCACACCATACCCAGTGTTCCCAGGATAGGCTGGATAAAATGTGTCTAGGATAAAATGGTTACTGAAGATGAATGAATAAATATTTGTTTACAGGCCAATATTCTCTTATGTTGACAGCTGTGGCAACAAAATTGGAAATGGTTTCAGTGAAATTGAGTGAATCTTATTCATAGCAGAGGGATCATATTAGCATAATAACATTACCACAATAATAACACGTCTGTAATAAGACTGCTTTATAGCAGATATAGAGGCAAGTGTTTACATTAATGAAAAGTCGTCATGACTCAAACTCTACCAGCATCCAAATTTATAAAATGCAAACTACGTGTTTCTCTCTCTGTCTCTCTCTCTGTCTGCCTTCGATTCTGTGTCTTAAGGACTGTCTCTGTATATTCAAAAACAACCGCCTGGTGATATTGTTGTCACTTAGGAAATATGAATCATCTCACACCATGGGTTGAAAAAGAGCCAGCTCAGTATTAATGTGTATGCATGCCTCTGAGTATTACTGTGTAGACGAGAGCTGATATTTTGCCTCCACTTTCCCATCTGTTCAAGTGTCTGTAACTGTGTGTGCAACATCTTAGTGTATTAACAAATAAATTATTTAGAGTGGTGCTCATAGAGCCAAGCGGAAACTGCGTCACGTATAGCGTCACACACTCACAGACACGTACAATCTTCACCTTCGGACGCCCTTGAACAACTGCCCAGTCCATCTCTCCCATTCTATTGCTCTGTAAATCTTCTCAGTAGTACTGAATTTTATAACATTAAATTAAATAAGCACTTTTATTGAATGAGAATTATTTGTGGTATTATGTATACAGTTATGCATGAAAACATAATATTTTACATAGTATATAAATGTACACATTACATCATGAAAACTAAGGATTGTTTAAAGAATAATGTGATTTAGATGAAAAACAATAATTGCAATTTTTTCAGAATTTGCTCTGTGTGTGTGTGTGTGTGTGTGTCTGTGCATACGCACTAGAACATAATCTCCTTTGGGATATGTGATGACGCAGATAGAGATCTCTTGCCCTACCCATCACCAACCTACCAGACAGCAGCGTGTGCGTGCGTGTGTGTGTGTGTGTGTGTGTGCGTGTGTATGCGTGTGTGTACTGGAGTACTCATATACAGAAACATATTCTAAAGCATATCTAAAGCTAGTTATAGGCATCGGCAAGGTGTCAGAAAAAGACTCAGTGTAGTGCATCTTAACATGGACTGAAGTATACCTGTTTTCTTTTTTCCCCTTATATTAGACAGTTGGGATTTCCTAACATGATATATCAGAAGTGTTACATATATTCAACATTAAGTGATGTGCACTGACATGATAGTGACGTTCATGCAAACCCATTAAAACGATCTGTGTTGTGTGTGGTGTTGTGCAAAGTTATTGAGATTCAGACCTAGAATTTCGGCATGACACACAAGCTGACATATTCATCTCTCAGACACTCATGCTCTTTTATGAAACTCTCTAAAGGTCACTCACTCACACACACACACATGCGCACACACAGTACCCTTGAGGCAAACTCACGCATTTTGAGTTTTTACTCTGTTGGCTTTTAATCAAATGTTAAGTGTCAGTATTGGGGAATATGTCTTGCTTGTGTTCACCCACACCCAGAGTATATCTTTCACCTGTAATCACTTGTATAACGCTTTTAGATTAATATCTGTCATCTGTGATCACCAGTATAAAGTTGTTAGAGTAACATCTGCCATAGGCGATCATGAATATAAGGTTATTAAAGTAATAGCTGTCATTAGATATCACCAGTATATAGATTTTAGAGTAATATTTGTCATCATTAATCATCAAAATAAGGCATTTAGAGTATTATCTCTCATCAGTGATCACCTGTATAAAGTTTAACAGTAATCTTTGTCGTCCATGATCACCAGTATAAGGTTTTTGAGTAATATCTGTCATCTGTGATCACCAGCATAAAGTTGTTAGAATAATATTTTTCATTGGTGATCACCAGTATAAGGTTTTTAATGTAATAACTCTCATCGATGATCACCAGTGGAAGGATTTTAGAGTAATATCTGTCATGAGTCCAATGTCCAGTAAACTTGTTTTAGTGAACTATCTGTGAGGTTTTTTTTAAATTAATACTTGTCATTGGTCACCTATTTGTCACCTATCTAAGGCTTTTATATCACACACACACACACACACACACACACACACACACACACACACACACACACACACACACACACCTATGTATCTATCTATCTATCTATCTATCTATCTATATATATATATATATACACACATATATAATCAATCACACCTTTTCCCCTGTGGACACCTGTATAAGATGTTTGGGGTTATATTTCATATCTGTGTTTATCTATATAAGGTAATTAGAGTAATATCTGTCACCTGGGTTCACCTGTGTAAAAGGTTTAGAGTAATATCAGTTAGCTGTGTTTACCAGTATAGGATGTTTTTAATTAATTTCTGTCACCTGTGGTCACCTATGCATGTTTAAAGTAATATGTGCCAGCTGCCTGTATACCAGTATAAGATGTTTTGTGTAATATCTGTCATCTGTGTTCACTTTTGTACGATGTTAGAGTATCAAGTCTCACATTTGGTCACTTGCATAAGGTGTTATAGGTCATATCTGTCATTTGTATTCACCTGTATGAGGTGATTTGTGTAATTATCTCTCTGAAGTTCACCTGTAAGTGTTTAACTATCCTGTTAGATGCTGCACAGACTGAGGCTATGAGACTTCGGAAAATAAAAAGTGTATGTGTGTGTGTGTGTGTGCAGGTCAGACAGTAAATAAGGATTAAAATCTGATTTTATTTTTTTATATTTGACATTTTCTCATACTTATACATTACCTTTATATATTATACGCATAATATTCACTCACCGTCCACTTGGAACACCTGTACACTTGCTCATTTATGCAGTTATCCAGTCAGCCAATCAGGTGGCAGCAGCACAATACATACAGTCATGCAGATACAGGTCAAAAGCTTCAGTAATGTTCACATCAAACATCAGAATTGGGAAAAAGTGTGATCTCTGTGACTTTAACCATGGCATGGTTCTTGGTACCAGGTGGGCTGGTTTGCATATTTCAGAAAATGCTGATCTCCTGGGAATTTCACACAATCTATAGATGTTACACAGAATGGTGCGAAAAACAAAAAACATTGAGTGAGTGGCGGTTCTGTGGATGGAAATGCCTTGTTGATAAGAGGTCAGAGGAAAAAGGGCCAGATCATAATCACTCTTTACAACCGTGGTGAACAGAAAAGCATCTCAGCATGCACGCTGTCCAGTTCGGGCGAGTATGTGCCCATAATAGCCTCAGAATCTTGTTTTTGGCTGAACCTTGTGTGGTCTTCTGCTGTTGTAGCCCATCCACCTCAAGGTTCCATGTTTTGTGCATTCTGAGATGCTTTTCTGCTCACCACAGTTGTAAAGAGTGATTATTCGAGTTACTATAGACTTCTTGACAGCTCAAACCAGTCTGGTCATTCTCCTCTGATCTCTCTCATCAGTAAGGTGTTTCAGCCTGCACACCCTCTGCACGGAGGATGTTTTTGTTTTTTGCACCATTCTGTGTAACCTCTAGAGATTGTTGTGTGTGAAAATCACAGGAGATCAGCAGTTTCTGAAATACTCAAAGCAGCCCATCTGGCACCAAGAACTATGCCACGGTTAAAGTCACAGAGATCATAAATTTTTTTAACTGAAGCTCTTGACCTGTATCTGCATGATATTCTGCTTTGTGCTGCTGCAACATTATTGGCAGATTGGATAACTGCATAAATGAGGTGTATAGGTGTTCCTAATAAAGTGCCCGGTGAGTGTATATGATTTTTTTTAACATGACGTTTTATGTTTCTTAGAGAAATTGAGCTAGACATTTAGGTATTGTTTCACTTTTAGTAAAAATTGAAATTCAAACACAATGCAGGTTAAGGTAATATATCTCACCTGTTTTGGTGGCTGCAAGTTGACCCAGCAGTCGGCATCTGACATCATGCCCACATCCGCCAGTTTGAACCTCACAGTGCCCAGAGTGGTATTCCGGGAGAAGCGGTCGCAGATGTGTAAGGTCAGTGCCACCTCTCCCTCCATGCTTTCTGTGCTTTCTGTACTACAGCTCCTGGGCAGGGAGAACACCATAGCCTCGCCCCACTGCACTCTTGACGCTAGCTTGCGTACTGCTGTCTGGGCAAGCCTCTGTTCCCCAGATACACTCACACACCCTGACACATAGCCCTCATTGCCAGACTCCATGCTTACTTGCTCCGCTGGAGAGATGAAAAAAGAAAGAGAAGAGAAGACATTGTTTTTTATTTCGTGTTGATTTAGTGAGCTCTTTCATGCTCTGGAAATTGTCTTGAACAGATTAAATGAATAATCAGAATTTTGCCTCAAGGTGTATACTAATGACTGTAGCCTTATAATGGTAGCCCTTTAAAAGGTTTTTAAAACTTTCAATCACGTTCCAATTAGGAAAGCCTTCAGAGGTAAAAATCTTTTAATAATGACTATAAAAGTAGTTAAGATATAATTTTTGCATAATTTCCAAAAAGTTAATATTGTATGCCTGTGGGCCTCTAAATGTGTTTGAAAGGATTAAAAAAAAAAAAAGACAACCCTGATCTGATACAAAAATAAAAGCCAATTAAGATGCAAAAACAGGAGCAATTGAAAGTGGCAGATTATCATATCAGGGTTAAAGTACAAATTTACATCTTAATTGTTCCCACAGCATGGATGAATCATTCATTAATCAATCCTCTGACCCCTATATGATAGTTATATCTAACCATCTGCCCATGCATCGTTTTAAAGACCGTTCTAATTGAGCTAGCAACAGATGTATATTGAGCCACATTTGCATCTGCTGTAATTTTAATCACTTTTTCCATCCTTAATGTTCTTTAATAAAGACGGAGATTTAATGAGCATGCGCCAGTCATTCCATTATTAAGTCTTAACCTTTAGTCTGGTGATGATTTAAGTATGTGTGTATATCTCTGTGACCTTTTCAACAGTGTCTGCACTGCAAAACATTTTGCATTCATTGCTGAACACTGAATTCTGGTTGCAGCCTAGCAGATGAGTAGATTGCATTTAGAGTTGCGCATGTTTGTGAGAGTACGAGCAAATGCTCATCAGTGTGAACAGGTTTATGTAGAAATACAGTATGGGCTTCACTGTCATTGTGGGTATCGGGGGAGTAAATGGGTTTCTACATATGTGTTATACGCTGTATAGTGGTGCAAAGCATATACACATAGACCTCGACTGAGTCCGCTTTTAGTCCAGCTTACAGAATGATGAGTCAATAAGGGAGAAAACCTTCCTTACAGCTGCTGATTGTTGCTTTAGGGCTTTTATTGACACCTAGACCAGCTACTAATTTATCCACTAGAGGCCCTTTCTAGACATCTTTGGCTCTGTTTCCCAGTCTCAGTAGCACAAAATGCTGGGTGTTCCAGGAGAATATAGACAATGGCATATCTTTCTCAGAAATAAACCACAAACCCATATTTTTAATTTGCTCCCAAGAAGTGGTGGTGCCCAAAGAATTTAACATTCACAGGCACTACGAAAGCATTCTTGGTTAAAAAAAAAAAAAAAGTGACCAGCTATGGACAGACAATGCATACAACTAACTGCAGCTCAAAAAGCAACAGTGTGTCATGACAAGAATGATGCTGTTGCGAAGGCAAATGTATTTGCCCTGTGTTTATTGTTATAAATTGACAGCACTACAAAGTGATAACCTGCATTTTCTGGTGTAGTCAAGACAGTCACTGACACCAATTTGAATAAGCCTCATAAACTGAATAAAACACATATTATTAATGACAATGATTGGATTATTGGTGTGGCTGCTTTATTGTGAGATTTTACCCAATGTTTTAACCAAGAGCTCAGCAATGTTTGTTGCTTTTTCTGCTCTTACATAGGGACTCTCAAAGACTCAATCTCTTCCAACGTTAAAAAAAAGAAAAACTTAAAATATCCAGCACCTTAGGCAAAAGTATATAGGCCATTATATTTCTTTATTTTCTTTATTTAAACTGCAGTTACAGGAGTGGTCCAAAAGTCTGAGACCACTAGTGAAAATGCTTCTGTTCGACATTCCTTTTCAGTATAACACAAAGGTTTTCATTACAAATGATATTATCAGCAATAACTCGGGAAAAGTAGAATCTTGGAAATATTTACATGAATTTCAGAATTTCTTAGTATTGGGCATGCCCCCTTTTTTGCTTTAAGGACAGTGTGCGCTTGAGATGACACAGACTCCACAAGTCTGTGTAAAACCTGATGATCCATGTTAGATCAAATCCACGGGCGTGTCGTCTGAACACGTGCTTCAATCGAAGGAATAAGACTCACGGAAAATCTGACCTTTTGTACAAAGGAGTTACATGGTCAATATCACAAATTCGCTTAAATTGATATAGTGACCTAGAAACTGTGAACAACTTGAATATTGAATAGTCAAGAAGACTTTTGGATGCCACTGTAGATTCAAGCTGACATTGTTTATACTTGTGTTTTAAGTTTTGCAGTTTTAACCCATGAACATGCTTGAACATGCATGTTGATAGCTATAATATGCCACTAAGAGAAATAATAAGGATACCTGGTACGTAGAAGTTTTTTGTTTTGTTTTGTGTGTGTGTGTGTTGTTACCCTCTATGATGGTGATGTGCAGCTCTCTGCTCTCTGCGTGCAGGCGAAGGGAGAAATGCAGTTTAGGGTGCTGCACAGAGCTTGGAATTGCACTGGATTGCTCGACAGCACAAGGTGTCTCATCTGTGGAATCTGCGAGAAATCCACGCACACACGGCATTTATGAACTGTTTCACAGAAATTACTTGGTAGATGAATGGACTGTTCTGTAGGTCAAGTGACGTGATTGATAATGTATGAATTTTCATCCTGGAAGTGCAAGCTCATGGATACATATTGACATTACAGGCTTATCCCAACTTATCCCAAAAGGCTTATTCAGAAGGATTAGCCTTCACTGTGGGCAAAGTTAAAGTTAAATAGCTAAAGATAAAGCAGGTTATAGTTTTTCTTTTTTTTTTTTTTCCAACTAATCTCTATTAACGTATGACTGATTTCCATGGCAACTTATTTTGGCCTGTTTTTCCTGTACTGAGAAAAGAATCTTGAAAAACTTACCTATAATGGAGATCTAAGGGCAGTTCTTGTGTCAGTCAATAAATGTACCGTAATACTGTCAATAAATGTATTTTTGTGCAATGCTTTCATGAATTATTCATTTGTAAATTATGTGTGGTACAGTGGCGTGTCTGTGTAGTGTTTATGTGGTGTGTCTGTGTGGTGTTTATGTTCTCCCCATGTTTGTGTGTGTCCTCTGTTTTCCTCCCACCTCCCAAAAACATGCCAGTAGGTGGTTTGGATACTATAAATTGCCCCTAGGTTTAAGTGTGTGTACATGCTACCCTGCGATGGACTGGCGTCTCATGCAGGGTGTCTTCCTGCCTTGCGCGCAGTGTTCCTGGGATAGGTGTAACGGTTGTAGTTTTGAAATTCTCCAGTCTTTTAAACATGTATGGATGGAATTCAACATCTACCCTTACGCTTTTATTCTTAGTGAGTTTGAAGTAATCAGGTTATTCACTCAGTACTGGGAAAATTCTTGTCTGTGGAAATTGCCTAGACATGACAAATGCAGTACATAGAAATAAGGTTGAAAAAATGGTATACTATTCCTTTAATGTTAAAGGTTGGCTAAATGTTATTATACTGTGATATATATCTATATATATATCACCCAGTGCCATGTATGAGTGGATAAAGGACAGGCATGACGTGAAGGCTTCACCATTAATATACTTCATCATTTATCTAAGATAGTTACATTGTTAGCATTATGCAATACTATATGATGATATTCATTTTTCATTACAGACGTTTTTACCTTGCCGTGTGAGAGCAGTGACCTCCTTATCTTCCTCCATTCCTTGATCACAGCCGTCAGGCTTAGCGAGAGCTTTCTCAGAGGTCACAGCATTTTCACTGTAGTTCATAACCTCAGGTGATGTGACAGATGGTTTAGGTTTGTAGATCTTGGGGAACTTCAGCTGCGTCTGTGGCTGAATAGGCTCTGTAGATTTCTGCACACTGAACTGAATTATAACCAAATGAAAAAGAAAAGCAAGCAAAAAAAAAATACTTTATGTAGGTATTTTAGGTAGGAAAATCATTAAAAATTCAATTGAACATAAAGAATACTGTGATTTATGTGATTTAATCAGGATTAAGATTCTTCTGAGACCTTCATAGTTTCATCACTTCAGGACAAAGCGTTAAGTGTGTAAAGGTTTATTCCAACAAGAAACTCCATTTTAAGGGCATGACAGACACATTGTAATAAACTCAAATACTACACAAAGCAATGAAAAGTGGCTTCTCTTCAGCTTAAACAGGTTTAATGAAGAGTTTGTAAAGGGCAGTGTTGTAATGAAATGCTGATGCAGTACACACATCAATAGCTTATGATAATGAATTTACATTTTTATAATCCACACCAAATCCACATCCACCTGCAATAACAAATGCAGACTCTCTCTCTCTTTCCCCTTGCCTCTAAGATCCATGCCTCTAAGAGGAGATGGGAATAAACCAGATTCCCACTGTTTTTAGAAAAAAATTTTCAGGACATTTTCCATGTGTTATACACTGCCCTCCAAAAGTTTGGAAACGCCTGAACAAAATAGAGTTTTTGGGCAATATCAGCATAAATCCTCTTTAGTTAGTGACCATTTTGCATTGATAATAAGGGACAACACTAGGCATCCGAGCAGTCAGTTTATTCAAACATTGACTTGATATATTACTCCAAGCCTCCTGGAGGATTGCCCAAAGATGATTC
>CM040999.1:12472946-12483595 GCA_022985145.1 Pangasius djambal | reverse complement strand
TTGAGTATTTTTCTATGTTATGTTCATGTTTATGTTCATAAACTTTTTATTTAATAAAATATGTTTTCATAGTTTGTGTTGTCCCTTATTATCAATGCAAAATGGTCACTAACTAAAGAGGATTTATGCTGATATTGCCCAAAAACCCTATTTTGTTCAGGCGTTTCCAAACTTTTGGAGGGCAGTGTATATATTATAACCTCATCACTCATTTCTCAATTCAAATCTCAGTGACCTAAAAGCCTAATTTTACACTTTTCAGGCACCTCACTAATATTCCCAGGACTATGCATTTTAGCTATTTTCTCATTCTACCTGGAAGATTTATCTAAATTTAATCTCATTTTCCATTTTGAGATCCCAGTAAACTATTCAACTCTTAATCTTTTTAATGCACTAATCTTTTGGCTCTTTAGAGCAAATGTCACAGAGAAACCATTTTTCATTCCATTAAAAAAAAAAAAAAAAACCTTTCTTGCTTCCCTAAAGAACCATGATTCTTTACCTATATTTTGTTTTTGCCACAATAAACATTTTCTACATAATTATAACATCTATAATTTATTTGATCTCTATTTGGCACCAACAAAAATGATTCAAGATCCATTCATCCAAACATTTGTTTGTTTGGATGGCTAATGGTTCTGGATTTCTTAAAGGGTTCTACGAGGAATCGTTTCTGAAGGGAAAGCCAGCTGCCATAAAACACGGACAAACCTGTTTATTGTGCTAGACGGAAAAATGTCAAGAATGTCAGTAATGTTCCGCACTTGTTCCTGATTTTATCAGATCTCTTTGTTATATAGAGGCAGGCCAGTGAATTATTTACACCCTACTAAAGAATTCTCTGTTCTTCCTCTCTCTTCATCCCGCTGTGAATGCATATTCATATTCAACGTCCGTCCCAAAGACCATTTGTGACTGTTGGATGGGAATGAATATTCATGACTACACACTATTATGTCCACTTTACAAAGGGACTGAAATCATTAAATCTGTGTGTGTATGTACCTGACTGGAAACACGCACACACAGGCCTCGTCTGTGCATATGTGAGTATGAGTCGTGACTATACATTGACAGTCTCAACACTAAGACAAACTCCGAAATAGCACCTAGATCAAATTAGGGGTGCGTGTGTGAGTGTAGGTGGCAAGGTGTGTGATGATTGCATATGAACGCAGATTTATAAGGTATGAGTAAGTACTGAGCAAGAATGTATGTGTGGAGGAGGTTTAGGGATGATTTCTGCAGCAGTGGAGAGGTGTGAGGTAGGGGATGTAACACAGATTGACTAATTGTTGTAGCACCAGTTGACTAATTCAAGGCAAGGCCAGGCCAGGTTGTCTAATTATAGACTCATCTGATTCATATTCACATACACACACACACACACACACACACACACACACACACATAGACACAGGTGCAGTGGCTTGCCAGTGGGTATAATCTCAAACAGTGAATTGACTTCTTGTTTAGGGAACCAATTATTTTTGAATAATTTGGCTCCTGGAAGAACAAATTAATAATCTAGAAAAATATGCAAGATTTATTCACAAAGCAGCTCCTGTGCCTGAGATTTTTGAAAAGCAGGATGATCCAGCATAATTGGCTAGGGTTTTTAAATTGTGACAAGCAGTAAAATACAGTCAACTCCATAATTATTGACATCTTTCAAGAATATGAACAAAATCGATTTTAGAAAATAAATGCACAATGACTGAAATTTTGCACACTAAAAAATACGAAGAATGCTTGTTGTCTAACAAATATTACTCTTATAACAACGCCAAAGTCATCAAAGTATTTTTTCAATTGCTCTCAGTCTCCAGAAACTGTTATCGTTTGACCAAATATGAGGTTGCACACACGTCAAATTCATTTCTAGTTCATCATAGTACCATTGGGAGGAAACCAATGAGCCAATGAGGTGAAGCCTTCAACACAATAGAGACCAGACGTTGTTGACCCGCACAAGTCAGATAATGTCACCTCTGTAACAATAGCTGTTTGAAAACGTTCCAAGAAGAAAAAGCCTGTCCTGAGAGCAAAACACAAAATGCAGCACCTGAACTTCACCAAGGATTTTTCAGTCAACACAGAAATGATTGCAGGAACAGCTTCAAATGTTATGCACGAAGGAACGGTCAAAGATCCCTTTCCATGTATCTCCAGCCTTCTTAGCTATTAGACGAAGAGGTTTAGTGATGATGGTTTGATATTTAATATGAATGAATGATAGCTTTTTTATGCGTTTACTAAAAAAATTACATAATGATCAACAGTTAAGTTTTAAGTAAAAAAAAACAAACTTTCTCTTATAAGTGTAGCACTAAAACTATGATATGCCATAGTTTTTGTGTTAACAATCCATGCTTAGACTTTGTGCACCACTGAATCCTACAACAGGGTGTTTCCCTATCAAGGTAGAACCCCTTTAGGTATCTAAAAAACTAAAAAACTAAAAAACATTGAGAAAGAGTGTATCATTTGTGCACATCCAATGCCAATTCGGTTGGAACAGAGGGAAACCTCTCCACAGTAGACAAACAGCTGTGAACAGAGAGAACTGACTAGAAAAGATAGAGAGAAACCAGCATATGCCTCGGGGTAACGACAAAGCATCTTATGTGTTCCTTGGACCTTTGATGTAGAGCCAGATGATATTTTCAGTACTGTCTGAAACAATAATAGCTTCTTCTATTTACAGCCTCCATTACAGCAAACAGCCAACGCCGTCTGAGACCAGCAGTCAGAAATCTATAAATAGCAAGCATCATTCTGTAATGAAGCCAATGCATGCTTTTAATAGATCTAATTACTATAGAGGCACAGGAAATTCAACACTGCAAACATTTTTTATTAAGAATCAATTAGCTACTCTGAAAATAATCCTGTCTCAGTGAGGTCCTCTTTCAACTGTTCGGAGTGCAAGTGATACAGAGCTCACTGAGTCATCCAGCGAAGGGTTATTAGAAGTGCAGTTGATCAGAGGAAGCATTGATTAATCTGAGCAGCTCGGGGAGTTGGAGTTAAAAGATGTTGAAACTGACTGATTAGTTCTACTGCCTTATGCAACCAGATGTGTGTTTGTATTTAGCTCAGTGTGTCCTGTTAAGTCTGTGAAGAGCTTATCTGGCCAATACACCTAATTCTACACATCCATGTGTTGAGAGAATGTGGTTATACTTCTGCATGTTCTCATGTACTGTATATTTATAATCCTTACCTGTGTGAGTGTGTGTAAGATGCTGGCTTTTGCTCTCTCAGAGTCGGCGCTGTCATCCCTCTCAGACTTGCTCTTCTTGCAGTTCTTGCAGAGCAGTGACAGGCCACAGAGTGTGAGCGCTCCAGACACAGTTCCCAGGGTCGCTCCAAGAACTGCGGCCACTGAAACAAACATCCTTCAGCCCTGATCTACCAAACAAAATGAGGCAAGAAAAAAGACAGAAGAGGGAGGATGTCTCCTTTTTAATCCTGCGCTTTCATAACGAGAGTCGCAAGAGAAGAAATGATTAATGTTAGAGGACAGAAGAGACGCAAGGACAGAGGGGATGATGGAGCACCACGTGTGCGTGTAAGAGTGTGTGATGCACCGTCTGCTGTATGATGTGTGCTCAGCCAAGCAGATGGTAGCAGGAGAGAGCGAGAACAGAGAGAGAAAAGGAGAGAAACGGGGGAGGTGGGAAAGAGGGAGGGCTTTGAACACTGACGAGCCATACTCCATAAAGATGAGTCTGTCACTGACACTCCCACGGCCTCAATATATGACTCTGTGTGTGTGTGTGTGTGTGTGTGTGTGTGTGTGTGTGTGTGTGTGTGTGTGCACATCCATGTGTGCGTACACATTGACGTCAGAGCTCTGTGAAATCACCTTCACGGAGTCCCATCTCTCCAGATCCTTCTCATTGCAGGGAAACCTTCAAAACATTTCTGTGCCATGACAAAAAATTAATACAAACTATGCAATATAAAACTGATCATTTCTAAAAAAAAAAAAAAAAAAAAAAAAAAAATCTAATTGTTTTTATAAAATATAATTATGTTCTTTTAATCATGCATGTCCATGGTTTTAGTTTTTAGTTCTCCTTGTCTGATCTTTAAAATAATGAAAACGTCACTACTAAATGCTATTTTTGGTTCCCTCCACAAAAGACTCTAAGTATTCTAGAGACACGCCATGTTGCCATAGAAACAACCCCTTGCCCCATCCATTTTCAATGTGCCTCGGTTGAGTCAAAAAACCGAAGCTCATATCTCAGGTCAAACAAAACTGAAAATGACAGAGACAAAATCACTGAATATGACATGCAGATCTGGGATCAGACAGTGGTACTAAATATGGCAGGTGAGACAGCATTGAAGAGCATTCAAATCAAACCATAGCACTGAATATGACGCTAAGATCAGACAGCAGCACTGAAAATGCCTCTCAGATCAGACAGCAGCACTGAAAATGCCTCTCAGATCAGACAGCAGCACTGAAAATGACACTCAGATCAGACAGCAGCACTGAAAATGACACTCAGATCAGACAGCAGCACTGAAAATGACACTCAGATCAGACAGCAGCACTGAAAATGACACTCAGATCAGACAGCAGCACTGAAAATGACACTCAGATCAGACAGCAGCACTGAAAATGACACTCAGATCAGACAGCAGCACTGAAAATGCCTCTCAGATCAGACAGCAGCACTGAAAATGCCTCTCAGATCAGACAGCAGCACTGAAAATGCCTCTCAGATCAGACAGCAGCACTGAAAATGACACTCAGATCAGACAGCAGCACTGAAAATGACACTCAGTTCAGACAGCAGCACTGAAAATGACACTCAGATCAGACAGCAGCACTGAAAATGACACTCAGATCAGACAGCAGCACTGAATTCTTCAGAAGTAATGCTTGACCTACTTATGTTGCACAGGCTTGGCTGTTCTCATTCAGTCACCCTGTAATGCAAAAGCTATACACAAGTACACATTATGAAACACAAACCAGTTCTGATGTGCACACATAAGGTGGGAATCCTGGAACCAGCAGAGAATGAATTCCACCTTTTCTCTTAGGACTCTGACTGACGCAGCACAATCATTTAAAATACTAGACTTCATTCGGCTGGCCTTCCTATAGATTCATGAAATAAATCTCCAGCTACTAACATGCAGCTATAGGAGCTCTGTAGGAGCCACTGATGTATATCATGTATACAGCAACATGTCAGAAAAATTAGTGACCACAGCAAGGAGCAAACATTGTTCTCTGCTGCCCCCTGAGGACAGAAAAACAAGCAAAAGCCTCACATGCTTAGAGTATATTTGCATCATAGTTCCATTTTAAGACAAGTAAACCCTAAAACCTGTGATAGACAGGCTACCACCTATGATGAATCCTTGGTAAAATGTTATTCATATTATATTGCAAGGTGTCAAAGTAAATAAATAAATTTAAAAAATAAATAACCTGGACTTAAGTTCCTGCACATCATTCATGTTAAGTACTGGAATTTTTCAAAGGCAAAAAATACACATGTAAAAAATATCATTTATGATTAAATATATTTCCATAAAATGATATTATATGTGAGTACTTACACAGAATAACCCCAAGGGGTTTCTTCCTCATATCATCTCAGGGAGCTTTTCCTTGCCACCGTCGCCTCTGGCTTGCTCATTAGGCATAAATTCACATATTTACAATATATTTTGTGAATCCATTTATTTCTGTAAAGCTGCTTTGTGACAACGTCCACTGTTAAAAGCGCTATACAAATAAAACTGAATTGAATTGAACTGAATTGAAATTAGAGAATCCTCTCCTTTTCTGCAACTGAACCCCAAATGACAGACTATTGGACATGTAGTGCACTGTACAGTTTCTAAAACACCATCATGTGTATACCTTATGTATAGAGCATTTACACTTACTGACCGTTTTAATAGGAACACCTGCTCATTCATGCAGTTATCTAATCAACCAATCATGTGGGTGAAGCGCGATACATGAAAGTATTACAGCTTCAGGTCAAGAGCTTCAATTACTGTTCATATTAAACATCAGAAAGGGGGAAAAATGTGAGCTCAGTGACTTTGGCATGGTGATTGTTTTTTTTTTTTTTTTTTTTTTTTTAAATTAATATTTCAGAAACTGCTGATCTGGGATTTTTCATGTATCTATAATGTATCTATAGGGTTAAATATCAATACCCACTCAATAACAATAGTAACAATAATAACTCAATAATAATTAATAAAGGGATCTGTAACCACTCTTTACAACCATGGTGAGCAGAAAAGCATATCAGAATTCACAACACATTAAACTAGGCGAATGGGCTACAACAGCAGAAAACCACTCTGGTTCCACTCCTGTCAGCCGAGAACAGGTATCTGAGGCTACAGTGGGCACAGGTTCCCTGACACTGGACAGTTAAAGATTGGAAAAAGACCAGGCAACATTTTTCCAATCTTCAACTGTTCAGTTTCGGTGAGCCTGTTAACTGAAGCTCCTGACGGTTATCTGCATGATTTTATTATGCATTGCACTGCTGCCACATGACTGGTTGATAATAACTGCATGAATGCAAGATTTTACACAAATCTGCAATACAGAATCCATGTTTTAACAGCTTGCTTATTGCATGAGGTAGTACATTTTTGCATGTAGTATTCCACATCATGTTCAAAAACACAAAACGTTTTTTTTTAATTTAGCACTTTATATCTATGTACATATTATTTAATTTGACAGTAAAATAATAGCTAATGTAACTTTTTTTTTTTATCAACTTTTATTAAATCATATACAAGATCAAAACAAATCTATACATCTCACAACAGATGTTAGCAAAACCAACAAAATAATAAAAAATAAAATTGTGCCGGGGTAAAATTACAATTTACAGTTAATTGCATAAAAGAAGTGCCTCATGTGTCTTTCTTGGTTTTTTGTTTCTAATGGCATTAAAAGCAGATCTATATAAACTGTTCAAAAGTTGTCTTAGCTTTAGTACATTTTCTCACATGTGATACTTCCCAAGTAAAATGAACAGTTGTATGATAAAATATTTAATACTATTGCAATCAATGTTATCATGTTCAAAGAATAAATTTACATCTTGCAGCTCAAAGAACTTATTTAGTATTATTTTTCTTAGTATTTGTTTGTTATTGTCCAGACCCTTTTCCAAATAATATTTCCAAAAAGAGAAATAGCTAATATAGTATTATTATTATTATAATCAATTATTATTAATTAATAAATAATTATTGTAATTAATTATTGTTATTTAGTATATTGGCGTTAGGCTCTGGTGACGTCACCCGTGTTTACAAACACAAACGGAAGGCAGGTGTGGACAAAGACACGCCCACTCGTGTGTCAAAGTGATGTGGGCGGGGCTTCATCATCACGTACCAAGATGGCGGCAGCCACTGTGCTCAGCTTGGACAGTTTGCCGTCCGACCCTTTGCTATTGATTCTGTCGTTTCTTGACTTCAGAGATTTGGTCAGGTGAGCGGTTATCGCCTTTCCGAGCTTGTGCAGTTAGGCATGGTTAAACACCAAGTTCCTCAGAGTATCTGCAAAGTTTTCGGCTAGCTGGCTATCTTGCTGGAGGAGTAGCAAGCTAGCTTATTATGTTTCTCAGTGCACTAAAATGGTGAGGTTGTAGCCAGACACTGTATAATTGCTGTTCTTCAGTGATTATGCTTAGATGTGTTAATGACAGTCTTGCAGGCATCGCATCAGTGTGAAGAGCCCCGTTCAGCTAACGCTCAGAAGCAGCAGCGAGCTCGTTAGCTGTGTACTGTGCGGCTCTGGAAACCAGCCGAGCCCCGTCACAGATGTAAACAAGCTGACTCAGGGACCGAGGAACTGAAAGGACTGCGGATTAGCTAATGCGAGATGGCCAATAGCGCTTTACTTTCATTTACTCTCTGAACACTTATCCTGGTATGGGCGCTGCATTATGGGTACTCTTAGCTAGTTAGCCATTAGAAACACTGGCGCTGGCCGCAGTACATCCATAGCACACATTACCGTACTGAACAGTATGCGGACTGTATTATGCTACACTACACAGTACGGTAGTATGCTGCGAACTACATGTCTCATCACAATAAATCTCAAATATTGTGTCCTTTATTGTCTAATGTCAGCACTTATTGACATGATTTTATTTATGTTTCATAAACAATTAAGATCAGTGTTAACTGGTTAGTTTTCATAATAGACTAACAATGAAAAAGTTGAAAATTAGTGAAAAAAAAAAATATATATATCTATATCTATATCTACTAAATGCCACGATAAACTAATTTAAAGCAAATAATTTGATCCTGCTCTGGTTTATCATCATCATTTTGGCCTTTGCAATATTGATATTTCAGAAGCCTGCAATATGCAACAAAAAAACACGTTTTATTGTTTTTTTTCTTGGTTTATTGGCCTAATAATAATAATAATAATAATAATAATAATTATCCATTATCAGCCAGATGAGGACGGGTTCCCTTTTGAGTCTGGTTCCTCTCAAGGTTTCTTCCTCGTATCCTCTCATGGAGTTTTTCTTTTGCCACCGTCACCTCTGCCTTGCTCATTTGGGATAAATTTATGAATTTAAAAGATTTTACAGAATTTATATATTTCTGTAAAGCTGCTTTGTGACAATGTCCATTGTTAAAAGTGCTATACGAACAAACTTGAATTGAATTGGGTTGTTTTAATATATTGTAAAGTATAGCATAATCATGTAATCCCTTATTTATCTTAATAGCCACTAGTGCAGATTTGATTGTCGGAATGATGTACAAGTGACTTTAATGCGAGGGTCATACCACACTGAAACAGCCAGTGATTTGAGCTGAAAGGTTGAACAGCTTCAGCTGTTGTGAACACAAGCTGCTGTCCACTACTGTCTTACCTACATGTTGGATGCATACAACACACCCCGGTTTACCCTCATGTACATCAAATGCCCTAGTTTATGCAGGTGTTACAATAGTGAGCCAATAAAATGAAAACTTTAGTAGGCTACAGCCATCCAAGATCCAAGGTCGAAAGTAAACGGAGAGGGGGGAAATCAGTGAAGCCGAATTAAATGTGCTTGTGTCCCAAGTTCGGGAAAAAAACATGTTCTTTTTGATATCCTCAAAAATGGCATAAAACGTATGCACAAAGAAGTGAAAACTTGAAATAAAATTACATCATCTGACTACATCATTGATCATCTGTCAAGTTTAATTAAAGGTTTGTCTATGAATATAGGCAAGTTCCTATCCTTCACCTCCAATAGGTGCAGTGTGCTGTGAGGTGCTGGAAGGAATATAATGAAAGGATATAAGAAAACCCAAATAAACAGACCACCAAGAGAAACGAATAAATCACAGAAAAACAGGCTATTAAAATAACTAAAATCAAATCTGATGTGTTTTAGTGAACACTTAATTGGACATTTATTTAAAAACCTCCAAAAGAATTATATCCGAGCATCTTCAAATAGCCTGGGTGTGTGGTTCACCACATCCAGTTCCTCAAAGCACGATGCCTTTTGTACGTAAATGTGCCTATCATTCAGCTGAAGGACAAATTCAAGGACCAATCCATGTATGCACATTAATTTAATTGTTTTTTGTCGATATCACACAGCTTGATAGATTCATATTAATAAAACATGAATTAGAGTATCACCATTGTAGGCACTCGGACATTAATGAAGGTTATTAACCTTGCCAAAGGTTTAAAACAATCTTGTTTCAAATGACGACGTTACATTATATTGCAGAGTCTCTGAGTCTCGGAGTCTTCGTAACAAAACCATAAGGTTAAAAATGGAATATTGAGGTCTGACATTGTCTCCTTGTCCCCCCCCCCCACTCTCAGTTGCAGTCTTGTAAGTCGGCGTCTGAATGAGCTGACAGGTCATAACCCTTTATGGAAGAGGCTTTGCCAGAAGCACTGGCTTCTCACAGAGTAAGTTCACCATACGACTGTTCAGCAAGCAGCTTCACTCAGTTTATAAACCTGAGCAGTCCCCCTTTTTACTCTTGATCACTGTGTATTTTAGCCCATGTTGATTATGATGTCTAAGATGCTTGTTTCCCTTCTTAGAGCCGATAAGGGGCAGAGAGGGCAGAGCTGGCGGGAATTGTTCCATGACTTTTACGCTGACCTTGGTCGCTACATAGATTACTACAGCACACTGAAGAAAGCCTGGGATGACCTGAAGTGCTACCTGGGCCAGAAATGCCCACGAATGATTGCCTCCCTCAAAGGTGCATCCAGCCATCCTCTCAGTTCATATTACTGTTATAAGTATAAGCTCTACTTCTTACATCTGATGTCTGATAATTCTGGGGGATTATCACTGCTTTTTTTTTTTTTTTTTTGAAATCGTACACCAGAAATGATCTCCTATGCACCTTGTTACAGTGAATATAATTAAACAGGATGACAAACCTACTAGCAGATCACATCAAATATAAGTGTCATGTCTTATTCTCTGACAACAGAGGGTGCAAAAGAGGAAGAACTGGATGCGATTGAAGCCCAGATCGGCTGCAAGCTCCCCAACGACTACCGCTGTTCCTACAGGATACATAATGGACAGAAATTGGTGGTGCCTGGGTGAGAAATACAAAAATAA